>JBAMBS010000235.1:0-163097 GCA_037044455.1 Zygothrica quintamaculata | reverse complement strand
ATAAGAGCTAGAGCAACCAAACTTGAAATCTAGATTCGTTATGTTCGTACAGCTGTACAAGTTTGTTTTTGATTTTTCAATTTCCTCCCCTGACCCCCGCAATTCGAAAAAATCGATTATTAAGCACAATTTTCAACCGATCAAATTTATTTTTGGTACACATCATAATTAGACCATTCTTGATCGATGTTGTGAATCTGGGTAAGATTGATCAAAAATCTCGGAAGTTATAGATCAGCAAAAGTGACGTTATGGGCCCCGGGGGGGTATTGTAGTGCGCGCAAAATAAGAGCTAGAGCAACGAAATTTGGATCGTATATTTGTTATGTTTGTACGCTATACGAGTTTGTTTTTGATTTTTCAATTTCCTCCCCTGACCCCCGCAATTTAAAAAAAACGATTATTAGGCACAATTTTCAACCGATCACATTTATTTTTGGCACACATCATAACTAGACCATTCTTGATCGATGTTGTGAATCTGGGTAAGATTGATCAAAAATCTCGGAAGTTATAGATTAGCAAAAGTGACGTTATGGGCCCCGGGGGGGGGGGGGGGGTATTGTAGTGCGCGCAAAATAAGAGCTAGAGCAACCAAACTTGAAATCTAGATTCGTTATGTTCGTACAGCTGTACAAGTTTGTTTTTGATTTTTCAATTTCCTCCCCTGACCCCCGCAATTCGAAAAAATCGATTATTAAGCACAATTTTCAACCGATCAAATTTATTTTTGGTACACATTATAATTAGACCATTCTTGATCGATGTTGTGAATCTGGGTAAGATTGATCAAAAATCTCGGAAGTTATAGATCAGCAAAAGTGACGTTATGGGCCCCGGGGGGGTAATGTAGTGCGCGCAAAATAAGAGCTAGGTCAACGAAATTTGGAACGTAGATTTGTTATGTTTGTACGCTATACGAGTTTGTTTTAGATTTTTGATTTTCCTTCCCTGACCCCCGCAATTCGAAAAAATCGATTTTCAGATACAATTTTTAACCGATCAAATTTCTTTTACGCACACATATTAAGTAAAGCATTCTTCATCTAAGTTGTGAATTTCGTTGAAATTGAACAATAAACACGGAAGTTATACAACATTAAGTACCGCGCTATAGAGCGTGGGGGGCTAAAAGGCGCGCGCAATGGCCAAGTACGTGCAGAACTGTGTGTATGTATGAGTATGTGTGTATGGCTGTATATGTAGGCAAAGGGGCTCTCGTAGTCGGGTATACTCGACTACAGACTTCTTACTTGTTTAAATTGTGTTTTGTAATAATGTGTTTCCCTATTCCTGTTAGTAATTTTGTAGTGGTCTTCATTAGATTTTTCGACATTTTTTGTTGGTTTGAATGGATTTACTAATTTCCCCTTTTGTAGTGGTCCTTTTCTGTATCTAGTATCTATTTCGTATTCTTCCCTGTTTTTATTAATATCGTTGATTCGTTTTTCTTTGTCCTTTTGTGTGCCTAAGTTTGGTTGACCGGCGTAAAGAAAATGTGTGCGGGAGTTTGTCCAGTTGTGTCGTGTCTGGTTTTGTGATTGTAGATGTATAATATTGTTTCTATTTTGCTTAATTTTGCTTCATCGTCGTCGCCTGTCTCTATTATTCGTATTTTCTCATTTATTGTCTTGTGTAGTCTTTCTATGTCTGCTACTCCTGTTTTGGTTGTATTAAGTTGCAGTTCTACCTCCTCGCTATCAAGCCATCGTTTAAGAGCTAAGCTAGAAAATGCATCGTCTCTGTCTGCTTTTAGCAACTTCGGTTTCCCAAATTGATTGAAAATGCGCATAAGTGCATTTTTGCATTCTAGCCAGTCTTTTGTTTGTATTTTTTCGCAAGTTGCGAATTTGGAGTAGGTGTCTATGCAGCTTAGGTAATGTTTACCTTCGAATGAGTAAATATCTGCTACAAACTTATCGCGGCAAAGATTCGGTTTTGGTGTAATTTTCACGGGCATTTTAGTATTTCTATTTTCGGTTTTGGCTAGGTTGCATATGTTGCATTCATTGATGATGTTTTGTATAAGGAGTTGGCTATTTGGAAAATAGTACGTTTCTCCAAATAATTTGTTGGTTTTTTGTATGCCGGGATGTAGTAGCTTCTCATGTGTTGTTAGCACAAGTTCTTTGAATTTGGCGTACGAGGGAATATTTTTTAGTAGAATCAAGCTGCGGACAATTTTAGTGTACTTCGAATTCATGATTTCTTTGTAGGCGTTTTGGATCGTTTCGAAGTCTGCATCACTGTCTACATATAGAGCGCTAAAATGCGAACAGAACTGATTAAGCAAGTAGACTTTCGCTGACTCCCTTGTTATTTTATTGTAAAAAATGGTTATAATTTTTTTCTTAAAATATGATTCCGCCTGAATCCTAGTAGGGCCCTTTAGAAATATAATTTGTCTCTTATGACAGTTAACTGGTTTCTCTGACAAGCTAATTAAATTGCTACTATCTTCGTCTGCGCTATGTTGCGTGGATTCGCCAAAAAAAACTTGTTCTATGAACGCTCTGGATAGAGCATTAGTGACATGATTCTCCTGGCTGTGGCTATGTTCAGTTATATCGTTTGTGTTAATTAATTTGTATGTTTTATTGAAGAGATTAACCACTCCTTTTTCGTAATTTAATATTGCATTGGGTTCAGACAACAATTTGCGCCCGATCAGTATATCGTAACTGTCTGAAAGGGGTGAATCAAAAATTCTTGCGCAATGTGGAAATGATTATTGGGTGGCAGTTTTGTATGTTTGTTTATAGTAAGTGGACCGTTGCTGGTATGGACTATATAGTTAGTTTCCTGAACAGGTGTTTCAAAAATGTTATGGGTTAACATATTAACTGTTGAGCTAGTTTCGATGAGACATCGTAAGCTCTTGTTGTTATGTTTAATTAATATGTACTGACTTGATCCGATGCCGTTAACTGAGAAATTTTCGGCTTGTTCGTTCTCTGTCGTTTCTAGGTTGTCGTTATTAGTCTGATTTGTGTCATTAATGTCCTGCGTTTGGTTTACGGTTCCGTACTGTTCGTAATGATAAGGGTTTGCCTGAGGATTCTCTAGATAATAGGGGTAGAAATAAAAATTGGGGCTATGTTGATATTCGGGTGCAACTGATGTTATGTCTTGGTACCTCATTTCGTCGATACTCATTTTAGACTGCCCGCTGTCTGATGGCCTTTGTCTCTTAAAGGAATTATTGACCGTCATATTGCCTCTTGGTGGAAAGCTGGTAGGTATGCCAGCATGGCTGGGACCAAAACGGTTTTGATCGAATGCAATATGTCTATTAAACTGCATGTTTGGCCTTGGAGGTTGTAACATGGGAGTATTATGCTGTGGGTGGACATTATTGTATTGGTACTAGGGGAGTGGATTAAAATTAAGTCTAGGTGGTTGGGGTGGTATATGTGGTTGTATGTGAGAGGTTGGTGGATAGTGAGGTTAATATGCTGGGTAAAAAGATGGTTGGAATGGTGTTGTTGATTTATTGTGATTGCCTAGCTGCTTTGTGGGGACGGTATTTAGGGATTTGATTTGATTGTTCTGCCTGTTTGGAGGTTCGTAAAAGCCCTTTTCTTGTAATATATTAATGAGGGTTCTTAAGTTTGGAATATTACAATTAACTATCCTGAGATAAATGTTGGTAGGTAATTTTTGGACTAGATTTTCTATACTAGATTGTATTAATCACTTATATAATATTGACTCTGTTTCTATATTCTCTAAATCTAATTTAGTACTTAGCATTTGGCGTTTTTTTTTTCCGCTTCCTCCAAGAATTCACGAATGTTGCCTCGGTACTGCGTATTCCTGAAGTTCTCCAACAATTGGTGATTCGGTATTTGCGGTTTATAGTTGAGGATGAGTTGGGTCCTTAACTCCGTCCAGCTAGTCAGGTTGTTGATTCCGATGGTGCGAATAACGTCTCCGCTGATGTTCCTCTCGATATGGCCGAAAATTATTAATTTTTGTCTTTTTTTTTTCTTTTTTGTTTGGTATAAGGCTTGGATAAAGTCTATACGGCTGATGAAAGTATACAGGGTGTTCGGGTTTTTTCGGTAATATTCTGCTGGTACTTATTAGCATAGGAAACGCCGATTCTCCTTATTGTCTGACCATCAGCAGCCGGCGTTACTGATTCAAGCAGCTTCTTTTCCAAGACTCTAGATTTCACCCCACGTTTGGGCCTGTTACGTTGCAAGATTGCCTGACACTTGGAGTATGTGCATGGTTTCTCTCGAGGTTGAGTACATGCCTTGCCCTGGTGTACGCCGGTACATTTCACGCGTATTTATGCACTGCGACAGTATTTAGCCGACCCTCTTGTGGCACAGAGTCTTGATGGCAAGGAATTTTTGCCGTTGTTTCGTATTGCGGGGGTTAGGGAAGGAAAAAAATCTAAAACAAACTCGTATAGCATACCTAAATAACGAATCTTGTTTTAAAATTTTGGTTGTTCCAGTTGATTCGGACGGACAGATAGACAGACGGACAAATGGGCGGATGGACAGACGGACATGGCTAGATCGAGTCGTTTTGTCGTACTGATCAAGAATATATATACTTTATGGGGTCTCCGATGATTATTTCTGCAAATCCATTTTTAAGGCAAAGGGACAAAAAAAACAAGTAAGAAGTCTGTAGTCGAGTGTACCCGACTACGAGAGCCCCTTTGCCTACATATACAGCCATACACACACATACTCATACATACAAACAGTTCTGCACGTACTTAGCCATTGCGCGCACCTTTTAGCCCCACACGCTCTATAGCGCGGTACTTATTGTTGTATAACTTCCGTGTTTACTATTAAATTCTAACGAAATTCACAACGTAGATGAAAAATGGTCTACTTAATATGTGTGCGTAAAAGAAATTTGATCGGTTAAAAAAATTGTGTCTTATAATCGATTTTTTCAAATTGCGGGGGTCAGGGAAGGAAATTCAAAAATCTAAAACAAACTCGTATAGCGAACGAACATAACGAATCTATGTTCCAAATTTCGTTGCTCTAGCTCTTATTTTGCGCGCACTACAATACCCCCCACGGGGCCAATAACACCACTTTTGCTGATCTATAACTTCCGAGATTTTTGATCAATCTTACCCAGATTCACAACATCGATCAAGACCGGTCTAGTTATGATGTGTGCCAAAAATAAATTTGATCGGTGGAAAATTGTGCTTAATAATCGATTTTTTCGAATTGCGGTGGTCAGGGGAGAAAATTGAAAAATCAAAAATAAACTTGTACAGCGTACGAACATATCGAATCTAGATTTCAAGTTTGGTTGCTCTAGCTCTTATGGTCTCTGAGAAACAAGCGTTCATACGGACGGACGGACGGTCGGACGGACGGACGGACAGACAGACGGACAGGGCTATATGAACTCGTCTTGTCGTCCTGATTCAGAATATATATACTTTATGGGGCTCCGATGATTATTTCTATGTGTTACATACTTTTGGATTTTGCATATTTCCAATAGCTCCGCTTTGCTCTTTTATTACAAAAAGGCAAAGGGGCTAATTATTTTTTAGCCCCTTTGCCTTTTTTGTAAAAAAAGAGCAAAGCGGAGCTATTGGAAAGTTTCAAAATCCAAAAGTATGTAACACATAGAAATTATCATCGTCAAAATTGAACAATAAACACGGAAGTTATACAGCATTAAGTACCGCGATATAGAGCGTGGGGGGTTAAAAGGTGCGCGCAATGGCTAAGTACGTGCAGAACTGTGTGTATGTATGAGTATGTGTGTGTATGACTGTATATGTAGGCAAAGGGGCTCTCGTAGTCGGGTACACTCGACTACAGACTTCTTACTTGTTTTATACTGTACATTTTGTTTAAGCATTGCGAGAATAGGCAACGGCTTTAGACTTTGTACTTTGTGCTCATCCTACTGTTGATTGTTTTTAGCCCCTTTGCCTTTTTGTAAAAAAAGAGCAAAGCGGAGCTATTGGAAATGTGCAAAATCCAAAAGTATGTAACACATAGAAATAATCAACGGAGACCCCATAAAGTATATATATTCTGAATCAGGACGACAAGACGAGTTCATCTAGCCCTGTCCGTCTGTCCGTCCGTCCGTCCGACCGTCCGTCCTTCCGACCGTCCGTCCATCCGTTCGTATGAACGCCTGTTTCTCAGAGACTATAAGAGCTAGAGCAACCAAACTTAAAATCTAGATTCTTTATGTTCGTAGGTTATACGAGTTTGTTTTTGATTTTTGAATTACCTCCCCTGACCACCGCAAATCTAAAAAAACGATTATTAAGCACAATTTTCAACCGAAAACAAGTAAGAAGTCTGTAGTCGAGTGTACCCGACTACGAGAGCCCCTTTGCCTACATATACAGCCATACAGACATACACATACATACACACAGTTCTGCACGTACTTGGCCATTGCGCGCGTCTTTTAGCCCCCCACGCTCTACAGCGCGGTACTTATTGTTGTATAACTTCCGTGTTTTTCGTTCAATTTTAACGAAACTCACAACGTAGATGAAGAATGGTCTACTTAATATGTGTGCGAAAAAGAAATCTTATCGGCTAAAAATTGTACCTTATAATCGTTTTTTTCGATTTGCGGGGGTCAGGGGAGGAAATTTAAAAATCAAAAACAAACTCGTATAGCGTACGAACATAAAAAATCTACGTTCCAAATTTTGTTGCTGTAGCTCTTATTTTGCGCGCGCTACTATACCCCCCCGGGGCCCATAACCCCACTTTTGTTGATGTATAACTTCCGAGATTTTTGACCAATCTTACCCAGATTCACAACATCGATCAAGAATGGTCTAATTATGATGTTTGCCAAAAATAAATTTGATCGGTTGAAAATTGTGCTTAATAATCATTTTTTTCGATTTGCGGGGGTCAGGGGAGGAAATTTAAAAATCCAAAACAAACTTGTTTAGTGTACGAACATAACGAATCTAGATGCCAAATTTCGTTGCTGTAGCTCTTATTTTGCGCGCGCTATTATACCCCCCCGGGGCCCATAACGCCACATTTGATGATCTATAACTTCCAAGATTTTTGATCAATCTTACCCAGATTTACAACATCGATCAAGAATGGTCTAATTATGATGTGTGCCAAAAATAAATTTGATCGGTTGAAAATTGTGCCTAATAATCGTTTTTTTCGATTTGCGGGGGTCAGGGGAGGAAATTCAAAAATCAAAAACAAACTCGTATAGCGTACGAATATAACGAATCTACGTTCCAAATTTCGTTGCTCTAGCTCTTATTTTGCGCGCGCTACTATACCCCCCCGGGGCCCATAACGCCACTTTTGATGATCTATAACTTCCGAGATTTTTGAGCAATCTTACCCAGATTCACAACATCGATCAAGAATGGTCTAATTATGATGTGTGCCAAAAATAAATTTGATCGGTTGAAAATTGTGCTTAATAATCGTTTTTTTCGATTTGCGGGGGTCAGGGGAGGAAATTCAAAAATCAAAAACAAACTCGTATAACCTACGAACATAACGAATCTAGATTTCAAGTTTGGTTGCTCTAGCTCTTATAGTCTCCGAGAAACAGGCGTTCATACAGACGGACAGACGGACAGACAGACAGACGGACAGGGCTAGATGAACTCGTATTGTCGTCCTGATTCAGAATATATATACTTTATGGGGTCTCCGATGATTATTTCTATGTGTTACATACTTTTGGATTTTGCACATTTCCAATAGCTCCGCTTTGCTCTTTTTTTACAAAAAGGCAAACGGGCTAAAAAGGAAAAAAATCTAAAACAAACTCGTATAGCATACCTAAATAACGAATCTTGTTTTAAAATTTTGGTTGTTCCAGTTGATTCGGACGGACAGATAGACAGACGGACAAATGGGCGGATGGACAGACGGACATGGCTAGATCGAGTCGTTTTGTCGTACTGATCAAGAATATATATACTTTATGGGGTCTCCGATGATTATTTCTGCAAATCCATTTTAAGGCAAAGGGACAAAAAAAAACAAGTAAGAAGTCTGTAGTCGAGTGTACCCGACTACGAGAGCCCCTTTGCCTACATATACAGCCATACACACACATACTCATACATACACACAGTTCTGCACGTACTTAGCCATTGCGCGCACCTTTTAGCCCCACACGCTCTATAGCGCGGTACTTATTGTTGTATAACTTCCGTGTTTACTATTAAATTCTAACGAAATTCACAACGTAGATGAAAAATGGTCTACTTAATATGTGTGCGTAAAAGAAATTTGATCGGTTAAAAAAATTGTGTCTTATAATCGATTTTTTCAAATTGCGGGGGTCAGGGAAGGAAATTCAAAAATCTAAAACAAACTCGTATAGCGAACGAACATAACGAATCTATGTTCCAAATTTCGTTGCTCTAGCTCTTATTTTGCGCGCACTACAATACCCCCCCCGGGGCCAATAACACCACTTTTGCTGATCTATAACTTCCGAGATTTTTGATCAATCTTACCCAGATTCACAACATCGATCAAGAGCGGTCTAATTATGATGTGTGCCAAAAATAAATTTGATCGGTGGAAAATTGTGCTAAATAATCGATTTTTTCGAATTGCGGTGGTCAGGGGAGGAAATTGAAAATCAAAAACAAACTTGTACAGCGTACGAACATATCGAATCTAGATTTCAAGTTTGGTTGCTCTAGCTCTTATAGTCTCTGAGAAACAGGCGTTCATACAGACGGACAGACGGACAGACGGACAGACGGACAGACGGACGGACGGACAGACGGACAGACGGACAGACGGACAGACAGACAGACGGACAGGGCTAGATGAACTCGTCTTGTCGTCCTGATTCAGAATATATATACTTTATGGGGTCTCCGATGATTATTTCTATGTGTTACATACTTTTGGATTTTGCACATTTCCAATAGCTCCGCTTTGCTCTTTTTTTACAAAAAGGCAAACGGGCTAAAAAACGATTATTAAGCACAATTTTCAACCGATCAGATTTATTTTTGGCACACATCATAACTAGACCGCTCTTGATCGATGTTGTGAATCTGGGTAAGATTGATCAAAAATCTCGGAAGTTATAGATCATCAAAAGTGGTGTTATGGGCCCCGGGGGGGTATAGTAGTGCGCGCAAAATAAGAGCTAGAGCAACGAAATTTGGAACGTAGATTTGTTATGTTTGTATCCTATACGAGTTTGTTCTAGATTTTTGAATTTCCTCCCCTAACCCCCGCAATTTGAAAAAATCGATTTTAAGATACAATTTTTAACCGATCAAATTTATTTTTGATACACATCATAATTCGTCCATTCTTGATCCATGTTGTGAATCTGGTTAAGATTGATCAAAAATCTTGGAAGTTATACATCATAAAAAGTGGTATTATTGGCCCCGGGGGGTATAGTGGTGCGCGCAAAATAAGAGCTAGAGCAACGAAATTTGGAACGTAGATTTGTTATTTTCGTACGCTATACAAGTTTGTTTTAGATTTTCGGATTTCCTCCCCTGACCCCCGCATTTTGAAAAAATCGATTTTCAGATACAATTTTTAACCGATCAA
The DNA here is from genome assembly GCA_037044455.1 of Zygothrica quintamaculata. NCBI lineage: Eukaryota > Metazoa > Arthropoda > Insecta > Diptera > Drosophilidae > Zygothrica > Zygothrica quintamaculata. Next base: position 153,543 of record JBAMBS010000235.1, on the reverse strand, counting down.
GTTTCTTTTACGCACACATATTAAGTAGACCATTTTTCATCTACGTTGTGAATTTCGTTAGAATTTAATAGTAAACACGGAAGTTATACAACATTAAGTACCGCGCTATAGAGCGTGGGGGGCTAAAAGGTGCGCGCAATGGCTAAGTACGTGCAGAACTGTGTGTATGTATGAGTATGTGTGTTTATGGCAGTATATGTAGGCAAAGGGGCTCTCGTAGTCGGGTACACTCGACTACAGACTTCTTACTTGTTGTTCTTGTTGTTGTTGTTGTTGTTGCTGTTGCTGTTGCTGTTTCTTGTTTTTTCTAAAAATATCAATGTGATTATGAGAGTGATGAGTCACATATATGTATATCTGTATGTGTGTGTGCGTGTGTATGCGTAGTATAGCTGACAAGTAAAAGATTTGCAGAGCTACCGATAATTAGAGTAAAATTAATGCATTAATAAATTGGATTACACAATTCTAATTAAACAAGTAAGAAATCAATTATATACGACTATACACACACATATAAACAGTTCAACAAGCACTTTAAGTGTGTATATTTGTGTGAATGTGACTGTATGTAGCCAAAGGGGCTTTAGTACTCCGGTAAACCCGACTACAGCTTTCTTACTTAATTCAAAAAGGAAAAGGGGCTATAAAACCTTAGAGCACAATCCTTAAACTAATTGTATTCAGTACATATAAAGACTAACAAGAAACAAAATAATGACAAGAAAAATAATAATGACAAGAAAAACAAGTAAGAATTCTGTAGTTGAGTGTACCCGACTCCGAGAGCCCCTTTGCCTGACATATACAGCCATACACACACATACTCATACATACACACAGTTCTGCACGTACTTGGCCATTGCGCGCGCCTTTTAGCCCCCCGCGCTCTATAGCGCGGTACTTATTGTTGTATAACTTCCGTGTTTTTCGTTCAATTTTAACGAAACTCACAAAGTAGATGAAGAATGGTCTACTGAATATGTGTGAGAAAAATAAATCTTATCGGTTGAAAATTATGCTTAATAATCGTTTTTTTCGATTTGCGTGGGTCAGGGGAGGAAATTTAAAAATCAAAAACAAACTTGTATAGCGTACAAACATAACAAATCTACATTCAAATTTCGTTGCTCTAGCTCTTATTTTGCGCGCACTACATTACCCCCCCGGGGCCCATAACGCCACTTTTGATGATCTATAACTTCCGAGATTTTTGATCAATCTTACCCAGACTTACAACATCGATCAAGAATGGTCTAATTATGATGTGTACCAAAAATAAATTTGATCGGTTGAAAATTATGCTTAATAATCGTTTTTTTCGATTTGCGTGGGTCAGGGGAGGAAATTCAAAAATCAAAAACAAAGTCGTATAACCTACGAACATAACGAATCTAGATTTCAAGTTTGGTTGCTCTAGCTCTTATAGTCTCTGAGAAACAGGCGTTCATACAGACGGACAGACGGACAGACGGACAGACGGTCAGACGGACAGACGGACAGACGGACAGACAGACAGACGGACAGGGCTAGATGAACTCGTCTTGTCGTCCTGATTCAGAATATATATACTTTATGGGGTCTCCGATGATTATTTCTATGTGTTACATACTTTTGGATTTTGCACATTTCCAATAGCTCCGCTTTGCTCTTTTTTTACAAAAAAGCAAAGGGGCTAAAAAGAGATAAAGTCGTTTGAAAAGAAAAATTTAGTAATTAATAAATCAACAATATTAGATCAGCTAGAGAATCACAAAATAAAGGTATATAAAAAAGTTAAAAACATATGGGTTTCAAGTCACTGAGTAAACATTTAAAGTAACCGGTTAAAGAACGAGTTTTCTATATTGGAAGCATGTTTATGCCTAAACAAAAACCACACTCAAATCTTGCACAGCATTAATTCTCATAATTGTAATATTCTTATAAACAAATATTGGTAGTTGGCTTATTGCCGTTACTTATTAATTTTCGATTTTGCACATTTCCATTAGTTCCCTTTATGCAAAAGGCAAAGGGGCTAAAAATTAAGTAATGAAATACAATAATCGTATATATATTTTTTTAGCCCCTTTGCCTTTGTGTAAAAAAAGAGCAAAGCGGAGCTATTGGAAATGTGCAAAATCCAAAAGTATGTAACACATAGAAATAATCATCGGAGACCCCATAAAGTATATATATTCTGAATCAGGACGACAATACGAGTTCATCTAGCCCTGTCCGTCTGTCTGTCTGTCCGTCTGTCCGTCTGACCGTCTGTCCGTCTGTCCGTCTGTATGAACGCCTGTTTCTCAGAGACTATAAGAGCTAGAGCAACCAAACTTGAAATCTAGATTCGTTATGTTCGTTGGTTATACGAGTTTGTTTTTGATTTTTGAATTTCCTCCCCTGACCCCCGCAAATCGAAAAAAACGATTATTAAGCACAATTTTCAACCGATAAAATTTATTTTTGGCACACATCATAATTAGACCATTCTTGATCGATGTTGTAAATCTGGGTAAGATTGCTCAAAAATCTCGGAAGTTATAGATCATCAAAAGTGGCGTTATGGGCCCCGGGGGGTAATGTAGTGCGCGCAAAATAAGAGCTAGAGCAACGAAATTTGGAACGTAGATTTTTTATGTTTGTACGCTATACAAGTTTGTTTTTGATTTTTAAATTTCCTCCCCTGACACCCGCAAATCGAAAAAAACGATTATAAGGTACAATTTTAAACCGATAAGATTTATTTTTCACACACATATTAAGTAGACCATTCTTCATCTACTTTGTGAGTTTCGTTAAAATTGAACGAAAAACACGGAAGTTATACAACAATAAGTACCGCGCTATAGAGCGTGGGGGCTAAAAGGCGCGCGCAATGGCCAAGTACGTGCAGAACTGTGTGTATGTATGAGTATGTGTGTGTATGGCTGTATATGTAGGCAAAGGGGCTCTCGTAGTCGGGTACACTCGACTACAGAATTCTGACTTGTTTTATTTGTGCAACTCATATTTTACAATATTAATTATTTTTGGAACTCACAAATAAAATTCCTCGGAAAAAAGCAACTAAAGTCATCCATTAGATGCTTGTTTAAGTGGTACCACAAATAAGCGCAGTGTTGTTCATTATGATAGTTATTTGGCTCACCCTGATGCCAATTGAAGTAAGTGCCCTTCACACCAGTCACTACCGAACGATATTCCTTATTATCACCAAGATTATATAAACCTATCCAATAATGCTTTTCAGATGGCAAATGTTTTACTATTTCATTGAATTCCTCATGATTTTCAATATTAACCAAACTTCCCCCTGATGACTGACATTTGTCCACTGCTGCAAACCAATTGAGCTCTTGATTGTGTTCAATGTAATAATGTTTGGATCCAATTTTTAGCCCCTTTGCCTTTTTGTAAAAAAAGAGCAAAGCGGAGCTATTGGAAATATGCAAAATCCAAAAGTATGTAACACATAGAAATAATCATCGGAGACCCCATAAAATATATATATTCTGAATCAGGACGACAAGACGAGTTCATCTAGCCCTGTCCGTCTGTCTGTCCGTCCGTCCGTCCGTCCGTCCGTCCGTCCGTATGAACGCCTGTTTCTCAGAGACTATAAGAGCTAGAGCAACCAAACTTGAAATCTAGGTTCGTTATGTTCGTACGCTGTACAAGTTTGTTTTTGATTTTTCAATTTCCTCCCCTGACCCCCGCAAATCGAAAAAAACGATTATTAAGCACAATTTTCAACAGAGCAAATTTATAATTGGCACACATCATAATTAGTCCATTCTTAATCGGTGTTGTGAATCTGGGTAAGATTGATCAAAAATCCCGGAAGTTATAGATCAGCAAATGTGGCGTTATGGGCCCCGGGGGGGGTCATGTAGTGCGCGCAAAATAAGAGCTAGAGCAACGAAATTTGGAACGTAGATTTGTTATGCTTTTACGCTATACGAGTTTGTTTTTGATTTTTCAATTTCGTCCCCTGACCCCCGCAATTCGAAAAAAACGATTATTAAGCACAATTTTCAACCGATCAAATTTATTTTTGGCACACATCATAATTAGACCATTCTTGATCGATGTTGTGAATCTGGGTAAGATTGATCTAAAATCTCGGAAGTTATAGATCAGCAAAAGTGGCGTTTTGTGCCCCGGGGGGGTATAGTAGTGCGCGCAAAATAAGAGCTAGAGCAACGAAATTTGGAATGTATATTTGTTATGTTTGTACGCTATACGAGTTTGTTTTAGATTTTTCAATTTCCTCCCCTGACCCCCGCAATTTGAAAAAATCGATTTTCAGATACAATTTTTTACCGATCAAATTTTTTTTACGCACACATATTAATTGGATCATTCTCCATCTACGTTGTGAATTTCGTTAGATTTTAACAATAAACACGGAAGTTATACAACATTATGTACCGTGATATAGAGCGTGGGGGGTTAAAAGGTGCGCGCAATGGCTAAGTACGTGCAGAACTGTGTGTATGTATGAGTATGTGTGTGTATGGCTGTATATGTAGGCAAAGGGGCTCTCGTAGTCGGGTACACTCGACTACAGACTTCTTACTTGTTTTATATACACCTATATTGGAATTTATTTCATATGGCTCATTTTTTATCAATCTCTGAAACATATTTGCTATCTTATTTTCAAACCTATTGTATATTTCGTCTACCTTGAAATCTAACATCTTTTTAGCCCGTTTGCCTTTTTGTAAAAAAAGAGCAAAGCGGAGCTATTGGAAATGTGCAAAATCCAAAAGTATGTAACACATAGAAATAATCATCGGAGACCCCATAAAGTATATATATTCTGAATCAGGACGACAAGACGAGTTCATCTAGCCCTGTCCGTCTGTCTGTCTGTCCGTCTGTCCGTCTGTCCGTCTGTCCGTCTGTATGAACGCCTGTTTCTCAGAGACTATAAGAGCTAGAGCAACCAAACTTGAAATCTAGATTCGTTATGTTCGTAGGTTATACGAGTTTGTTTTTGATTTTTGAATTTCCTCCCCTGACTCCCGCAAATCGAAAAAAACGATTATTAAGCACAATTTTCAACCGATCAAATTTATTTTTGGCACACATCATAATTAGACCATTCTTGATCGATGTTGTAAATCTGGGTAAGATTGGTCAAAAATCTCGGAAGTTATAGATCATCAAAAGTGGCGTTTTGGGCCCCGGGGGGGTATAGTAGCGCGCGCAAAATAAGAGCTAGAGCAACGAAATTTGGAACGTAGATTCGTTATATTCGTACGCTTTACGAGTTTGTTTTTGATTTTTCAATTTCCTCCCCTGACCCCCGCAATTCGAAAAAAACGATTATTAAGCACAATTTTCAACCGATCAAATTTATTTTTGGCACACATCATAATTAGACTATTCTTGATCGATGTTGTAAATCTGGGTAAGATTGGTCAAAAATCTCGGAAGTTATAGATCATCAAATGTGGCGTTTTGGGCCCCGGGGGGGTATAGTAGCGCGCGCAAATTAAGAGCTACAGCAACGAAATTTGGAACGTAGATTCGTTATGTTCGTACGCTATACGAGTTTGTTTTTGATTTTTAAATTTCCTCCCCTGACCCCCGCAAATCGAAAAAAACGATTATAAGGTACAATTTTTAGCCGATAAGATTTCTTTTTCGCACACATATTAAGTAGACCATTCTTCATCTACGTTGTGAGTTTCGTTAAAATTGAACGAAAAACACGGAAGTTATACAACAATAAGTACCGCGCTATAGAGCGTGGGGGGCTAAAAGGCGCGCGCAATGGCCAAGTACGTGCAGAACTGTGTGTATGTATGAGTATGTGTGTATGGCTGTATATGTTGGCAAAGGGGCTCTCGTAGTCGGGTATACTCGACTACAGACTTCTTACTTGTTTTGGCTATCGAAATTTTCTTGAAGATTTTCAATTGCTTTTCTCAATGTATCAACTTCTTTCAAAAACATATCAACATTACCCTCTATAGCTTTTTTGATTGTACCTTCATAAACTTTAAATTTTATTTCTGTCAAGTTATCATACCGCAATTCAGTTAGGGTTTTCGAGATCTGGTTAGGGCCCTTGGATTGGTTCTTTAAGTCTTTGAGGTGTTCCAGTATTGGTTTGATTGCATTAAAACAATAAGTTGCACAAGTAGAATCTAGTTCTCTGGATGCTTGACAGGTCTGTTAAAATAACATATTTACTGAATCAGTGTAATCCTGCTTAGACTGTTTAACTTACCGAGGAGGTTCCTTGATCCACAAGAATTAAGATGGAAATCCCGAAAATCAGATTCATTTTAAGATCACGGGTAAACGTTTAACTTAGTACCGATGAGATTGAGAATTAATTTTAAACTGCGGAATTCAATTCAATTGTTTTCGAATTAAGCATAAATTGTTTGTTACCCACAGACTGAGATGATATAAACAGTGTGCACTTGAGACAGAGACTCGGTGCCGTTCTGTCGTTGATAAGAAAGGTGTCCCCGATAAGAGAGGTTCCAAATTGGAGCTAAGAGGCTTATACAACAGCTTGCAGTGTGTGTGAAACTGTGAGTATGTGTGTGTATGTTTGTGTATAGCGGAGTATGTGGTTAAATGATATAATTATTATGTGTACCAAAAAGAAATTCTATCGATTGAAAATTGTTCTTTATAATCCTGTTTTCCGGATTGTGGAATTTGTTATGTTCATACGCTATACGCGTTTGTCTTAGATATTTGATTTTCCTCCCCTGACCCCCGCAATACCAAAAAAGCAATTTAAGCACAATTTTCAACCGATCGAATTTTTATTTTGAACACATAATAATTACACCATTCTTGATCTACATTGTAAGTTTTGTTAAGATTGAAGAAAAAACACGGAAGCTATACAACATTAAGTATCGCGCTAAAGAGCGCGGGGGGCTAAAAAACGCGTGCATTGTCTTAAAATGCGTATAGAACTGTGTGTATGGCTGTGTATGTAAGTAAAGGGGCGTCATAGTCGGGTACATTCGACTACAGATTTCATACTTGTTTTGTAAAATCTTGTAAAATTATCTCCCTCTAGGGGACCGGCGCATTAGGTCTGTCGGTTGGCGCCTCTTAATACGTTGATGGTGTGTAATCTTGGTTAGCTCCGATGTTAACTGATTTCTATGTCGCTTCAGTCTATCGTTGTACCGGCTTGATTGTTAATTTGGTCAAAAACCGTCGACAACTTGAGGTCCCGATGTAGTACTTTGTACTTTAACGTACCACCTGTAATCCAGTAGTGTGTAGCTACAGCAGTCTTAATGCGATTATTTCCCACACCCACATGTTCAGCAAACGTGAGCTTCCTATCTAGAGTCACCCCCAGATATTTAGCTGAAGTAACCTGTGTGACTGGAGCTCCATTGATTGAAACAACACAGGATGTATTTCGTCGCAGGGTGTAACAAACATTGATACACTTTCCACTATTGATGCCTATGTTCCAACGTCTTGCCCACTAAGCAAATTTTGCGGCGTATGGTTGGATGCCATCAGATGCTTCATGCTTGCAGGACGACCTATATATGTCAGAGACGTCACATGCAAAGGTGTCAACCATGCATTTTTCCAAAGAGCAAGAGAATGGCTGTGGCAAGTCGTGCGTGTATAGCCAGTACAGCAGTGGACCCAATACACTTCCCTGCCGAACACCAGCTGCCACTTCGCATGTCCCCAGATAAGAGCACACGTGTGTGCCCAAGATGACATTTGCTAATACAGTGCCTCGATGATTACTCCTTCCCGCACCCTAGAGCCAATGCGACGCATTCCAGTCACCACCATTCAAATACTTCAGTCGGTGTAACTCTAGAGTGCTACCAAACTCCTCTAAAGACCAGTTATGCCGTGGTGGACAGTATATAGCTCCAAAATTGATCTCACCAATCACCGTGTGAATGTCTGCAGATGCTAGTTGGAGTTTCTGGGTAGCAACAGGCCTAAGTGGAAAGTGTGTCAGGCTGGACTTGATTACAATTGCTGCTCCTCCTCTGGCATTACCAGCACTCGGATCATTGGCGGAGTAAGCATCGAAGTCATATAATTTGGGTGCATAGTCCCCTCGGCAGTGTGTTTCACTAATCAGCAAAACAACTATATTATAACGCTGCACAAAGCTTTCCAGCTCTGTCAGATTCGTGGATACACCATCAGCGTTCCACATAAGGATGCGCAGCGGCATCATTATAGTTCGATTTTAGCGACCAGAGCAGTGAACAAATTTAAAATTTGATCCTGCTCAACCAACATCGTGATTAGCTTCTCTTTCCATGCCAGCAAAGGTGAGCGGTACCAATAGGTGCTCGTTGTGTTCGCGTCGTTCCGTTTGAAGCTCCCACGCTGCGTTTAGGCCTAGTTCTGTGCACATAAGCCTGGTACTTGGGGCAACTTAGCAGTGTGGTCCTCGCACGTGCAATTGGCAGAGAGGTGCTCACCTGCACACTTAACGCAAATAAATGCTTTGGGGCAATATTTGGCCGAGCGGTCAAATTGTTGGCAACGGTGGCATTGCACGGCAGCTGTGGGTTTGCGGAGAGGCTTCACCTGGATCCTCATGTTGCATACATTTTTGACAGCCAGTATTTCTTTATTGTTGGGTGCCGTAACTATGTTCAACAAGAACATATTTACCGGCTCAGTATTCGAGTTTCCTGGCGCAGAGTGTCACTGGGGCGTGTGGGCATCCAGCATTTTATTACCGAGCTTATCGAACTCGTCACTAATATGGCTGAGCAGCATGCTGGAGTGTAGTCCTTTGACTCATAATTTGTATGGCCTGTCCTCCGTCAGCTGGTAGCAGTGGAGCTCGCGCCTCTCCTTCTCTAGCAAGCTAACAATGCTGCAAAAAATGGTAGAATCGGCAGAATAAATCCACTCAGTGAAGCCTTGCCAGTAATCTTATTAGCGTCCATTACTTGACCCAGGTAGTGGATCAACTTATTGATGTCATCCACAACTTCCAGCCTCTTTTTTGGGGCGCTACGCCTTTACACTGTTTTAAGCTGATCATTACCTTCTGCAGAGGTTGTAGTGCGCAAAACAGCTGCGTCAGTACCTCCTTTGTTATTGTTCGGGGCACCAGTGACCAAATTGGTCTTAGTGGCGGTTTTATCAACATATTTATACTGCTCATTAATGGCCATTTTAAGGGCGTCACCAACGGACATTTTAGTTGGTACTTTCACCGTTTTCTGTGCTGCAATCTTTTGAATATGTCCTGATTTCATAATGCCAAAAAGTATGCACCGAAATCCGACATATCCAGGGCAAAAACCCTTGCAACTGCAAGCAAACAGCTGTTTGCCTGCCAGCTAAATGCCAGCTAAATGAAATTTTACTTTTAAGTGACACTTGATATCACTGTAAACAATTTGTGCCACTATTTTGGACTTGTCTTTATTAATTGTCACAATTTAGATAATTTACCGGGACAATTTTATATATGCGTGCACACTATATCGCGGTCTTTGAAATCAAATTCCAAATTCGGTTACTCTAGCTCTTATAGTCGGACGTGCGGACGGACAAATGGACGGACAGACAGACGGACATGCCTAGTCGTCCTGATTAAGAATATATATACTTTATGGGATCTAAGATGATTATTTCTATGTGTTACATAAATTTCGATTTTGCACAAATTCGTAAGCTTCTTTTTTTTAGCCCCTTTGCCTTTTTTGTAAAAAAAGAGCAAAGCGGAGCTATTGGAAAGTTGCAAAATCCAAAAGTATGTAACACATAGAAATAATCATCGGAGACCCCATAAAATATATATATTCTGAATCAAGACGACAAGACGAGTTCATCCAGCCCTGTCCGTCTGTCTGTCTGTCCGTCCGTCCGTCCGTCCGTCCGTCCGTCCGTCCGTCCGTCCGTCCGTCCGTCCGTCCATCCGTATGAACACCTGTTTCTCAAAGACTATAAGAGCTAGAGCAACCAAACTTGAAATCTAGATTCGTTATGTTCGTACGCTGTACAAGTTTGTTTTTGATTTTTCAATTTCCTCCCCTGACCCCCGCAAATCGAAAAAAAACGATTATTAAGCACAATTTTCAACCGATCAAATTTTTTTATATTTTTGGTACACATCATAATTAGACCATTCTTGATCGATGTTCTGAATCTGGGTAAGATTGATCAAAAATCTCGGAAGCTATACATCATCAAAAGTGGTATTATGGGCCCTGGGGGGGTATAGTAGTGCGCGTAATTAAAGAGCTAGAGCAACGAAATTTGGAACGTAGATTTGTTATGTTCGTACCCTATACGAGTTTGTTTTAGATTTTCGAATTTCCTCCCCTGACCCCCGCAATTTGAAAAATTCGATTTTATGATACAATTTTTAACCGATCAAATTTATTTTTGGTACACATTATAATTCGGCCATTCTTGATCCATGTTGTGAACCTGGTTAAGATTTATCAAAAATCTCGGACGTTATACATCATCAAAAGTGGTATTATGGGCCCCGGGGGGGTATAGTAGTGCCCGCAAAATAAGAACTAGAGCAACGAAATTTGGAACATAGATTTTTTATGTTCGTACGCTATACAAGTTTGTTTTAGATTTTTCAATTTCCTTCCCTGACCCCCGCAGTTTGAAAAATTCGATTTTCAGATACAATTTTTAACCGATCAAATTCTTTTACGCACACATATTAAGTAGACCATTTTTCATCTACGTTGTGAATTTCGTTAAAATTGAACAATAAACTCGGAAGTTATACAACATTAAGTACCGCGCTATAGAGCGTGGGGGCTAAGTACGTGCAGAACTGTGTGTATGTATGAGTATGTGTGTTTATGGCTGTATATGTAGGCAAAGGGGCTCTCGTAGTCGGGTACACTCGACTACAGACTTCTTACTTGTTTTTTTAAAGCAAATGGGGTAAAACATTTACCATCCCATTGAGTCGTTTTATTTGCCCCCAAATGGAAGACTACATGCAGCTGGTAAAGCGGACCCCAAATTTGTTATATGGTACTTGGTACGTCATGAGCTCTATCTAAATGTTGCAAACTTTCAAAGATCGTGGTGCAGAGTCAAACTACGGACAAGCCATGGGCAATAGTTGACAGCTGTTGCCGTATCATGCAGCAGCATCTAGAAATTAGTAAAAAACAAGTAAGAAGTCTGTAGTCGAGTGTACCCGACTACGAGAGCCCCTTTGCCTACATATACAGCCATACACACACATACTCATACATACACACAGTTCTGCACGTACTTAGCCATTGCGCGCACCTTTTAGCCCCCACGCTCCATAGCGCGGTACTTAATGTTGTATAACTTCCGTGTTTATTGTTCAAATCTAACGAAATTCACAACGTAGATGGAGAATGGTCAACTTAATATGTGTGCGTAAAAGAAATTTGATCGGCTAAAAATTGTATCTGAAAATCAATTTTTTCAAATTGCGAGGGTCAGGGAAGGAAATTGAAAAATCTAAAACAAACTCGTATAGCGTACAAACATAACAAATATACATTCCAAATTTCGTTGCTCTAGCTCTTATTTTGCGCGCACTACTATACCCCCCCGGAGCCCATAACGCCACTTTTGCTGATCTATAACTTCCGAGATTTTAGATCAATCTTACCAAGATTCACAACATCGATCAAGAATGGTCTAATAAAAATGTGTGCCAAAAATAAATTTGATCGGTTGAAAATTGTGCTTAATAATCGTTTTTTTCAAATTGCGGGGGTCAGGGGGGGAAATTGAAAAATCCAAAACAAACTTGTATAGCGTACGAACATAACAAATCTACGTTCCAAATTTTGTTGCTCTAGCTCTTATTTTGCGCGCACTACTATACCCCCCCGGGGCCCAAAACGCCACTTTTGCTGATCTATAACTTCCGAGATTTTTGATCAATCTTAACCAGATTCACAACATCGATCAAGAATGGTCTAATAATGATGTGTGCCAAAAATAAATTTGATCGGTTGAAAATTGTGCTTAATAATCGTTTTTTTCGATTTGCGGGGGTCAGGGGAGGAAATTGAAAAATCAAAAACAAACTTGTACAGCGTACGAACATAACGAATCTAGATTTCAAGTTTGGTTGCTCTAGCTCTTATAGTCTCTGAGAAACAGGCGTTCATACGGACGGACGGACGGACGGACGGACAGACAGACGGACAGGGCTAGATCAACTCATCTTGTCGTCCTGATTCAGAATATATATACTTTATGGGGTCTCCGATGATTATTTCTATGTGTTACATACTTTTGGATTTTGCATATTTCCAATAGCTCCGCTTTGCTCTTTTTTTACAAAAAGGCAAAGGGGCTAAAAAATATGTATACAACTGTCTATTCTAAATAAATTGAATGTATATAAATTTTAAAACGAATCTGTGTCCAATCTTCAAAACAATATGAATAATTTTGTGAAGGAATATAGTATTTGAATGAAGTTGAAAACTATAAAAATTGTTCACCCACATTTTCAATTCGGCTACGATTTGTAAAACGAGACTGAGAAAGAGTGTAAAAATCCAACATACGGAGAGTTTGGCTATCTAATTCATATTTTATATATTTTAGTTTACTGTACGATGCTAGGATTAAGCAAAGCTTAAATCTTACATAACAGAACACACTTATTCTATGTTAAAATTATGTTTATATATAACTGTGCAAAACACCGATTAAGCTTTCTATATGTCAAACAACTTACTCAAGGTCGAGCCAAGCTTTAAGTAAGCAACTAGGGTAGTGTTAAGCTTTGTTGAGCTATTCATAATGATAAGCTTTGAGTGCAGCCTGCACTAAGCTTTGGCTTAGGCTTAAAGCTATATAAGAAAGTTCAATGGAGGTGTTTAGTTGCAGTGAGCTTTCACTTGGCTGACAATGGAAAAGTACGCGGCACATTTTGAATGGGGCACATCAACGAGCAGAACTGTAACTGTATACACGCTTGTTTGACCGCCTCCATGAAGAGTGTGGCTTGTCGCTATGTCTGTCTTTCCATTGGACTGTCGGTCAGCGCCAGTTCGTTGCCGCCTGCCACATTGTTGGCTATAAAAGTCGGGCGCACTGGCGGCGGCGGCTAGTCACTAGTCACCAGTACTCACAGCGCGGAGCGTGGAGCGTGCGACGTCGGGCGACCATTTCCTATTCCATTTCATTTATATTTTGTACATTTTGAATTTTTCCCTTTTTTTTTATATATTTTTTGCTCGTGTTTGTGCCTATTGTTGTGCCTCTTCCTTTCGGTACCCCTCCGTGTGCTGTGCTCTGTTGTGATTTTGTACTTTACTTTATATATTTATTTAGTTTTTTTTTTTTTGTATTTTATTTATTACTATTTTTTTTTTTTTGCTGAAAGCGCTGCCTGCGTTTCAGCATCTGCTTGACAGTTTGGAGGCCCTTCTATCAGTATCGTGGCAGACGAGCTGCGACGAGCATCCGCATCCAAAATAAAACTGAGCGCGCGTATTGAAATGTTTTAAGTGAAACGAGTGAATCGTCTATCGTGGCATCCGCCTCCGTTGTTGCCTGTTGCCTACCAACGAGTTTGTGCCACCGTGGCGCAGTGTGTTCCATTGTGCGTGTGTGTGCGTGTATGTCTGGTGCACTTGTTCTTTTTTGTTTTTTGGTTAATTCCGAACTAGTTACTAGTTTGAGTGTATAAATTGCTTAATAGCAATAATGGAAATGCTGAAGAAAGATACCACCATGGGCTCATCCAGTAGCGTCTTCTATTTGCTACTGTTACCCACTTTGGTGCTTTGGTACACCTATTGGCGACTATCTCGTGCCCATCTCTATAAGTTGGCTGCGCGTCTGCCAGGTCCCCGTGGCTTACCTATTGTGGGGCATCTGTTTGATGTGATTGGACCCGCTTCATGTAGGTCACCATAAATAAAAAGTTTATCTTTTCCCTCTCTATTTTCTCTCCTGGTCTCATTTATCAACTTTCTACTCTTTCTACTCCTTTTACAGCTGTTTTTAAAACAGTCATACGCAAGAGCACACCCTTTGAGCATATTGCCAAAATGTGGATCGGTCCCAAGCTCGTGGTATTCATCTATGATCCCCGGGATGTGGAGCTGCTCCTAAGCAGTCACGTATACATTGACAAGGCATCCGAGTATAAGTTCTTTAAGCCCTGGTTGGGCGATGGTCTTCTGATCAGTACAGGTGAGTCTGTGTGTTAATGTTTGCAGTATATGTGTATGTAACATACATATATACACACATGCATACACACATATGTATATGTATCTGTGTGCTGAAGAAGGCAGGGCCTTGCTGATTCGGAGAAATGGCAAAAAATGCGACTCTATAGACTAGCCTAATGCAATTTAAATTGCGTTTATAGAATCATAAATTAATTAAACGATTTGTAAGCTTGACAGTTGGCACAACAATGCCGTACAAATGGCGGCTATAAATAAATCGAGCTGAGAACAGTATAAAAAACATTGATGCAGGGGTGTAGTTATCGTCCCTTTCTAGTCCGTCTCTCCCTCTCTCTTTCTTACACACACAAAATCAAAGTTAAACCAAATATAATATACATATATGTAAGTTTTCTTCAATTATCTTTTATATATATATTTCGATCAGGTCAAAAGTGGCGGGCACATCGCAAACTAATCGCACCCACATTCCATTTAAATGTCTTAAAGAGTTTTATTGAATTGTTTAACGAGAATTCTCGAAATGCGGTGCGGAAACTGCGTGCGGAGGATGGACGCACATTTGATTGCCATGATTACATGAGTGAGGCAACTGTGGAGATTCTATTGGGTAAGTGACTGTCAAACACATACAAATACACACACACACTTGAATATATATATATAAATGTGTATATAGAGATATAGAGATATGCTTCTCAATCGGTACAGTCCACTCACACGCACTCACAGCGAAACGTTTTGATTTAGATTTTAGATTCCAAATTCAGTTTATTTTTTGCATCTGCTATGTGTGCGTATTATCACAGAGCATAAAAGTCTGTATATAACATATATATATATATATATATATATATATTTATATATATATATACATATGTATTATATTATGTATATTAATATATAACACAAGAATATATATGTATATATATATTTAGTACATACTAATACACATTTGTATATTTCACAATTGAGCGCAGACCTATTTCCCTATATACTCGCACAAATCAAAATTTTGTTTATTGTCCATTTGGGTCTCTTTTGTGTGTAGACAATAACATACAAAAAGTACAGAGCGACAAACACGGGAATCGCGGGATTATCATCTAAAATACCCAACTTATCCATAAACCCCGAGTCTATAATAATGAGCTATAAAACCGCACCAAACTGGCATAGATTGATTCTCAGACCATAATCATTCCTTAACAAGTCTCATATCTTTTATTACATATATAAAACTTTTATTTATTATGTAATTTAAGTAGCAAATTATCGAGCATAAGATTTGCCTCTTTCCAACTATTAATTCTAGCTAACTAGCTTTCATGGCAAACTGTACCTACGTCACTCAATTAAATCTCAGTCTTAAACGACAGACTTTCAGATTAATAATTTTAGAAAACTTATAATTCATTTTAAGACCAACAATGTTTAGTATTTTTCTTTGGTATTATTTTATTACTACTAATTTATTATTACTTAAGGGATAAATTCCTGTTATTTTCTGTCATAACAAAGTGTTTCCATTTCACACACTTGAAATATTTTCAATTTAAAATTAAGGACTAAAAGTAAATCGAGTGTAACTTATTTATAGGTTACCATTTTCTTTAAGGAAAAAACTATTTTTCCTAATAAAAACAACATTTATTACTATGTAAAGTTTATCTTATTCGAGAACATTTTTTCCGATATATAACTGTTTATTTCCAAACTTCAAAAATAGATCCCAACTTAATCAAAAAAAACAAATCTGTTTCAACCATTTATGTTATCCTAGTAGTAGTATATTATACTTTTGATTTGAAGCTATAGAATAAAAGTTGCCTTGTAGATAAAACAATTTGAGCGATTTGTAACTGATTATGATTGCAATTTATATATGCGTTCAAAGGTTTCACTTGATAGCAAGGAGCACGAGCTCTTTTATTATATCATAATGTCATTATCACATTAGTTTTTGGCCAGGCTGCTAAGTAACTAACTATGCCAAACCTTTGCCTGTCATTTATTTAAAGCTAAACACGTTTCGGCTTAAAACTGAAACCGCCAGTATAGATGGGTGATTTTATTGTTGGTTAGTGGTTAGTGAATAGTGGTTAGTGGTTAGTGGTTATTGGTTGATTACTACGCTGGATTGGTGAATGTTAATGACATTGTCACATGCTGTATGCTCTATGGTTATGAGCTTACTTATATGTATGTCTGTGGGCCACTAAATTGGGGCTGGTCGATTGATTTCTAGGTTATTGCATAACGTACTTGAATGGCGCTTACCCTTGCCCATAATTGAAATGCTGCCAAAACGCGCATCAGACCGAAAATATCCAGCGACGAGCTTTGCCAGCTGCTAGCCAAGTGCAATTAAAACCACGTCGCATTGCCATTAAGCATTTAATCAGGAAAATTTGAATGCAACTGCAACTGTATGGACCCAGGCACAGGCCTCAGTACGGTTACGGATTGACCGTCGACTGACGCAAATGGGCAATTAGCAATTAAGAGTGAAAAAAAAAAACAAAACAAAACAAAAAAAAAAATAATGAAAAATAACAACTAATAATATAAACTAAAAAAAAGTGTATATATGCGAGTAAAATGAAAATGTGTGCAAATCATTTCAGTTTTTGAGATTGACTTTTCAGATTTGATATGCGCGCATAACGAAAACTGAACCCAAATTCAAATATAATATTTTTTTTCTTTTGCTTTTGTTATTTTGATTGTTAGTGCAACATTGCATAATCCAATAGAAAATGGTAAGTGTCTTTTACATGACACACAACAAGTTTTTCCAGCTAACACACAGCTGCCACATGGGCCAGTGGGCCAATATGAAATGGGGAAAAACAGGTGGAAAACATATATATATGTATATACCACCTCTGTCCATGTAAAACTTGCATTTCCACGCTTGCGCAATACCTTTTTCCTCTAAGCTTGTTCAGGATTTCTGCCACGCAGCCGTTTTAGAAGGCGGAAGAAGTGTTAAATCTGTTCAAATTTTATGGAGTTCCATTAAAAAATATATAAATATAAATATAGATACTTAATATATGTTACTTAAAAACAAATCCAATACAATTTTCTTGATTTAATTTAAAGCTTTCCATATAGAAATTGTTAATTTAAATTGTATTTAAAAGTAATGCATATAAAGTGCATCGTTTACAGTTTTGGTTTAGTTTTTCTTAATGAAATGCTCATACGCCCTGTTGTGCATAGTTTGCTATTTAGTAAATAGTATTTACTCTTTTATACAAAGTACGTTATGATCAACGTTAATATGTTGTAGAGGAATTGCTATTGATGCATTGTATCTACAATTAGACAGTTGGTGCAATGCCTCTTGTATGATTGTTAAGTTCAATTGGGGCTTGGGTCAGTCGAGTGCATTCCACTTCCAATTCCATATCTATTCCCATATAAAGTTATTTCTATGCTATGCATGTCACTGACTAATAACAGAGCTGAGGTTTATCTATATAGATGCAAATATACATATATATATATATATTTTATTTTTGTAGAGACCGCAATGGGTGTGTCAAAGAAGACACAGGATAAGTCCGGATTTGAGTATGCGATGGCTGTAATGCGAATGTGTGATATACTTCATGCACGTCATCGCAGCATCTTCTTACGCAATGAGTTTATTTTTACATTAACGCGTTACTACAAGGAACAGGGACGTTTGCTCAACATTATTCATGGCCTTACCACAAAAGTCATACGAAGTAAGAAGGCAGCTTTTGAGCAGGGAACGCGCGGGTCTTTGGCACAAAGTGAGTTGAAGGCGGCAGCTCTCGAGCAAGAGGAGCGAGAACAGCGCGAGCAACGAGAGCGCCAGCAAGGCCAACAATCAATACCAGAGACCAACAAAAAACCTGAAGTGAACACACCCGTCGCAGGACTTTCGTACGGGCAATCTGCAGGCCTTAAAGATGATTTGGATGTGGAAGACAACGATATTGGTGGGAAGAAACGTTTGGCGTTTCTGGATTTGATGTTGGAGAGTGCACAAAATGGTGCACTTATTACAGACACTGAAATAAAGGAGCAGGTAGACACGATCATGTTTGAAGGACACGATACAACGGCTGCAGGCTCTTCGTTCTTCCTTTCACTAATGGGTATACATCAGGATATACAAGATCGCGTAATGGCCGAGCTGGATGGCATCTTTGGTGACTCTGAACGTCCGGCCACATTTCAGGACACTCTGGAAATGAAGTATCTGGAACGTTGTCTAATGGAAACACTTCGTATGTTCCCACCAGTACCGCTTATAGCTCGTGAGCTTCAAGAAGATCTTAAGCTAAATTCTGGGCCTTATGTCATACCACGTGGTGCAACTGTAACAGTGGCTACCATATTGCTACATCGTAATCCCAAGGTGTATGCCAATCCCAACGTTTTTGATCCGGATAACTTTTTACCAGAACGCCAGGCGAATCGGCATTACTACGCCTTTGTACCATTTTCCGCAGGACCTCGTAGTTGCGTTGGTAAGTGTAGTCAAAATGTTCCAAGAATTTTTAATATATACTATATATATTTGTCTGTATTAGGTCGCAAGTATGCCATGTTGAAACTAAAGATCTTGTTGTCGACTATTATGCGCAACTATCGTGTCTACTCGGACCTCAGCGAGTCGGACTTTAGGCTGCAGGCGGACATCATACTGAAACGGGAGGAGGGCTTTCGAGTGCGCCTGCAGCCACGGAAGCCGGCAAAGGCGACTACAACCGATAGCAAGGCAGCATCATAAACTTATGCATAACTTTATATCGCAAGTGATAGTCCGGTTTATACAGTAACACATAAAATTAATAATAATAATAAAAATAAATATAAAAGTAATAAGAATAATAATAATAATAATAATAATAACAATAAAGACACATACACAAACACCCATATACTACTATAAAGACCGTAGCGTTTAATTTTTATTGATATATGATATAATTATTTGTTTATCGTGGCAATTTTTTAAGCGCTGCATTTAACATTTAACACCAAACCACAGTTAGATACTTCAACAACGACAACAACAAAAATAATTATTATTAATTAATTACCTTTTTTTGTGTATTTTATAATAATATGTATAATGTTTTGACAATATATTTGGTGTAATATTTTGAATACCGCCCCTGACTTTTTATGTGTTAAATTCTTCTTTATTTTTACATTTCTTAGTAAGCTTACGGTACGTTAATAACTCAATCTCTGGGTGACGTGATTTGGGAATATTTACGGGCATACGGACAGGTTTCAGTTACATCAAAAAAACGGTAAATTTCTTGTTGGTTTGTGAGGCTGTATTAGCAACTTTTGAAATACATCTCATATGGTTTCACGTAGAGTCGGCCTGACATTCGTAAATAGATTTATCGACATGGCAGATATTTCTTCCACCTGTTACATACATCTTTACAACTTTAACATTGAACATATATTATTCATATATATTTATATTAAATACAAAATGTAAATATTGATCTATTATTATTGGTCATATGCAAGTATTGTATACTTGCTAAATTTGCTTATAAAGATAGAAAGATTAATTTTAAGCAAACATTGCATACCTAAAATTTAAATTCTTTGAAGATAGATACACATCAATATATCAGAAAGCTTATGTCTGGCAATTAAAAAAAACAAAGCAAAAATTAATTTATAGGAAAGCTATTATCTTACACCATAATAATGGTCATGTCTAACGGGTAATTCCACATTTTAATCGGTTTAGTAAAATAAACTTGACAGATTCCATAGAAAATATAATATATATGTAAAAATTGTTTAGTTAAGTTTAAACCAATTAAATCCATAATAACAACTATGTTATAATAATTAATTAAAGTTTTAGTGCAAATTTTCAACAATCTGTTTTACGAATTTATAAATTTGCAGGCGTTTTTATTTTTTAATTTTCAATTTATATAACGCTTTGTTCAAATTGTGCTCTTGTTATCTATCGATATGTTCGATTATTTTTTTTATTTCTGGCAACACTGCTCAGCTGTGCTAAAGTGACACGACGACAGGCAAAACGTCGAAAGTGTTCGGATACTAAAATAGTTGTTTTGTTTTTTTATTCATTGCTTTACAAATATGTCTACTGCCATTGATGAGCTACAGGCAATTATTGCCGAATTAAAATCAGAACTCGAGGACCATAAGATCACTACACACAATGCTCGTGAACGAATTGAACATATGTCTGCTGAAGTTGTAGATTCCAATCCGTATAGCCGACTAATGGCTCTGCAGCGGATGAACATTGTCAAGGACTATCAACGTATACGCGAGAAGGCAGTAGCTGTTGTAGGAGTAGGTGGCGTAGGCAGCGTCACCGCTGACATGCTAACCCGGTAAGTGAAAGTAAGTTTATAAAAGGGAAGAAAGTTTATTTTATCTGAAAACAATTACAGCTGTGGTGTTGGCAAGCTAATACTCTTCGACTATGATAAGGTAGAGCTAGCTAACATGAATCGCTTATTCTTTACACCCGACCAGGCTGGCCTGTCCAAGGTGGAAGCAGCGGCGCGTACTCTTACTTTAATTAATCCAGACGTGCGCATTGAAACACACAACTATAATATAACTACAGTGGATAATTTTGATAATTTTCTAAGCACTATATCAGAGAGCGGTATAGAACAGGGCCAACCCGTAGACCTGGTTCTTAGTTGTGTAGACAACTTTGAGGCTCGTATGGCCATTAATACGGCTTGCAACGAAAACAATCTCTATTGGTTTGAGTCTGGTGTCTCCGAGAATGCTGTTTCTGGTCACATTCAATTCATACGTCCTGGCGAAACAGCTTGTTTCGCATGTGCACCGCCCTTGGTAGTTGCCGAAAACATTGATGAACGTACCCTAAAACGTGAGGGAGTCTGCGCCGCTTCTTTGCCCACCACAATGGGTATAACGGCCGGATTGCTTGTCCAGAATGCGCTAAAGCATTTACTTAACTTTGGTGAAGTCTCAGATTATTTGGGTTATAATGCCTTGAGCGATTTCTTTCCTAAGATGACTCTTAAACCGAACCCACAGTGTGACGATCGACATTGCCTGCTACGTCAAAAAGAGTTCCAGGAGCGACCAAAACCAAAAGTTGAACAAATCGAGGAAGTATCCGATGAGCCACTGCATGTCAGTAATGATTGGGGAATTGAGCTAGTGACTGATGATACGCCGGTTGAACCGGAGCCCCCCAAAGCTGAAGATTCAACAAATGTGGCTACCGGTCTACGTCTAGCGTATGAAGCGCCAGACAAAACGACAGGTGCAGATGCTACACCCTCTGATTCTGCTGTCCCAGAGACAAATTTGGAGGATTTAATGGCACAGATGAAGTCTATGTAAAAAAATTCCATTCTATGTTATTTATAAATATATATTTACAATTTTTTTATAAACCAATCTATGAATTTTAATTATAACTCGTCGATAATTAAATCGATAGCACTATCGAAACTATTAAATGTAATTTCATGTGGTATTTAACTCTTAAAAATACCAAGCAGTATATTTGGTATGCGGTCACGCTGAATTAAGTTTTTAATATCTGTCGCGTTGTCAAATTGTAAAAACAAGTGTTTTAGCGTTACTACAAGCCAAAGTTTAATAAAATTTATTTAACGACGCAACAACAATGACTAAAAAGGATGAAAAAGCACAGCCTGCTGACGAGGTAATTGACTACTTTGCTAATCGATGATCCCGCTAACCGGTCTCCATTTACCTTTATGTACACGTCAGTCGGCGCCGTCTATATTCATACTCAATAAATATATTTATATTTACAGCTGGTTAAGGTCAACAAATGGGATGGCTCAGCGGTAAAGCATGCACTGGATGATGCAGTTAAAGCCTGTCTATTGGGTGATCGACCACAATTAAAAGAACAATTTGGTTTGGTCAACACGCGTTTAGTGCTTTGCGCCCTGTCCGTGGGTGTTGCCATTATGGCTCATGCCTGGGACTACACCCATCCATTCCCGCAATCTCGTCCCGTACTTATGCTAAGCGTATTGGCATACTTTGCTCTTATGGGCATACTGACGCTCCATACAACATTCCGTGAAAAGGGAACTTTTGCGGTGGCACTACAAAAGGAAAGCGGCAGCAAATCACAACGCATTTGGGAGGCTAGCTCCGACATGAAAAAATATGATGATAAATATATACTTACATTGAGCGTAAAAGATGCACGGGGACATCGGGAGCAAACCAGTACCAAATCTTGTGCTGCCTTTATTGACAACAACGGCATAATATTGGATCATCTTGTGGCTAATGAAGTCAATCGGCTCTTTAATTCATTAGCCGTCGAAAAGAAGGACAAGTAGCCTCATCCGCTTCATCAGTCAGTGATTGTCCAATTTTTGTCTGTTTTATGTCGAATTGATGTATCTGCATTTTTCTTTTCTTTTTTTTTATTCTCTCATTAAATTAATTGTAGTAAACAAACAATATTTTCGTCCAGCTTTGAAGGAACGTTTTCGCATAAGAGCACTTGAAAATGACACAGCCCAAGCTCAGACCCTTTTTTAACAACTTTAAGCTACATTTTCTTGTATATTTATAGTTTTAGAAGAAATTGGAATATTTTTCGAAGTTGTTTTTCTAGTAAGTCACGTATGTCTAGCTGTCGCAGTTGGCAAGGGAAACTTTGGGAATTTTTTGTCTAAAATTTGTTGTGTATATATTTTGAATTAAGAGATTTTTTGTAGATACTGGGAAGGGAGACGGTTTGTCACATCGCAATATGTATTCCAATTAGTAAAACTTATCCCCCTTTATCGGTCAAAATTTAGAACAAAATTAAAAAAAAAATTAATTTAGAACTAAATTAACGCCAAGACAGAGCTGTACGGGCGAAGACAGTAGAGATAGAAGAAGAAACAAGAGGCGTGTGAAATGCGAGAAATTGTGACACTGCAAATCGGTGGAGCCGGTAATGCCATTGGCGATGCGGTGAGTAGCTGGCCAGGCAGATGACCCAGCTTCTCAGCTAGCCCCACACACTGCAACCCCCTTACACACTCACACATACAGTTCTGGCATGTGATCTCCCATGAGCATGGCGTGGACTATACGTCCGGGCATTTTGGCGGAACCAGCGCACTACAACTGGAGCGTATTAATGTGTTTTTCAATGCAACAGCCAGTAGGCGTTTCTATGCACGCACAATCATTATCGATACGGAGGCCAGCACTGTGCAGCGTCTGAATGGCAGCAGCCAATTGTATAGACCGGAGAATTTTGTTGCTGGCTCAGAGAGTGCGGGTAATAATTTTGCTCGCGGCTATCATACAGATGGCGCTGAAATCCTTGACCAGGTACTTGACAATACACGTCGAGAAGTTGAGTCCGTGGATTCGCTACAGGGATTTCAGCTGCTGCACTCTATTGGCGGTGGCACAGGCTCTGGCTTAACATCGCTGATCATGGAGGCTCTGGTTGAACAGTATCCGGATAATTTGCTTTGCAATTATGTTACCATACCATCGCCAAACATGTCACAGGTAGTGGTAGAACCATATAATGCGCTGCTTAGCATTCCAGCTTTGGTGAACAATTCCCATTTGACATTTTGCCTTGACAATGAGGCTCTATTTCAGATCTGCAATCGCAACCTTAAGATTCAAATGTCCGGCTATGAGCACATCAATCACATTGTCGCCCTAACCATGTCCGGTATAACAACCTGCTTACGTTTTCCTGGCCAATTGAATGCGGGTCTAAGGAAGATTTATGTAAATATGGTGCCCTTTCCTAGATTGCACTTTCTAATACCAGGCTTTGCACCCTTGGTAACTTGTAAACAGCAACAGTTTAGCAAGGGCACAGTCTCCGAACTGGTCCAGCAGATCTTCTCTAGCAATAATCTTTTATGTGCCATCGATCTACGCAAAGGGAAGCTACTTACCGCTGCCGGTATATTTCGAGGACGTATGTCACCTCGTGAAGTCGACCAACTTATGACTGGTGTGCGAAATAAAAATTTGCATAATTTCGTTGAGTGGATACCAAATAATATAAAGACGGCCATCTGTGATATACCACCACGTGGACTTAAAATGTCAGCCACATTTATTGGTAATACGACAGCGATTCAATCTCTATTTCAGCGTTTGCTCGATGGCTCAACAATTATGTTGCGAAGAAAGGCTCATTTGCATTGGTATACCGGCGAAGGTATGGAGGAGCAGGAATTTGTTGATGCGCAGCAGGAACTGCAGTCAATAATTGACGATTATCGGTATAGTGGTACATCAGGCGATGGCTCTGGCGGAGGTGGTAATGATAGTGGGGATGAAGGTGCAGCTGGTGCTTCTGGACCACAGTGCGCCTATTGCAAGGACTAAAATCTGAACAGAAACTTTCGGAGTATATCTAGACTCTAGTCACTGTCTTTGTTCGCGAATAAAGTTCTCTGTCATGGCAACATTGTTTGAGGGGATAAACATTCCTTAGCTTAGGTCAAATGCTAAATCTGTTGAAGTTGCAACTGCAATAGCAATAGCAACTTCTAGCAGCTGCGTTGCGACATTTGCCAATGATGCTGTGCATCCTATTATTAGCTGGGCAAAGTTCGCTTCGTTTAAGAGTTCAGCGTACTAGGCACATGAATACATGTGTACAAGTAAGTATATAGAGATGCTATGTATATGCTGGCTTATATGCAAAGGTGCTGCAAATTGTGTGACTATTAATAGAACGCATAAATCTATGAGGCAATGCAGCTATGCAATGCACCCGGCTAATGCCTTATGCCTAATGTCTAATGCAAAGGCGGCCTGCAAAGGTTTTTGCACTTGAGTTGGCTATTTTCGTGCGCCACATTCCTGAGATGCCTACGTCTCCATCTTCGTCTTGATGCCCGCTCCACAACCAGCATTGATGACAAAAATACATTGAGTGGTAAGCAGGCGTGGGGCGAAGGCAGCTGCTCATGAAAAAACAGCGCAAGTGGAGCACACAGATATATGTATATATACATATACATATATATATATATATATACAGCACAGGCGCGCACGCATATGGAAGCATATAAAAATAAATATAAATATAAACATAATGCAAATGCAAATGTCTAAATTAAGAATTTATAGGCGGTGCCAAAGCACTAATGGGGCGGCTGCTATGTTTAGGCCATCGCTTAATACCCATTGCGTGACAAGATTCCGTCAAGTGTGCAGTGTTCATGTGCTGTTCCCGTTTTTTAAATTATCAATTTAAGCCCGCAATTTCTTTGAAGAGCAGAGTTGATTTTGCTAAGCCGAGTATTTAAATTGCATCAAGTTGGCACGCATGCGTGCAAAAGGTATCGGTATCACGATATCAGCTGTGGGGAAATAATTTAACAGTGCTTTTTAACAGTGACAGTTTTACTTCAAAGAAGATATGTTCACTAAAGCAATACATGACATTTTGAAAAATATAATTAACGTAACCATTAAAAAAAGATTTCAAAGTCATATTTATTATTTTTAAGTAAACGTTACAATAACTTAATGCTTAACTTTATCGCATTTGTAACATAGCTCTAACAGCTGTTAAGTTCAGTATCGATATCGATACTAGGCGCGTTAAAACGAATTTGTCATCGAAAGTCTAGAAGCAAAAACAAAGCCGAACGAGGCGGACGTGTGACGCTCGGTGCGCCTATTAGTGATTTGCAATTCGTTACCGTTTGGTGTGTTTTTTGTGCTAGGTTTGTGATTTTGTTATCCGTCGCTTGCAAGTTGACTCTATGATTACCACGAGTGTGTTTGCTTATGTTTGTTCGTGTGTGTGTGTGCCTGTGTATTTAGTGTTAACGAGTACAAATTCAAATAATAAATAGAATAAGATGAGCCTTGCAAAACAACCTTTATTTTCTTATTTAATGTGTTAGGACCGCGCTTTTTTTCAAATATTTTTTTGCTCAGTATGTTTAAAACTGCATAAGCACTTCATTTATATATTTGATAGTTTTTTTTGTGATTTTTTTTATGTGCAATGTTGTGCACACACACATAAATCAAACAAAATTTAAGCAATAGCAAAAGCAACAGAAAGAGGTTGCGTGCTGTGCTGCCACTGCAAAAGTTGACAGAACACGACAACGACGGTATACACCAACACAACCAGCATTGAGCATATACATACACATTCAGATACAGACACATGCATCAGAAGCAATGTGAAACATGTTGTGTTGTGTGAATTTTTAGTGCGTGTACCACGGTGTTTATTCAAATATAAATGGTCTTAACATTTCTAACAGTACAAGAAACAACATAAAATGAAACACGAAAATCTAAAATAATTATAATAATAAAAATAAAAAGATCAACTATACAAACAGCAAAAATCAGAGTCAAGAAATTCCCGTGTTCTTGCTGTTGTTAATGGTGCATAGTTTTGTTGCAGGAGTAGAAGCAGCAGCAGCATCCCTAGTGCTGCCATGCTCATAACTGACATGCTGTTGCAGTAACTATCGACGTCGGCAGCGCAGTTCAAAAGGGCGCTGGAATTTCTCGGCTTCTGTTGCTTTACGGCTGAAAGTTGGTGTTGCTGCGGGCGGGCAGTGTGACCAAAGCTTTGCGAAACGCGCGCGCGCGGCCGTTGTTTACATTTGCATTATTTTTCTTTTTATTTTATATATTAAAATATGTAAAAATATATATATTTTTTTTATGTTATATATACCTTTATATAATATATATTGGTATATATAGATACACATATATAATCCTAAGTGTTGTCATTATATGTGCCACAGTTTGAATACCGCGCCATCGTCTTGCAATTACAACAGCATCAAAGAATCCTCTTCCCGATCCCTCTAAGTATCAAATTCTTACTAAAACAAAAACCAAAATAAATACAAAAGAAAAGCACATAAAAAATAAGACAAAATTAAATAGTGAGAAAGACCTAGAGAAAGAGAGGGAAAGAATACGAGTGTTGTGTGAGAAAGAGAGTGAGAGAGCGAGCAGCTGCAGCTTGAAACATGTTTACCGAGGAGGGCATCTTTCCCATAGGCGATGGCCTGCTGGACGTTACTTTGGAACGATTGAAGGGATTAATTGTGGCGCATGACATCAACGAGATCTACGAGGTGGAACAGACGCCGTTTGCCAGGTGAGTGAGAAACCGTAGCATAAAACGTGTTTTCTTCTTCTTATGCCCCGAAAAATTGCCAAAAACAAAAAATTAAATAAATAAGAAAAAGCGAAAACTGCGACGACAACGTCTGCAACATGTCCAGCTACAAGCACAAAAATGCTTAAAGAAAGTCAGTCAGCAGTCGGTTGTATACATATATATAAAAATATATATATATATATATATATATATATATATATATATATATATATATATATATATTTATTTTTTTTGTGGTTAAAAACTGAAAACTTCTGCGCAGGCGCAGCAGCAACGAGTCTAAAACTTGTTTTTATTTGTATTTTTCAGTGCCCAGTCTTATATCTGTATGCGCATGTTTGAGTGTTTTTATATATATATACACAAATATATATATATATATATATATATATATATATATATATATATATACATATATATACACTTATATATATATGTATTCTCGTGCTAACTTGCATTGGGCAGACTCTTGTTGTTGCTATCATTATAACTCTCTTTCCTTGCCCTTGCACCACTAACAACAACAACAACAAAAACAAGAAGAATGAAGCAACCAACAATAGCAACAACAACACCACAAAGCAGCTGTTCCCGTTTGTTTTCCTCTGACTGACCCTCGCCGCTTCGTTTTGCATTTGTTTCGCCTTCGCCTTGCATTTTCGCCCTGATTGTGCGATCTCACTTCCACTGATGTTGTTCCAAAGGTATATTTGTATCCCTTTCTCGTTGTGGTTGCCTGCTGCCCTTTGTTTGTGACTGTGGCTACTTTTTTCTGCTAGATTTGCATTTTTGCTCGTTTTTCATTATAATTTTGTTTTTCATTTCGTTTTATGCCTTTTCCGCTTTCCGTACCGTCATCACCAGTGGCAGCAGCAGTTCGCTCATTAGTTTTTATTTGGTTTTTATTTAAAATCTTGTCTTGTCTTTCCCTTTTTTTTTGTCATTTTTTTTTCCTTGTCGTCTCCCCAACTCTAATTTGCATAAATACATTTCCACTCTTTTTCGTATTTAGTTGTGGTTGCGCTTCCTTTATGCAACTGACCTTTCCTCCTTCCTTCTGTCTGCCAGCTGCCAACTGCCAACTTCTTTTTGACATCTAAAATTAAAGCAAAAGTAAGACAGAAATAATAGAGATACAGATATTATGAAGCTATGTTAACACTTGAGACGACGTCTGTCCGTGTCAATGTGAACTTTTTCTTCTGTACTTCTTCTTCTTCATCCTGCTCTCCCTCTATCCAACTTCTTCCCACAACATTTTCAAACTAGAAGATGCATTCATAGTTGCTGACTGTGAAGGTCGTTCGCTTCGCATCACTTTTAACTTTCTATCTCTCTCTATTTCGCTTATTTTTCAAGTATAAAACAAAAGTTGCAGAAGCTACAAAAAAAAAAGAAAGAAAAGAACGGACAATTTACAAGCTACATATATACATACATACAATTTACGGTTTTACTTATTTACTTTATCTGCAACAATTCATGTGGCTTTATAGCCTACTGATAAGCAATGCTTGATTTCATAAACGCGCAACCAAAATACAAAATAATAAATAACGAATAAACTCAAAAACAACAACAACAAATAAGAAGAATCTAAAGGCAGTCTACATTTAATCCACTTACCACTGCTTCAGTTTTTCCTACTCACACCCCCAGTCACAACTTATTCGGTATCATATCATATCATATCATATCATATCGCTTCCAATTAACACACACTTTACAGGTGGAAAAAATTAACCCTTAAATACTCCCCACTTTGTTTTAGTATATTGATAATAAAAGCATGTTTTTCATTGGAATATAAAATTGATAGGTTTCCGTTACAAATGTGTTTAACAATTTTCTACTATAATTTGAATATTAATATATAAAAAATATACGATCATTTTTCCAATCTCCTTACAAGTCGTATTAATCTTTAAGTAGTTTAACTGTTTATAAGGTTTATTTATATTATTCTAAGTTCAAATTTAGGAAAATTTCTTTTTAAATTTCATCTAAATTTCTTACAAACTTCGGGTTCTATTTAGAAGTCTGATTTTTAATTGTTTTGATTGATATTATTTTGCTTACTATATTTACAGGGTAGCTCAAAGTTTAGCAGTTTCTTTTTTTTAAACAACGTTTAACAGCTGTTTCGCAATTTTAGTAGCTTTCATTTATTAACTTTATACTAAACAGCTGTCAGTTAATTGCGTTCTGTTAGATACTTTTGTATTGCACATTTTCTTTTTTATTTTTCTACTGCATTTCCTAGCTTTTAATTAACGGTATAACCGTGCTTAACATTCAGTATTATTGACGAAATTTACATAATTTCAACTGAAATTTAATACTTTGTATTTTGAACCTTTTTGTGCATATTTCATATGGTCTCTTAATGTATCTTTATCTACGTTTTGTTACGTTTCGCTTATTCTCTTATTGATTTTTGTTTTATTTTAGCTGCTTTTTTGTTTCAATTTCGTTTGTTTAGCAAAAGTTCTGCAACTTCTTTTTATATATATATTTTTGTCATTGTTTCTTGTGCTCTTCTTTTCAATTTGGGTTTCTTTTTTCTGCTTGCAACCTGTTGCTATGTTGCTTTAGTCTCAGTTCACAATTTGTTGGTTCCTTTGGTATATATATATATGTGGTTTCATACAAAATAAAACAGAGAAATTTTGTCGCATATCTGTCGATTATTTTGGTTGTGTGTCACATTTTATCGCTTTCGTTTCGTTTGTTTTTAGATAAGCTTTTTCAGCGTTCTTTTTGTTTTGTTTAATCTTATGCGAATTTACTTAGCCAAGTTAACTTGAAAGTATTTGCCTTTAAACTTTGTTTTTTCTTAGAAAGCAGAAAACTGAAGACGTTAAACCAAATTTATTATGAATAAGAATCGATAAAGATGCTTGCAATAAGTCTGCTTAAAACAGTTAACACACTTGATGAAGATTAGCATAAAACAAAAGCAGATGATTTAGTAAGGAACAATAAGAATAACATGAAAATAAATAAAATAAAACGGAAATGACTTTTATTATAGCTATGTGATAATATGCAAATGCGGAAAAGACTAAGAGCAATAGAATATTTCATTTAAATATCGATATAATAATCGATATATATTTGAATATATATATACAAATATATATACATGTATTTATAGACAGTCGATAACCTTTGCTGATAAACATTTTAATTGTATCACATATCATAAACAAATTCACTTCCTTCTCAACTATCTTTCCGCCTACATCAACATCCACATCCACATCTACATAACTAAACCAGCTCTAGGTCGCTTAGCGGCAATGCCCACAGTCAATACTCCTTATGTGCAACATGTTCGTTTAACAATATATCGAACTGAAATCAATCTTATTACTTTGCCTTTCGTCTTTGCCCCTTCAACAAAATACAACAAATTTATAGGAGCAACAGACAGAGACATAGAGAAAGAGTGTGTGAGAGAGAGAGAGTCACAAATGGTGGTTGGGGGGTTAAGACTAAGAGGAGAAAGAGAATGAGGGAAACATAAACTTGTTTCATGTTGACTCTGTTTAAAGAGGCTCTCGAGAAAGGCGAATGATGGTGGTGGCCTTAGGAGCTGTGACACTCTCTTCATGGGATGCTGGCGAATGTGTTGCAACTGATACTTAAACTTACCACTTGAGCCCCGCAAGGCGTCTAAGATTACCCAACGAATCCACTTTCGCCAGCGAACTGATGAAGGGGTAACGGAGGGGTCCCAGTTATCAACAAAAGAATACCAATCCCAAATTAAAACGAGGGTTGAAATACATATTTTACCCCCCACATTGTAGGCAGTGCCATAGAGATAAGAGAGGGTTCCCAGCGAGGAGGGAGAGAGGGCATTAGGTACAACTGTGAACCTCGCCCACGTTCAAATTTGTTTTCCAGGCAAAACCCGAAAGAAAGAAAAGAGAAAGAAATAATATAACACCCACGCAAGTGCGTCACAATTTGTGGGCCTAAGAACTAACAGCTGGTTTTCATTGTGGCTTAAATCATGTTTTTTTTTGGGGGTTGGCTCTATTTGTATGTGTGTTTGTGTGTGTGTGTGTGTGTGTGTGCATGTTTGGCTGTATTAATGGTTGACTGATGACTGGTGACTAAGTTAACCCCCCTTGAGTGACGTACGAACGTATTCATATATATATATATATATATGAATATATATATATCTGAATTGAGGTTATGTTTTGTTGGAATACACACAGCTAAGCAGCTTTTAACTTATTCTATTACAATTTCA
The DNA here is from genome assembly GCA_037044455.1 of Zygothrica quintamaculata. Classification (NCBI taxonomy): domain Eukaryota; kingdom Metazoa; phylum Arthropoda; class Insecta; order Diptera; family Drosophilidae; genus Zygothrica; species Zygothrica quintamaculata. The sequence goes on along the minus strand of JBAMBS010000235.1, from coordinate 121,925 downwards.
TACAGACAAAAGCTAATTGAAATGTAATTTTGCTTAGCAATAGCAAAACATATTATACAAATGTTCATTATGCAAGCAAGCTGCTCCTAATTTTCAATTGAAATCCGGTCACTAACAATCACAGCAAGAGCAACAACAACACAGCAACACAAACAACAGACAAACAACTGGACAATATGCCAAGTTGCCAAGACCAAGTCACAGCTCTGTTCGAAGTGGGCTACCAAAAAAAAAAAAAAAAAAAAAAAAAATACCTGTGCGTTGGTACAGCATTCAAACGGCTTTATTTGTCTGGCTGTCACTGTTTGCTGTTGTTGTTGTTGTTGTTGTTGTTGTTGTTGTTGTTGTTTGGTGCCATTTTTTGCCTATGCCATATAAATTGGGCCATAATCCAACAATTACAACAACAGCAGTGGCAGCAACAGCAACAGCAGCAGCAGCAGCAGCAACTGTGCCACCAACACAACATTTATTTCGATACATCATTCATTGAATGATTGTGGAAGACCCAACTTCAATAGTTATGCCAATACCAGCCACCAATACCAATACCAACACTAATACCAATACCAACATCAATAACAATTTCAATTCCAACTTCAACTTGAATACCAATACAAAGACAACTCTTACCAGCCCATAGTGTCCATTGATTGACGTTTGCAATTGTCAAATGTTTCAATTTTAAATTTATTTCGCATTGCCTGTGAGTCTTTTTGCAGGTTTCTCAATACCAATGTTTGTCTCTGATCTGTGTGGTCATTAGGGCAACGAATTGTGACATGACCAAATTATAAACAAATATATATATAAAAACAAGTAAGAAGTCTGTAGTCGAGTGTACCCGACTACGAGAGCCCCTTTGCCTACATATACAGCCATACACACATACTCATACATACACACAGTTCTGCACGTACTTAGCCATTGCGCGCACCTTTTAGCTCCCCACGCTCTATATCGCGGTACTTATTGTTGTATAACTTCCGTGTTTTTCGTTCAATTTTAACGAAACTCACAACGTAGATGGAGAATGGTCTATTTAATATGTGTGCGAAAAAGAAATCTTATCGGCTAAAAATTGTACCTTATAATCGTTTTTTTTGATTTGCGGGGGTCAGGGGAAGAATTTTAAAAATCAAAAACAAACTTGTATAGCGTACGAACATAACAAATCTACGTTACAAATTTTGTTGCTGTAGCTCTTATTTTGCGCGCGCTACTATAACCCCCCGGGGCCCATAACGCCACTTTTGATGATCTATAACTTCCGAGATTTTAGATCAATCTTACCGAGATTCACAACATCGATCAATAATGGTCTAATTATGATGTGTGCCAAAAATAAATTTGATCGGTTGAAAATTGTGCTTAATAATCGTTTTATTCGATTTGCGGTGGTCAGGGGAAGAATTTTAAAAATCAAAAACAAACTCGTATAGCGTACGAACATAACGAATCTAGATGCCAAATTTCGTTGCTGTAGCTCTTATTTTGCGCGCGCTATTATACCACCCCCCCCCCCCCGGGGGGCCCATAACCCCACTTTTGATGATGTATAACTTCCGAGATTTTTGAGCAATCTTACCCAGATTCACAACATCGATCAAGAATGGTCTAATTATGATGTGTGCCAAAAATAAATTTGATCGGTTGAAAATTGTGCTTAATAATCGTTTTTTTCGATTTGCGGGGGTCAGGGGAGGAAATTGAAAAATCAAAAACAAACTCGTATAACCTACGAACATAACGAATCTAGATTTCAAGTTTGGTTGCTCTAGCTCTTATAGTCTCTGAGAAACAGGCGTTCATACAGACGGACAGACAGACAGACGGACAGGGCTAGATGAACTCGTCTTGTCGTCCTGATTCAGAATATATATACTTTATGGGGTCTCCGATGATTATTTCTATGTGTTACATACTTTTGGATTTTGCACATTTCCAATAGCTCCGTTTTGCTCTTTTTTTACAAAAAGGCAAAGGGGCTAAAAAAACAACTATTATGCATAACCCATAAACTCAGCCATACCAACACCCAGTTCAACTTGCTGAACAAGTGAACAGGACTTATTTTCCTTTGTAAGGATATAAACCCAAGGTTAATTGAATGAAAGTAAATAAACATACATAGACTATATTTAAAACTATATATAGTAACAATTTTAGTATTTCATTCTATTGAGCTCATTAGCTTAATTTGTGACTCAAGCAGTAATCGATTTTAGTCTTTGTGATTTGTTAATATTTTGTTCAACTTTTTCCCATTTAAATAATATTTGTTGATGGAAACTTTTATAAATTATTTTACTTCACAGCTTTTGTAATTCTTCTTTTACATTAAGGTTTTTCCCCCCCTTTTTGTTGCGCATTTACAACTTTGTTTTTAGCTGCAGTTATTGCCATTTGCATTTGCATTCAAATTCGAATTTGACTTTGTGTTTTTCTTGTTAAAACAACAAATTGAATAGCAAATAAAATAACCCCCAATAACATTCTACAATGTTCCCTTTTTGCCCTCCTCCACCCTATGCATTCCACACTCCCCACACTTTCCATAAACATTACTCACATTTGTTTATTGTCTTAGGGGCAACGGCGAAGCAAATAAACGGCACGTGCGTTAAAAAACGCGATCGCGTATTTTGTCGCGTTTCATATATGAATATGTGTGTGTGTTTTGTTTTGTGTCACATTTTTATGAGAATTTTGTATGTTTACAATATGTTTACGTCTTGTGGCCACATTTAACTGCCCCATTTGAGGTTTTCTGGAGTCGGTCAATACCCAAATGGCCGCAATGTGCGAATGTTAACCAAATTCATTTTTTAGCCCCTTTGCCTTTTTTGTAAAAAAAGAGCAAAGCGGAGCTATTGGAAAGTTGCAAAATCCAAAAGTATGTAACACATAGAAATAATCATCGGAGACCCCATAAAGTATATATATTCTGAATCAGGACGACAAGACGAGTTCATCTAGCCCTGTCCGTCTGTCTGTCCGTCCGTCCGTCCGTCCGTCCGTCCGTCCGTCCGTCCGTCCGTCCGTCCGTATGAACGCCTGTTTCTCAGAGACTATAAGAGCTAGAGCAACCAAACTTGAAATCTAGATTCGTTATGTTCGTACGCTGTACAAGTTTGTTTTTGATTTTTCAATTTCCTCCCCCGACCCCCGCAATTCGAAAAAATCGATTATTAAGCACAATTTTCCACCGATCAAATTTATTTTTGGAACACATCATAATTAGACTGCTCTTGATCGATGTTGTGAATCTGGGTAAGATTGATAAAAAATCTCGGAAGTTATAGATCAGCAAAAGTGGTGTTATGGGCCCCGGGGGGGTATTGTAGTGCGCGCAAAATAAGAGCTAGAGCAACGAAATTTGGAATGTGGATTTGTTATGTTTGTACGCTATACGAGTTTGTTTTAGATTTTTTAATTTCCTCCCCTGACCCCCGCAATTCGAAAAAAAACGATTATTAAGCACAATTTTCAACCGATCACATTTATTTTTGGCACACATCATAATTAGACCATTCTTGATCGATGTTGTGAATCTGAGTAAGATTGATCAAAAATCTCGGAAGTTATAGATCAGCAAAAGTGGTGTTATGCGCCCGGGGGGGGGGGGGTAATGTAGTTCGCGCAAAATAAGAGCTAGAGCAACGAAATTTTAAACCTAGATTTATCATTTTCGTACGCTGTACAAGTTTGTTTTTGATTTTTCAATTTCCTCCCCCGACCCCCGCAATTCGAAAAAATTGATTATTAAGCACAATTTTCCACCGATCAAATTTATTTTTGGAACACATCATAATTAGACTGCTCTTGATCGATGTTGTGAATCTGGGTAAGATTGATCAAAAATCTCGGAAGTTATAGATCAGCAAAAGTGGTGCTATGTGTTCCGGGGGGGTAATGTAGTGCGCGCAAAATAAGAGCTAGAGCCACGAAATTTGGAACGTATATTTGTTATGTTTGTACGGTATACGAGTTTGTTTTAGATTTTTCAATTTCTTTCCCTGACCCCCGCAATTTGAAAAAATCGATTATAAGGTACAATTTTTAACCGATAAAATTTCTTTTTCGCACACATATTAAGACCATTCTTCATCTACGTTGTGAATTTCGTTAGAATTGAATAATAAACACGGAAGTTATACAACATTAAGTACCGCGCTATGGAGCGTGGTGGGCTAAAAGGTGCGCGCAATGGCTAAGTACGTGCAGAACTGTGTGTATGTATGAGAATGTGTGTGTATGGCTGTATATGTAGGCAAAGGGGCTCTCGTAGTCGGGTACACTCGACTACAGACTTCTTACTTGTTTTTATTTCTAAATTGGCCGTTTGACTAATTAACACAACCCACAACAAGAACTGTTTCTCTTTAGTTCTACTGTGAAATGAATTCGTTTTAATAAAGTTTTTCCACTATAGAAAATTAGTTTTCTTTTACTTTCTTTAAAGAGAGAAAATAAAACTTATAATTATAAACAAAAATTTAAGTTTATTAAACAAAATTCTTGTTTTTATGATAAATTTAAAGTCAATAAATGTATACGACGATTGGTTACTCTTTTTAGCCCCATTGCCTTTTTGTAAAAAAAAGCAAAGCGGAGCTATTGGAAATGTGCAAAATCCAAAAGTATGTAACACATAGAAATAATCATCGGAGACCCCATAAAGTATATATAATCTGAATCAGGACGACAAGACGAGTTCATCTAGCCCTGTCCGTCTGTCTGTCTGTCCGTCTGTATGAACGCCTGTTTCTCAGAGACTATAAGAGCTAGAGCAACCAAACTTGAAATCTAGATTCGTTATGTTCGTACGCTGTACAAGTTTGTTTTTGATTTTTAAATTTCCTCCCCTGACCCCCGCAAATAAAAAAAAAAACGATTATTAAGCACAATTTTCAACCGATCAAATTTATTTTTGGTACACATCATTATGAGACCATTCTTGATCGATATTTTGAATCTGGGTAAGATTGATTAAAAATCTCGGAAGTTATACATCATCAAAAGTGGTGCTATGGGCTCCGGGGGGGTATAGTAGTGCGCGGAAAATAAGAGCTAGAGCAATGAAATTTGGAACGTAAATTTTTTATGTTCGTACGCTATACGAGTTTGTTTTAGATTTTTGAATTTCCTCCCCTGACCCCCGCAATTTGAAAAAATCGATTATACGGTACAATTTTTAATTCGCACACATATTAAGCAGACCATTCTTCATGTACGTTGTGAATTTCGTTAGAATTGAATAATAAACACGGAAGTTATACAACATTAAGTTCCGCGCTATAGAACGTGGTGGGCTAAAAGGTGCGCGCAATGGCTAAGTACGTGCAGAACTGTGTGTATGTATGAGTATGTGTATGTATGGCTGTATATGTAGGAAAAGGGGCTCTCGTAGTCGGGTACAGTCGACTACAGATTTCTTACTTGTTACATATTGTTTTAATGTTGTGCATCAATATTTTTGTACATCATCATATTACTGTACATCAAATATGATGTATGATATATAAAGAAAAGTTGCTTTGCTTTTTTCTATAAAAAATAAAATGCAATCAACGATTCTTGTTGCAGCAGTAGCAGCAGCAGCGACTGAAGAAGCAATATTGTATAAAGTGGCACGACTGAGATATGAGCAACAATATATGTGCAGTAATAACAACAACAAGAACAACAATTTACAGAAGCAGAAGCAGAAGCAACATCGACAGACGCGTCATCTGCAATAAAGTCGAAATCGCAGTCGGCGGCTGCTTATCAAAATGTAAACATTTCCTTGTTGCTGTCTCGCTTGTCTGTCTCTTGTTGCTGTTTGCTGTTGCTGTTTGGTGTTGCTGTTGCTGTTGCTGTTGATTGTAGATCGTCTGTAATTTCTTTCATTGTTTCTGGGGTCTCTTTTCTTGTTGTATTTCTTTTATGAATTTCCTTTGCAAAAATTAGCCTAAGCTTTTTTTTAACCCCTTCGCCTTTTTTGTAAAAAAAGAGCAAAGCGGAGCTATTGGTAATATGCAAAATCCAAAAGTATGTAACACATAGAAATAATCATCGGAGACCCCATAAAGTATATATATTCTGAATCAGGACGACTAGACGAGTTCATCTAGCCTTGTCCGTCTGTCTGTCCGTCCGTCCTTCCGTCCGTATGAACGCCTGTTTCTCAGAGACTATAAGAGCTAGAGCAACCAAACTTGAAATCTAGATTCGTTATGTTCGTACGCTGTACAAGTTTGTTTTTGATTTTTCAATTTCCTCCCCTGACCCCCGCAATTCGAAAAAATCGATTATTAAGCACAATTTTCCACCGATTAAATTTATTTTTGGCACACATCATAACTAGACCACTCTTGATCGATGTTGTGAATCTGGGTAAGATTGATCAAAAATCTCGGAAGTTATACATTATCAAAAGTGGTGCTATGGGCCCCGGGGGGTAATGTAGTGCGCGCAAAATAAGAGCTAGAGCAACAAAATTTAGAACGTAAATTTGTTATGCTTTTACGCCATACGAGTTTGTTTTAGATTTTCAAATTTCCTCCCCTGACCCCCGCAATTTGAAAAAATCGATTTTCAGATACAATTTTTAACCGATCAAATTTCTTTTACGCACACATATTAAGTAGACCATTCTTGATCTAAGTTGTGAATTTCGTTAAAATTGAACAATAAACACGGAAGTTATACAACATTAAGTACCGCGATATAGAGCGTGGGGGGTTAAAAGGTGCGCGCACTACAGACTTCTTACTTGTTTTTCCTATTTGGCTTAATTGAAGCAAACGGCAACCTGCAATAACCTTAATGGGCTTTCAGTGTTTTGACCTTTGACAGGTGATAAGACACCCCAGAAATAAAAATGTATAGAAATATATAAATAGATAAATAGTTTCCCCAAATGACTTCAATTTATTGTCTATACAACTTTTACTTCTACCCACCTATCACCCCCCCCCCCCTCCTCCCCCCCTCAACGGCAAAACGGGAGCTGGCCAAAGGTCAGCAACCCTAGAGAGCAGCGTTTACCCTGCCAAAAATGCATCAAGCAACCCCAGTTGATTGGTGTTTTCCTACTCCTGCTCTTCCCACAATTGCTTCCAAAATGTCTACCCCCCTAATAAATATTTAATTGTGGTTTTTTCTGTTGTTCTTGTTGTTGTTGTTGTTGTGCATTGAACTTTAATTGCGCTCGTAAAATGTCAAAGAAAAAGCAAAAGAAATAATGTCGAAAATGTTCAAAATGTTTTCTATACCCTGCCTTGGCGCGTGTTCCTCTCTGATCCCTTTGTCTGTATGTAATGGTTGCAGCTGCGCTTAATGACCCAGGCGGTAAACAGGATAGGGGGATATACACATATATATATATATTGCTAGAGTGTAGGCGAGGGTAAGAGAACTTTTCAGACAGCTGACAGCTTAATTTGAACTATGGCCAGATGACACGACAACAGAGGCAAAAGAAAAAAAACAACAAATAAGGAAATAAACAAAACAAAGAAAATCCTAAAGGAAAACAAAATTAAATCATATAAAATCATACTTTAATATCTATTATACAGATATTATATATATCATACTTCAATATCTATAGAAATCCTTAAGCAAGGATGAAGCTACAGATCTCTTGACTATAAAATAGGAATGTAACTTTGTTGGTAACCCTTGAAGTCTTTCCCTTCCACTCCGATGAAGATAAAGATCCATCAAGGATTTCTTAGTAACTAGCAATTCTTTATCTTTATATCTTTAGGGTATTTCTTTATTCTTCATTCTCTTATGTGCTCATTTGTTAATGTTTTTTTTTAGCCCCTTTGCCTTTTTGTAAAAAAAGAGCAAAGCGGAGCTATTGGAAATGTGCAAAATCCAAAAGTATGTAACACATAGAAATAATCATCGGAGACCCCATAAAGTATATATATTCTGAATCAGGACGACAAGACGAGTTCATCTAGCCCTGTCCGTCTGTCCGTCTGTCCGTCTGACCGTCTGTCCGTCTGTCCGTCTGTATGAACGCCTGTTTCTCAGAGACTATAAGAGCTAGAGCAACCAAACTTGAAATCTAGATTCGTTATGTTCGTAGGTTATACGAGTTTGTTTTTGATTTTTGAATTTCTTCCCCTGACCCCCGCAAATCGAAAAAAACGATTATTAAGCATAATTTTCAACCGATCAAATTTATTTTTGGAACACATCATAATTAGACCATTCTTGATCGATGTTGTAAGTCTGGGTAAGATTGATCAAAAATCTCGGAAGTTATAGATCATGAAAAGTGGTATTATGGGCTCCGGGGGGTATAGTAGTGCGCGCAAAATAAGAGCTAGAGCAACGAAATTTGGAATGTAGATTTGTTATGTTCGTACGCTATACAAGTTTGTTTTTGATTTTTAAATTTCCTCCCCTGACCCCCGCAAATCGAAAAAAAAAACAATTATAAGGTACAATTTTTAACCGATAAGATTTCTTTTTCGCCCACATATTAAGTAGACCATTCTTCATCTACGTTGTGAGTTTCGTTAAAATTGAACAATAAACTCGGAAGTTATACAACAATAAGTACCGCGCTATAGAGCGTGGGGGGCTAAAAGGCGCGCGCAATGGCCAAGTACGTGCAGAACTGTGTGTATGTATGAGTATGTGTGTGTATGGCTGTATATGTAGGCAAAGGGGCTCACGTAGTCGGGTACACTCGACTACAGACTTCTTACTTGTTTTGGTCTGAATTCTTTGTTAATTTTAATTTTTCAATTTTTGTGCTTCGATTTCCGCTTGACGTTGCTCACCTTTAACCTTAAGCATTATGCTTAATGGTTGTGCTTGTGGTTGTGGTTGTGCTTGTGGTTGTGGTTGTGCTTGTGGTTGTGGCTGTGGTTGTGCTTAAGTCAAGGTCAACGTAATGAGACTCCATTCCACTGACCCCAGTTAACCACAACCTATTATGCAGAAGCAACAGACGGAAAACAAGCGGGAGAAGTAGAAGAAGCAGCTATAATATTTTATACATTGTCCTTGAAATTTTCGCATATTAATATTGCTATGAAGTTTTCAATAAATTATATGTGATAATGCCATTATATTACTATAACGGATGTGCAGCCCTTTCTGCTCGCTGAAGGAGGATGAGGTTGATGCGGTTCGGTTTGGTTTGGTTTGCCATCTATTTCGGGATGTGTTTTATAGCATTTTAATGCCGTTTTCTGCAGCCATGTGGCCACATGGCGAAATTCTCTTTGCCTGCTCTTTGCTCATTGCGTTTCGCTTTGTTTTCTTTTGTTTTGTTTTGTTTTGCTTTAAATTTTATTCCGTTTGGTTTCGTCTCGTTTCGTTTCTTTTGAATTGAACAACATTTTGATTGCACATTTCCGCCAGAAAAAGAGAGAAGTTTAACAGCATTTTTCCTTGGATGTACACACACACGAACACACACACACACACACACAGACACACATACACACATACACACACACACATACACAGAAGATTACACATTTAAAGCATAAAAAGTTGAATTAAAGTTATATTTTGTTTTATGCTAAATCTGCCAACCATATTTTTTTTTTTCTTCTTTTTTTGATTTGTTACGAGCTGGTATTTTATCTTAGCCAAACAGTCAGCGAAAATGAGGCTAAGGGTATCTCCCCGGCTTTGGCCAATCAGAATGGTTGGTAACGCGTCGACTGTGATAAGATAAACGCGATTTGTTTTACGTATTTGCTAAGACCCACAGACAAAACAAACCCTCCACGATTCCACCTGCTATACCTTCCCCACCGCCAACACCTGTCCCTAAATACTAACACCTTCTTCTAGTACAACTCCTCCTCCTTCTCCTATTTCATCATTGTTTGTTTTTTATTATTATTTTTGGTGTTCTTTTTTTATGTGCTGCATTTGACACGTAAATTCCTCGTGCTTTGCCTCGTCTCTCCTTTCGCTTCTGCTTACAACTATTTATGGGGCGAATGACGCATTTATTAACTGATATTTAATACCAATATTTTAATGTTAAACAAGTAAGAAGTCTGTAGTCGAGTGTACCCGACTACGAGAGCCCCTTTGCCTACATATACATCCATACACACACATACTCATACATACACACAGTTCTGCACGTACTTGGCCATTGCGCGCGCCTTTTAGCCCCCCACGCTCTATAGCGCGGTACTTATTGTTGTATAACTTCCGTGTTTTTCGTTCAATTTTAACGAAACTCACAACGTAGATGAAGAATGGTCTACTTAATATGTGTGCGGAAAAGAAATCTTATCGGTTAAAAATTGTACCTTATAATCGTTTTTTTCGATTTGCGGGGGTCAGGGGAGCAAATTCAAAAATCAAAAACAAACTCGTATAACCTACGAACATAAAGAATCTAGATTTCAAGTTTGGTTGCTCTAGCTCTTATAGTCTCTGAGAAACAGGCGTTCATACTGACGGACAGACGGACAGACGGTCAGACGGACAGACGGACAGACAGACAGACGGACAGGGCTAGATGAACTCGTCTTGTCGTCCTGATTCAGAATATATATACTTTATGGGGTCTCCGATGATTATTTCTATGTGTTACATACTTTTGAATTTTGCACATTTCCAATAGCTCCGCTTTGCTCTTTTTTTACAAAAGGCAAAGGGGCTAATAAGAGTTTGCCGCTAATTCAACTCACATTTTTATATAAATATATATATATATATATATATATATAAATGGGCAATACACTGACAAAAATTATAGATATTAGAATGCATATCAATATCTTTATCGGCCTAATCGACTGATGATTAGCAGCAAGCGGGGGAATGGCAAAGGGATTGTCGTTCTGTTTTTCTTGTATGGAAAGACGACTGAAGATTGGTAGCTATTAGTTAGCAACAATTGGGGCATATAGCTGATGGCTAAAAGAGTATAGAATAGTAGCGTTTAAAGAGTATTAACTTGGCTTATATTGTGTGTTCAGTTACTTCTTGCATAGGCAAATTATCAACGATTTTTTTAAGTTGGTAACACTATTATGCAATGGCTATAAAAACGGGCAATGGCAACGGCAACAAAAAAGAAAACAAAGCAAAAAAAAAATACCACTACAACAATTGCAGCAGAGAACCGTTAAAATTAAAATTTGGAATTGTCGTCAGTTGTACGAAAACTGCCCACAAAAAAAAAAAAAAAGAAACAACAACAAAGAGCAGACAGAAAAAAATATGCGGCAACACTCCCCAAAAAGACAAACCAACGAATGTTCCATTTTCATGATTTCAATGTGTGTGTGTGTGTGTGTGTGTGTGTGTGTGTGTGTGTGTGTGTGTGTGTGTGTGTGTGTGTGTGTGTGTGTGTGTGTGTGTGTGTGTGTGTGTTGGAAATGTGGAAATAACTGAAAAACGTCGACAGTTACTCTCAGGTCAACATGGGTTAAAGTAGCCTGAATAATGACAACAACAACAACGACAACTATGGCAAATGCTTAAACAAATGATGTCACGTTTTTTGCTTCTTTTCATTTTTAATTTTTGCAGCGGCTATCTAAAGTCCCCCCCGTCCTCTCCCCTGAATCTTCCCTTTGCTCCTTTTGCCTGTGCTACGACGAAAATTAACATAAACATACGAAAATTATAACAAAACAAGTCATAAGAACGAAGCACCAAACGTATAACTAAACAACAACAACAAAAACAATGAACAACAAATAGGTAGTAAAAGAGACAATGCAGCAATAAGAAGTTTATTTTCCTTTTGGCTCAACTTTTTGCAATATAAGTATATATATAAATGTATGTGTGTGTGTATGTATGCCGATATGGGCTGCTGCACCTCCTACAAGCAGCTGCCCAACAACATGGCCTGTCCGACTGGCAACAACAGCAGCAGCCGCCTTCCTTCCCCTCTATACACTCTCTTATTTCTTTTTACACTCTCTTACAATTTTTTGTCTTACTCCTTTGCCTCCTCTTTCCCAGCATATGACCAAAATCAGCCACACTCCAAACGATTAAACATTACGCGTTACAAATTTTTAGCCCCTTTGCCTTTTTTGTAAAAAAAAGAGCAAAGCGGAGCTATTGGAAAGTTGCAAAATCCAAAAGTATGTAACACATAGAAATAATCATCGGAGACCCCATAAAGTATATATATTCTGAATCAGGACGACAAGACGAGTTCATCTAGCCCTGTCCGTCTGTCTGCCCTGTCCGTCTGTCTGTCCGTCCGTCCGTCCGTCCGTCCGTATGAACGCCTGTTTCTCAGAGACTATAAGAGCTAGAGCAACCAAATTTTAAACCTAGATTTATGATTTTCGTACGCTGTACAAGTTTGTTTTTGATTTTTAAATTTCTTCCCCTGACCCCCGCAAATCGAAAAAAACGATTATTATGCACAATTTTCAACCGATCAAATTTATTTTTGGCACACATCTTAATTAGACCATTCTTGATCGATGTTGTGAATCTGGTTAAGATTGATCAAAAATCTCGGAAGTTATACATCATCAAAAGTGGTATTATGGGCCCCGGGGGGGTATAGTAGTGCGCGCAAAATAAGAGCTAGAGCAACGAAATTTGGAACGTAGATTTGTTATGTTCGTACGCTATACGAGTTTGTTTTACATTTTTAAATTTCCTTCCCTGACCCCCGCAATTTGAAAAAATCGATTTTCAGATACAATTTTAAACCGATCAAATTTCTTTTACGCACACATATTAAGTAGACCATTTTTCATCTACGTTGTGAATTTCGTTAAAATTGAACAATAAACACGGAAGTTATACAACATTAAGTACCGCGCTATAGAGCGTGGGGGGCTAAAAGGTGCGCGCAATGGCTAAGTACGTGCAGAACTGTTTGTATGTATGAGTATGTGTGTTTATGGCTGTATATGTAGGCAAAGGGGCTCTCGTAGTCGGGTACACTCGACTACATAACGAATCTAGATTTCAAGTTTGGTTGCTCTAGCTCTTATAGTCTCTGAGAAACAGGCGTTCATACAGACGGACAGACAGACAGACGGACAGACAGACAGACGGACAGGGCTAGATGAACTCGTCTTGTCGTCCTGATTCAGAATATATATACTTTATGGGGTCTCCGATGATTATTTCTATGTGTTACATACTTTTGGATTTTGCATATTTCCAATAGCTCCGCTTTGCTCTTTTTTTACAAAAAGGCAAAGGGGCTAAAAACATTAGCAACATTAACAACAAGAACAACAGCAACAATTATAACAATAGCTATAAAAATAACATAATTAACAAATTGAACGAGTCAACGAATGAAGCGATTAATCGATCAATCAATCAATGACACTGACGAATATTGAGGCAAATGGTGGAGAGCTAGTTTTTCGCACTTCTATAAAATGACAACCAAAATTGGTCAATGCACACGTCGAAAAGGTGACAAAACGGGACAGTAATAACAACTATTGCTGCTGACACTTGGGCAACAATTGTTGTTGCTGCTGGATTTGATTTGAGAACATTATTTCCGTTGAATTCATTTGCAAAGTTTTTAATTGCACATAAAAAAAAAAAAATAACAATTGTTGTTATTGTTGCTGTTGCTGTTGCTATTGCTATTGCTGACGACAACCACCACAACAACGACAACAACAACAACAACGACAACAACAAATTGTGAATCAAATTGAGCCGCTTGCAATGCCAAATTACTGGCATTGCCATTGACAGACGACAACGTGTTGCACAAAGAAAGCAACACGGAGAGAACAAAGAGAGAGATAGAAAATACAATGTTAAAGCATAGAATGGATAAGACAGGGACGGTGGGTGGTTGATTGAGTAAAAGGTGAGAAGGAAAGAGGGTATGCCACAATGGCCTTGAAGAATTGAAAGCCAACCAAGAATTAGCCATTCGCCAAGCTTTAACCATGTCGCGTGTATTAGCATTGAAAGTGAACACATAAATATATATATATATATATATATATATATATATATATATATACACATAAATATGTATGTATATAAACATAACCAATAACTAGTAGTATTCATAAGTATTCTATTGAATATGCTAACATTCAATCAATCATTCAAAACATTCATTTGTCACTAGTGAAACTAAAGACACCAGTCCGTATTAATTCTACAATTAGGAGAGAGAGAGAGAGAGAGAGTGTGCTTATTATTAATCTTTTGTTTGTTTGCTGCTGACCTTATAGTGTGACCATATTGCCAGCAGCCTATTATATACACAGTTTCTAGTTTCCTATATATATATATATATATACGATCCAAGATCAAGGCATTTATTTGCTGTCTTTCTTCAAAATTCGTATAGTGTCGGAAAGAGAGCTTAAAGTTGACATTTGAAAACCCTTTTTGATCTATGCATAACCCCTTATAGGGTTATCTAGTTTGTAACCCTGAAATATTGTAGAAAGAAACACACAATTTCTTCTTCTTTTCTTTTTCTTTTTGCGTAGTGTTTTTGATCTGTGATCTTGTATTCATTCATTCATTAATTGCACTCACTTGTCTGTTAAGCCTTAATTAATTCGAATGCATTCAATTCACTTTCTATGCATGCAAGTATTCATATTCATATTCTATTGCATTCAATTACATAAAAAGAAATGAATTAAGATCCTAAGCGCGTGTATGAATATAGTTTATTTAACTTTTTGTTTCTAGTATTTTTCTGCCCCTTTTCCTTATAAAAAGGCTAAAAGGAAGCTAATGGAAGTGTGCATAATCCAAAAGTATGTAACAGGCTGAAATGATACCCTATATAGTATATATATTCTTTAATAGGATGACTAGTCGAATCGATCTAGCCCTGTCCATCTGTCTGTATAAACCTCTGTTTCTTAGGCAGTATAAGAGCTAGAGCAACCAAATGGAATCCAGATTCGTTATTTTTGTACGCTATACGAGTTTGTTCAAGATTTTTAAATTTCCCCTGACCCTCGCAAATCGAAAAAAAAAACGATTATTAAGCACAATTTTTAAACCGATCGAATTTCTTTTTGGCACACATAATAATTACACCATTCTCGATCTACATTCTGAATTTCATTAAGTGTGGATACAAAACATGGAAGTTATACAACATTAAGTATCGCGCTATAGAGCGCGGGGGGCTAAAAGGCACGCGCAATGGCTTAAAGTACGTTTAGATCTGTGTGTATGTGCTAGTATGTCTGTGTATGCAGGCAAAGAGGCTCTCGTAGTCGGGTGCAGTCAACTACAGATGTCTTACTTGTTTTACTTTACTTTATTTTGTTTTATTTTGCCTTTAGTTTTATTAGTTTTAGGCATACTAAATCAATTAAAAATTATTTAAAAATTTGTTAATACTGTTGTTGTTATTGCTGTTGTTTTTGCTGTTGTTGTTGTTGCTGCTGTTGTTGTTACTGTTGTTTTGGAATTGTTTAAATTGTTATTAAAGAAACGCGACAACAAGCGCCTTGCGCAATTTTTACCCAACAGCAAAAAAGAAAAAAGATGCAATTAATTGTTTAATTTTTTTTCCTTTTTTTTTGTATTTTTTCTTTTTTTGTTGTATTTTGTAATATCTAATTAAGTAAGTGCAATATTCAATATGCAAAATACAATATGCAATTGTCAATTGCATTTAGCCATTTGCGTATCAGACTTGGGCGGGAGGTGTTCGAAGGTAGTTAGTCTGGCCAGAAAGAAGGTAACGCAGAGGATAACGGGTAGAACTTAGAACTTGTTCGAAGATTTAATAGACCTTATTAAGCTCTTAGTCAACACTTTAATTAGTTTTATAATTACTTTTTGAATTTGAATTACTTAAGTTGAAGTTAATTAATTGAAGAACTCTTAAAGTGCTGCATAGCTTGAGAATTTGTATGCAATAACTACAAAAAAATAGAAACAAAACTTTAGTTAACGCTAACAGGCTTTTATTATTTTTACTTCTATTATATGTTGTTCATGTGGCAAGCATATGACAAAGTCACAATGCCACAAAATGCTGCACAAACTCTGCGCCCATTGCCATACGTTCCGCACTATAAACGCTGTGGCATGTCAAGTACTCGACTCGAAACGAACATCATATAATAGCCACAGAGATGCAAAAAAAAAAAAATAATAATAACAGAAGAAGAAGATGAGCACAGTGTGAGGAGTGGCAAGAGGGAGGCGGGACAGGTGGCGAGGCGTGGCATGGCATTTCTGACCACACCCGCGCCAAAGGAATGCAGCAGCAGACGCAACAGAGATAGAGATAGAAAGAGAGTAAAGCAAATCAAATTATATCAAATGGAATGTGGCTTAACGATTCAACAATCAATCGGATCCAAAACCAAAGCTAAAACTAAAACCAAAACCAAATTCAAAATCAAAATCAAAGCCAAAGCCAAAGTTTAAACCAAAAACCAGAACCAGAACCGACCGCAAGCTTAGGCAAAGCAAAGCAAAGCCATGCAAAGCATAGCCCCAACGTTACAACGATCCAAGTCAACGAGGTCGAGATTGCTGTCAAGGTCGTTGGTTGCCAAGTGTTGCCTTGAGCGGCATGCCACATGCTGCTGCAACGAGTGGAACACTACAATCAACTGGTCGGTCAGTTGATCGCTTGTCGTAAACTTGGTTGCTTGCTAAAACTCTGCACACACTCTCACACTCAGCATAAAAAGTTCTGAGATGCAAAAAAAAAATGAAGAAAAAAATGAGCTGCATCCAAGCTGACCATCTTCTTCTTTCCTGGCAGCAGCAGCAGTCAGGTCACCTTGTGTATACTTCTCGTATCTGGCGATATTAATCGCTTGTGAGACGAGTGCCTAACTAATTAGCAGAGCCAAATACGACGAGTACAAAGAAGATACCCAAAATACTCACACTAACACTTACACTCAAACTCATACTCATACTCATCATGCTATGGCATCGTATGAGTTTGAGTATAAGTACAAATATGTGCTGCTCGTTGAAGTAACTTCAATGCTGCGAAGTGATCCATCTTCTTAAATCACGGCGTCAATTTGCGTCGCTTTACTCTCTTTTCTTTTGCTTTTGATTTACTTTTCTTTTTGTTTTTTCTTTGCATAATTTGCACGCTTCAGAGATTTACAGGAGGTTCATGAACCCTTCCGGGGTTCGTTATATTTTGTACACTCTGTACACAGTTTTGTTTTACCTGCATCAAGACATCTAACAAAAAAAAACCTTTGACAATCGGGCGGACGATCGGCCCGGCCCGTTCCGACGTGGCCAGAGGCATCAGTTCAATAACCCACCCGCGAGGCCCCATTGTGACATATGTTTCTCTGTATTAGTGTATAGATATATATAGCTGTATATGTATCAAGTATAATGAGCTTGTGATGAGCTTGGGAACGCATCGGAATTCCACAGAGAAGAAGCGTCTAACTGACTGCCAGCTTAAAGAGAAATACTCCAAAAAACAAGTAAGAAGTCTGTAGTCGAGTGTACCCGACTACGAGAGCTCCTTTGCCTACATATACAGCCATAAACACACATACTCATACATACAAACAGTTCTGCACGTACTTAGCCATTGCGCGCACCTTTTAGCCCCCCACGCTCTATAGCGCGGTACTTAATGTTGTATAACTTCCGAGTTTATTGTTCAATTTTAACGAAATTCACAACGTAGATGAAGAATAGTCTACTTAATATGTGTGCGTAAAAGAAATTTGCTCGGTTAAAAATTGTATCTGCAAATCGATTTTTTCGAATTGCGGGGGTCAGGGAAGGAAATTGAAAAATGTAAAACAAACTCGTATAGCGTACGAACATAACAAATCTACGTTCCAAATTTTGTTGCTGTAGCTCTTATTTTGCGCGCGCTACTATACCCCCCCGGGGCCCATAACGCCACTTTTGATGATCTATAACTTCCGAGATTTTTGATTAATCTTACCCAGATTCACAACATCGATCAAGAATGGTCTAATTAAGATGTGTGCCAAAAATAAATTTGATCGGTTGAAAATTGTGCTTAATAATCGATTTTTTCGAATTGCGGGGGTCAGGGGGAGAAATTGAAAAATCAAAAACAAACTTGTACAGCGTACGAAAATCATAAATCTAGGTTTAAAATTTGGTTGCTCTAGCTGTTATAGTCTCTGAGAAACAGGCGTTCATACGGACGGACGGACGGACGGACGGACGGACAGACAGACAGACGGACAGGGCTAGATGAACTCGTCTTGTCGTCCTGATTCAGAATATATATACTTTATGGGGTCTCCGATGATTATTTCTATGTGTTACATACTTTTGGATTTTGCAACTTTCCAATAGCTCCGGTTTGCTCTTTTTTTACAAAAAAGGCAAAGGGGCTAAAATATATAGCTATATCTTATGATACAATATTTATCGATAATATTATATATCATCATTGTGCACTAAAAAAAAGTATATAGGTTTATCTTATGATACAATATTTATCGATAATATTGTATATCATTTTTGTGCACTAAAAATTTCTTATACAGCCATATCTTATGATACAATATTTATCGATAATATTATATATCGTCTTTGTGCACTAAAAATAATCATTTTATTATCATTCAGATATGATTATTGATTGTTAGATAAGTATCTACTATCTGTTGTCAGCAGTTATCATTATGTGACTATCATTACTTTCAAGAAAATGAAACTTTGCCTAGAAATCGATAACAAAATATGGTAATTATAGCATCGTATCAGTTTTTTTTTTGTTTTTTAGCCCCTTTGCCTTTTTGTAAAAAAAGAGCAAAGCGGAGCTATTGGAAATGTGCAAAATCCAAAAGTATGTAACACATAGAAATAATCATCGGAGACCCCATAAAGTATATATATTCTGAATCAGGACGACAAGACGAGTTCATCTAGCCCTGTCCGTCTGTCTGTCTGTCCGTCTGTCCGTCTGTATGAACGCCTGTTTCTCAGAGACTATAAGAGCTAGAGCAACCAAACTTGAAATCTAGATTCGTTATGTTCGTAGGTTATACGAGTTTGTTTTTGATTTTTGAATTTCCTCCCCTGACCCCCGCAAATCGAAAAAAAACGATTATTAAGCACAATTTTCAACCGATCAAATTTATTTTTGGCACACATCATAATTAGACCATTCTTGATCGATGTTGTAAATCTGGGTAAGATTGATCAAAAATCTCGGAAGTTATAGATCATCAAAAGTGGCGTTATGGGCCCCGGGGGGGTATAGTAGCGCGCGCAAAATAAGAGCTACAGCAACAAAATTTGGAACGTAGATTTGTTATGTTCGTACGCTATACGAGTTTGTTTTTGATTTTTAAATTTCCTCCCCTGACCCCCGCAAATCGAAAAAACGATTATAAGGTACAATTTTTAGCCGATAAGATTTCTTTTTCGCACACATATTAAGTAGACCATTCTTCATCTACGTTGTGAGTTTCGTTAAAATTGAACGAAAAACACGGAAGTTATACAACAATAAGTACCGCGCTATAGAGCGTGGGGGGCTAAAAGGCGCGCGCAATGGCCAAGTACGTGCAGAACTGTGTGTATGTATGAGTATGTGTGTATGGCTGTATATGTAGGCAAAGGGGCTCTCGTAGTCGGGTACACTCGACTACAGACTTCTTACTTGTTTTTTGCAGCTGTTTTGCAAAATTCCTTATAACCCAGTGATCATACAAATACAGTTACATAGGGGTCTGGCGAAACATCTGTTTTGCCACTGAAGGTTTTTGAAGTGCTGCACAACGGAGGGTTAGAATTCTAAATAAGTAAAAATTTGTAGCCCCTTTGCCTTTTTGTAAAAAAGAGCAAAGCGGAGCTATTGGAAATATGCAAAATCCAAAAGTATGTAACACATAGAAATAATCATCGGAGACCCCATAAAGTATATATATTCTGAATCAGGACGACAAGACGAGTTCATCTAGCCCTGTCCGTCTGTCTGTCCGTCCGTCCGTCCGTCCGTATGAACGCCTGTTTCTCAGAGACTATAAGAGCTAGAGCAACGAAATTTTAAACCTAGATTTATCATTTTCATACGCTATACAAGTTTGTTTTGGATTTTTCAATTTCCTCCCCTGACCCCCGCAATTTGAAATTATCGATTTTCAGATACAATTTTTAACCGATCAAATTTCTTTTGCGCACACATATTAAGTAGATCATTTTTCATCTACGTTGTGAATTTCGTTAAAGTTGAACAATAAACACGGAAGTTATACAACATTAAGTACCGCGATATAGAGCGTGGGGGGCTAAAAGGTGCGCGCAATGGCTAAGTACGTTTAGAACTGTGTGTATGTATGAGTATGTGTGTTTATGGCTGTATATGTAGGCAAAGGGGCTCTCGTAGTCGGGTACACTCGACTACAGACTTCTTACTTGTTTTTAAGTAAAGTTTTAAAAATTTAGGAAGAGTATAGAATATTCGTTAAGCTTTTTATCTCCTACATATATATTATATTTTGTTGACTTTAACTAATGAAATGTCATTTGTTCATTTGCTTGATATTATCCTTAGTTGCGTTAGGTTCCGATTGAAGGTCTCCGCTTATTGTTGACCGATTTTTATTTTGTGGAAGCGCTTTTAAAAGCTAATTAATTTAACAACAGCACAATGATAAATATATAAAAAAATATATATACGATATGTATACATAATAATAATAAATATAATAGGCATTCAAGCTAATTGGTTTTTAATTATTAAAATTTATTGATTTTTAATTTGTGTGCGAAGCTAAACAATACCAAATTCCTTGAACTCTCTTGAGCTGGAAACAAAGCTGCGCCAAATGAGAGAATATATATTTATATATATAAATATATGTATATATATATAGATAGAATACATATATATGAAAAGTTTTCATTTGTTTTCTCTTTGTGTTCATTTAATACTTGGAATGTATTAAAGGGATGTAATTACATCAGCAGCTAATAGCATCATTTCTGACTTAAGTATTAAGTATTTAATTAAAAAGTAATCAAATGAATATATTGATTTCATTATTTTCTTTTCACTTAAATTAATAATATAATATTTTTATATTTAGCTATTATTATTATTATTACATGTAACTATTATTATATATTTTAGTTTTATTAATTATTTATTTTATATAAAACTTTTATTTGCTTTTATAATTTGTTTTATTTAACATTTTTATTTTTTTAAATTTTTTGGCTTTTTTTTATTTTTGATATGTTATATTATTTTTTAAATTAATTTTTTAATTTTTTTTTTAATATTAAATATTATTAAATTTATATATTATTAGATTTTTTTTTGTAAATTTATATATTAATATATTTTTTTTTTATTAATTTTCAAATTTTTATTATTAGTGAAAACATTATTATAATTAATATTGTTTGTATATAATATTAATATATTATTAAGTATATATTTATTATTATATATTATATATTATTATTTTGTATTTATATTTTTTATTAGATATATATATATATATATATATATATATATATATTATTATTAAATTTATTAATATTAAATTTTAATCGTATGTATTTTTATTCATTATTGTTAAATTTATTGTTGTTTATGTATGAAATATATATATATATATATATATATATTATATTTTTAAATTTATATATATTAAATTTTTTTATTAATTTATAATTTTATAAATATTATTATTATAATTAAAATTTTTTGTTTATTATATTTATATAATATTAAATATTTATTTATTATTATAATTTATGTAATATTCACATAATTTTATATTAATTGAAACGGAAACATTTTACACACTAAATAAATAATATATTAAAATTAAAATAAACATAAATTTATTTTAAGATTCAATATAAATAATAATTCGTATCATATAATTTTTATTAAGGATCCCTAATTAGTAAAAAATGTAGGATATATGTTAGTCTGATTTGCTTAATATTATAGCGAGACTAAGTTTTAGGTAGAGTCATGGATATGTTGTGTTTGTAGAAAGGATTTGTATATTATTTCAAGGCCAAGAACATTGCGGCTCATAAAGTCAAAAGTTCGGAACTAAGTTAATCCACGAGTCAAGTATTAAGAGAGTATTTTTAGAATGGAACGGAAGGGAATGAAAACTCAAAGCATTTGTACAAACCAAACGGAATATAAACAAAAATATATATATAACCACATGGACGGCTTTTATGCGTATTTATAGCCATACTCAGAAACACACACACACTCAGAAACACGCACATGCAGAGTGGCAGTTGTGGGTGGTAGCAAAGGAATGAACAAAGAGGTAAGCTTAAGTAGGGGGCGTGTGGTTTTTGTGTTTATTATTTTTGCTCTTTTTTTTTGTTGTTCTTTTGGTGTTTTGCTTTTGCTTTGCATAAATTAAAACTTGATTATCGATGGTAACTTGTTGGATGCTGGACAGGCGGTAAACGTTTTGAAATGTCCATATAAAGTCACAGTTTATTTTTTTGGTTTTGTGTTTTTTAAATAGAATTTGTTAACATAGAACACTTTACTGCTGCTTCTGTCCCCTGTTCTTCTTTCCGCTGGTTTCTTTTCAGTCCACAGCGTTAAATTTAACTGCGTTTTGGCATATATTTTTTTTTTTAGAGTAAAGTTCATCGATTGTTATTGATGCATATTTGAGGTTTTTGCTTATGGGATTGTAAACATTGTGGCTATATTTGGTCAACATTTCAACATTTGACCATATAAGCTTATTGATAAACAATAATGCCACTAAATCCACTGATTCCCCAAATGGTTCAACCACTGATCGAATTTCATTTGAATTGTTCAAAATGTAGTTAAAAGTTGCTTTTACAACGCTTCGGTTCAATAAACTTTTTGTAGCACTAAAAAATCTTGACATTGAACTTCTGATTGCCCAACTCTTCACACACACACACACACACACACACACACACACACACACACACACACACACACACACACACACACACACACACACACACATATATAGAGAGGGAAAAAATACCTCCTACCACAACCCCTGCTAAAAAATATAACTAAACAAAATGTCGCGTATTATTATTAAGCAGAGAATCAACCAACCAAACTTACCCCATCTCTTGTCCGTTTACACTTAACCTTCTACACACACATATATATTTATAAGTATATGTATATGTGTATGTATATGTATTAAACAGTTAGAGGCAAAGCTTTTGGGGTTCGGCTTATTTTACGTTTTGCAATGAGACGCGCTTTAAAATGAGGCAATAGCATTTGTTATTGGTCTTTAAAGATGTTTGGGGTATTCGGAGAGGGGCAAGTGATGTGATGGGTTCGCATGACTTGACAAGTCAATGACTGACAGCCAACAAAATCAATCAACGACAACAGTAACATACACCAAACACACGCACACACACATGCACACACATACGCACAAACACAAGGGCCAGCTAGAAATGTTAAGGTTAAAGAAATTACATCGCTGGCAAACTGATCGATCGATTGATCGTTTGTTGTATCGATTCAACTAACTATAAGCATATTTATAATCATTATCAACAACATCATTAACATTTTTCATCATCATCATCATCATCATTATTATCATTATGTTTCCTTAAGTTATCATCAGTTTTAATAACTGCCTTTGCTTCTCTTTTAAATCCAACTGCAACTTTTACGTGTCAAAGTCGAACTTCAATTGTGCAACAAAAGTTAAGGCTAAAAATATTTTACAGTTTTTTTTTTTGTTATTATTATATATATATTTTTTTTTCATTTTATTTATTTACTTTGTCAGTTTGTCAGTTAAGTTGTTCTACCTTTTAACGACTTGTTTTTTTTTTATAGCTGTTACCTTCTTTATTCTTTATGCTTTTCTACGCTTCTCTACTTTACTCTTATTGTTGTTGTTTGTTTTGTTAAGAATTTTCCTATTCACTAACTAACTGGGTTGTTGTTATTATTATTATTTTTATTATTATTATTATTGTTATTATTAGTAGTGTTGCTGTTTGTAGAAAGTGCTTACAATTTGTCATACACACACACACACAAACACACACACCCATATAGATAATAACGAATTGTATGTGTGTTTAAAGTTCAAAGTGCTTTAAAGTACTTTGACTTCCCACAGTCATTTACTGACTTTCCAGCTGTAACTGACTTTCATACTTTCATGTTTGGCTCTTGAATTTATTTATTTTTTAGAGTTTTTTTTTTCTGTCGCTTCTTTAGAACTTGTACATCATATTTTCATGCATTGCCGGTTAGCTGATCTTTTGGCTTTGTCAGTCAACCCAACAGCCCAAGTAACCCAAGCAACCCATCAAACCCTCAAGTATTCAGTCACTCAGTGACTCAGTCAGTCAGACATTCAAGTCAACAGTCAGACCAACTGATGTTTTACAGGTTGTGCAATGCATTGGCTAAATTATGCAAGGCCCTTGTTGTTGCCAGTTCAGGTTTAAGCCTCTAATGTATTCTTATCTTGGCCAAGATTCGCATTGCAATTGGTCATATGAGCTCAAGGCTTTACTCATACATATGTATGTATATAATAACATATTTATATACAGATATGTATATGTAAATCATCATATTAATTGATGATTTTCACACTACACAATCTAAAACCATCGATAACGATAGCGATAGCGATAGCTATACTTATGCGATAAATGTAATTTAATTATTTTATATTTTTAATTAAAGATTTTTAACAGTAAATTGAACGCATTTATTTTGCTTAAGAAACATATTCGGAAACAGGTTTAACTTTTACAGTTTAAAAATGGAATTTATATATATATATATATATATATATATATACATATATATTTTGTTCAGTTTTCGTCAGACAGAAACACTTCCTCAAACATTTCTGTCTGTCTGACTTTGAGTCTCTGTTCAGTTTACGTCAATGTTTTGTTCTTATCAATAAAGCTTAATCTAAAGCCCAAACTTATATAGGCAGCTTTAAATTTCCCTGATCTCTGGTCTGTGCTCTATGATCTGGCAATCGATCGTACCTCCTACATCATGCTATAAGGCTATTAGCAACAACAATTCAAATATGTTCAGCATACATTTTGCTCAAGACAAAATTATAGCCGCCGAGCAATGCATAAATTGTGTACGTTGAGAACGTAATTAAAGCGAACTATGAACAAGTTTTAAAAAGGCAAATATATACACACAGACATACATACATACATAGATATTTATATAGATATAGCAACAGTTAGATATATATATATAGAGAGATACAGATAGCGAAACAGATACACATGACAGAGCCAAAGATACTTCTGCTGAAGTCAAGCAAGCATTTGGCATTGTTGATTGTTGTTAGTCATGCAGAAGTAGAAACAAAAATATAAAAACAAATTTGTACAAAATAGTTTTGAAAACTTGAAAAAAAAAGATAGCAAAAAAAACTCAACCTAAAATCTTTTTGACAGCTCAGCAAATAGTTATGGAAAATACTTTGAAAAGTTCTTAAGCAAAAATTGAAGAGACTAAAAAAAGAGATGCTGCTTGGTTTTCCTAGAAAAATGTTGCATTAAGCTGAGCTCAATGAAACTTAAAGTGTGGGGAGGGGAGGTAAACAGTGAAGCATATAAAGGAAATCGTCGCATTCCATTGAAAATCCCTTTCTTCTTTCACAAGGTCAGTTAATCGAGAAATGAACAATTTGATTTTTGCATCCGGCAGGCAGACATTTAGCTGTAGGCCACATTAAAAGCAACAACTGTCACATTAACTTTGATGAGCTACGATCCCAGAAATACGAGATGCGAGCTGCGAGTTGCGAGTTGCGAGCTGAGAGATGCGAGTTGAGAGATGCGAAATGTGAGATGCGAGATCTTTGAGCGGCAGCAACCGAAAGTAATTGCTGGAAACTCGAGAGGTGATCGTTTGAAAAGTGCAGAAATCTTACTTTGTGTGTGTGTGTGTGTGTGTGTGTGTATGTATTTGTGTGTGTACGGCAAGCGAAAATCGAAAGAAGAAATTAACTTTCACCGCAGCGACAAGCCGGAGGCGGCAAAAAAATTAAATATATATATATATATATAAAAACGCTGGCAAAGCGCGACAGTCAAATGCGCATTAGAAGTCATCAAGACACCATTCGAATTGGTATCGCCATTGCTATCACTATCAATATATATATTTACTTCTATATATATATACTTAAGGTACATACATATATCTATACAGACATACTTATAGTATATGCTTTATTGTTGTTAGTCTCATAAAGAACGAAATTATGTTTTGCAAGTGAATGTTTTGCCCTCCTGACACAAACATATTATTTGTGCAATCTTAGAAAGTTTTGATATTTTATATATATATATATATTTATGGGTAACTAAATACATAAGTGAGTGAAGGTTTTCCATGCTAATATGTGGTAATGAACTTTAACACTTTGTGGCCAGCGGCTGCCCCTTCACATGGCTCATCCGACGCACGTTTTGTTAATCGCCCCTAAACTCAGCTCCACTTATAAGCAAGGCTTTTGATTTCTCTTTTGCATATTTATATATATATATATATATGTATATTTGTATAGATATAGATAAGTATTATATGTGTATATAAGTTGTAAGTGTCATCATATGTTGCATGCCTTTGTTGATTGATTGCATTATGAGTAATAATACAAATATCTCTCTAGAATATATAAAAAATGTATAAGGAAAGTTCTGTCTAGGTCAAGCTATTGATTAATGAAAACTTAAATATTGATCAGCTCAAGAATGTAACACTGCCCACAGGGGAAATATGTACAAGCGAAAGGTATATAGAGAGCGAAAGAGACCGATAAATAGAGATAGAAAGCTTGAGAAAACTCAATCAGCAGCGTAGCAAGAACAGTAGCCAGTGACCAAGTATGACGAGTACTTAAGCTTACAAGAATTGTGCTTTGTCAATATCAACAAGAACAACAACAACAACGAGAGCAGCAGCAGCAACAACGACAAACACTAGAATAAGAAGAAGCAGCAGAAGCGTAAGAACAACAACAAAAGCAGCAGAAACAGCAGCTAAAGAAAAGCAGCAAAACGCTTTCTGCTTCGAGTTTTTGCTCTCGTTCATGCGCATATGTAAACAAATTGCATGTACAAACAAATATACACACACACACACACACACACACACACATACATACACATACGCAGACACACACTTACGAGTCTGTGTATGTGTGCAACCACCGAGTGACCTTAGCACTCAACACCAGGGCTGCCAGATCAGCCATTTAGTGGCTGGTTTCAGCCACTTTTGGAGGCCCACAGCCACTAAAAAAAGCATTTCAGCCACTTTTGAAAATTTGGTGATGACCAAAAAAAAAAAAAAAAAGGTAAACGTCTTGTATTCTTGAGGAAATGAGCAAAAAAAAAATAAAATAAGGTCGACAAATTATATTTCCCACATCAGCCACTTTTTCAGCCACTCGAGTCAAGAATTTCAGCCACTTTTCTTGCAAAAATGGCTGAAATCAGCCATTTGTGATCGGTGTGCAGAGAGACAGAGAGAGAGAGAAGAGGAAAGATAAATGGGAGTGACAGAGAAAAATAAAGAATATAAAGTGTGCCAAAGGGAGAAAGCAAGTGAAAGAGATGGAGCAACGAAGACAGCTGTGAGCGGAGTTCGCACAATGGCTGCTTGTTAACAATTTTTGCATAGGTTTTCAACAGCAGCGGCGAGCACTAACGTTGACGTCGGCGTCGGCGTCGGCGTCGACGTCAACGTCGACACTCACGTTCACTGTGTGTCACGGCGTTGCTTACAAAAGCTTTTGGTTGCCTTTGACTACTACTACAACTACAACTACAACTATATCTGCTTCTACTTATTCATGTTCTTCTTCACTTTAGTAAACAAAAGACCGTTAATTGACATAGAATTTTAAGTTTGCTTTGTGTGCTTGTTGTGTTGTTGCTGTTGCTGTTCTTCTTCTTCATGCATATGCGACACACGATCAACATGTTGAATGACTTTATGTCTCCTCTCTTCCTTATCCAACTATACCGCCTTTTGCTCCATCTCTTCATTTGCTGTCTACTTGTTGCTGTCCAAAATAATTTCCATAATGTTGTGTGCTCCTAAGCGGTCATATACCTGCATAAATTTTTCTTCTTTGGTTACTCTCTCTCTCTCTCTCGCTCAGTCTTTCTGTTTCTATTTAATAAATTATAAAACAAAAGCAAACGGCCCAAATATTGCCTCTGACCCACCTCTCTCTTTCTCGCTCGCACGTTTACCTACCGCTGTGTTATGTGCCTTGACGTTCAGTTCAATAGCCTCTTGAACTCTTAAGCAGACAGATGAACAGAGGACGGTAGGTAGAGGCGAGTGGGGAGTAGAGAGTTGGGAGTGAGGAGTAGTGCTTGGGGTAGAGCAGTAAGGTTGGACAGTTTTGGTGTTACCCTACATATTAAGTGCCATTGTAGTTGGTAACCTGCATGAATACAAAATATTTTTTTTTTTAATTGGAACTCGAATTCGAAACATTTTAACATACAAATCGACCCAAATTTAATGTATAACATATAAAATTTAAAGGCATGCCGGCAATAATCAACACGAACAACACGAACCACACGAGCAACACGAACAACAACAACAAAAAAGATATTAACTTAATACTATGTAACTCTTATCAAGTCAAAAGTGATGCGTAATAGTGCAATAGCAGAATTATCAGAAGAAGAAAAAACCCATAATAAATCTGAGTACATTATTTAATCAGCAGCTGAGCGTTATCCTTTTAGTACTAGGATTAAGATATTGATAATAAATTCAAACTAAATAGTACTTATTTATGGAATGTTTTATTAAGTTATTATATATGTATAGCACACAGTGAATCAGAGTTATTAGCAGATATCGGATCAAAATATTGAATCGGATTGTCACGTACGTGAGTTTAAAATTTCAATGGCGAACTTGTCGTATACTTAATATATATATGCAGTAAATCAAATTATTTTACATATTTTTGAGTTTTCTCAATGGATTTCCATAAATTTTCAATCGATTTAGCTGAAGTAGAGCCGAGCTAAGAAGTAAGAGATGAGCGAAGAGATATGAGAATTTATAGGTGGAAGAGGGTGGTAAAGGGTGGCAAGGGCAGGTAAAGAATGTAACTGACTTTTAAAGC
The DNA here is from genome assembly GCA_037044455.1 of Zygothrica quintamaculata. Classification (NCBI taxonomy): domain Eukaryota; kingdom Metazoa; phylum Arthropoda; class Insecta; order Diptera; family Drosophilidae; genus Zygothrica; species Zygothrica quintamaculata. Next base: position 92,826 of record JBAMBS010000235.1, on the reverse strand, counting down.
CATGAAAATAAATTTTATATTCATAATAAATCGAATATATATATATATATTATTAAAACTCTTTCATAACGCCGTTAAAACTTTAACTTTAATTGTGATTTATAGCCTCATTTTAGTTACTTTTCATATGGATAAATTGCACTTAAAGTAATTTTGATTAATTTTGTGTGATTATATATATAGTTAACAATATATATAAACTTTTGATTTAGAATATAATATTATTTATTTCAAGTCATATATCAAAATGCCCTGTGCAGTTATAATTTATGCAGATTTCTTTTCCCCAAGCTGCAAATAAAACAAAATCGCGCAGATATATGAATATATGAATATCTATATAATTATTATATATATATATATATATATGTGCATTGTATTTTTATGTAAGCGTATTATATCGTATTGGGAATGATCCGTTAATTATGACTAATTAGGCGTCAAAAGCAAAAGCTAAAAGCAAATATAGCAAGTTTTTTTGTTTTTTTTTGTTTTTTTAATAATAAGCCGCGATTACGTCTATATAAGTGCAGGGAGTATATAAATACTGAACAGTTGAATTTAATGGAGCCGGGGCTGGGGAGGGATGTGAATCTACTGCTCAAAAGATGCGAATGAATCAACAACAAGTTCAGTTGACCTTTGGCTAAAATAGCAATTTATTTTATCCATATATAAAAAAAAGCAGCAATCTAAAGAAAGAGAGGAACGGGAGTATAGATAAACGGGGGGGATAGATACAATAGAGATGAAAACAAAAAAAAAACAAATTCAATTTGTTGCTTTTGGCATAAAATTGTTTGTTTATCGAAGTAGGAAATTGTGCGACAAATCATAATTAAATGATTAAATGCAAATAAAATGCAATCAAATGCCGAACTGAATGTTTTATTGAAGGTTACCAACAGCAACAGCAGCAGCAGTTGTAGTTGCAGTAGTAATAACAGCAACAAGATTAACGACAATATGTCTAAGTAAAACAATAAAATATAATAATAATTATCATAATAATAATAAAAATAAAAGTTATAGTAGTTATAGCTATCAATTGTTATACCCTAAAGTCAAACGGAAATTGCTCTTTCTGTATATTTCTATTTTTAGCCCCTTTGCCTTTTTGTAAAAAAGAAGCAAAGCGGAGCTATTGGAAATGTGCAAAATCCAAAAGTATGTAACACATAGAAATAATCATCGGAGACCCCATAAAGTATATATATTCTGAATCAGGACGACAAGACGAGTTCATCTAGCCCTGTCCGTCTGTCTGTCTGTCCGTCTGTCCGTCTGTATGAACGCCTGTTTCTCAGAGACTATAAGAGCTAGAGCAACCAAACTTGAAATCTAGATTCGTTATGTTCGTAGGTTATACGAGTTTGTTTTTATTTTTGAATTTCCTCCCCAGACCCCCGCAAATCGAAAAAAACGATTATTAAGTACAGCTTTCAACCGATCAAATTTATTTTTGGTACACATCATAATTAGACCATTCTTGATCGATGTTGTGATTTTGGGTAAGATTGATCAAAAATCTCGGAAGTTATAGATCATCAAAAGTGGCGTTATGGGCCCCGGGGGGGTATAGTAGTGATTTTTGATTTTTCAATTTCCTCCCCTGACCCCCGCAATTTGAAAAAATCGGTAAGGTACAATTTTTAACCGATCAAATTTATTTTTCGCACACATATAAGGTAGACCATTTTTCATCTACGTTGTGAATTTCGTTAGAATTGAATAATAAACACGGAAGTTATACAACATTAAGTACAGCGATATAGAGCGTGGTGGGCTAAAAGGTGCGCGCAATGGCTAAGTACGTGCAGAACTGTGTGTATGTATTAGTATGTGTGTGTATGGTTGTATATGTAGGCAAAGGGGCTCTCGTAGTCGGGTACACTCGACTACAGACTTGTTTTCTTGTTTTTTTTTCAATTAAATATATTACAATTAATTAAATAAAAATATATATTATATTCCTTGACTATTGCAGTGTATTTTCAAGTCGTTAATATATAATTATTTTTTTATATTTAAAATTTTTTTTTTTTTTTTTCTAAAGTTGCAAGTTTTCTACATATGCAAATGAGTTTCAAGTTAAATAAAAATTTGAAATTTATATTTTGTATTTTACTCGTGTGTTTAATGTGAGTATAATGGTGACTAGTCAGCCGCCCAGTATTACGTCTATTTATTCCGGAATTTGTTTATATTTATTTAGAGTAGGCGTGGCATTTTGTATATCCATTATATGCAGCTATATAGCCATCAAGAATCGGTTCAATAACAATCAATTATCGTCTGTCAATTGCGAGTCTTGTAAATGTATCTCAAGTTTGTCGCTGCATTTTATTGCAAAATTATGATTGCTGTTAATAATTAATTATTGTTATTATAATGAGCCCTCCTTTATATATATACAAATATATATATATACACACGCACACAAATATATCTATACAGAATTGCATAATAAAATCCAATCAAAAAACTTGTGAAAGGTAACAAAAAAAGTCAAAAGGCCGACGGCGCACAGGCGCCACGGGAAGTTATGTTGTATGAAGTTGAGGCATAAACAGCACTAGCTTTTTTTTAGGAACTGGTAATGGAACTGGAGTTAAATTTAAAACTGGAACTGGAACTGCCACTAACATTAACACTTAAAGCAATATTTTTTGGCCACTATTTCTTTCGGTTACAGTTCAATAAACTGCACGGAATTCCGCTCTATTGACCCAAAAATAATAATACTAACCGAAAAAGCAAAGCGAACTAACTGCAAATGGCCAAAAAAAAAAAAACATTGTTGCCTATGTAACCGTAGCCCAGCATAAAATAAAAAGCCAGCATGCAAAATCATTAAGCAAACAATGAGCCAAAACAAAAACCCAAAAAATTTATATATATATATATATATATATATATATATATAAAAGATACGAAAAGAAAAGGAAATAACACAAATACGCCAATCACTCAATAGGGAACCCCCTACGTGGCAAAAACCTGTGGCAAGGGCCAGAAGGGGTAACCTGGCGTGGTAATATACCAGCAACGGGTTCAGGCCAAGGCCAAAAACAGCAGGAAGAAAACCCAACGCAATTGCAATCAGCCAATACTTTAATATATTAACAAAATACTATTCAAATACACACACACATATGTATATACATACACACACACACACATACATATATTTATTGCACAGACAGGCCAAGGTGAGAGATCCATAGCCTGGTGTGAACTGAGTTCAACCAAAAAGAAAAATACTCAAAATTAAAATCAAGGAAAAAAAACGAAATAATGAAGACTAAAAATGATGAGACAATCAAACGAAATTCATTTTTTTTCAACATTTTTTTTAATACAAACAAAAAACCTCTTTTTAATGTGCAACAATATTGCCTTCAACTGACCAACTGACCGAAACATTATTATAAATAACCGAATCAAATTTGTACTATAGAGTACATTTTTTCCTAAGGAATCTTTCAAGAGATTTTCTTTAAGCAAAGACTTCAAAGAGGACTTTAGGGAGAACTTCTTTGCACTTTTATATAAGAGAGATTCATGCAACAAAGATGCAACATAAGGTTCACTATTCACATCAGAAGGTTCTTTGTGTTATAATTCAGGTTGCAAATTGATGAAAACTCCTTAAGGGAAAGCTTTAAATAAACTACTAGCTAGGGATTATTGGCCAAGTAGTGTTATAGGCATTTAATCATTATTTGGTTGTACAAAAAGTGATCTTACTGCGGCTTTTGGTACAATTGAGAGACAGTCGGCTAAAGTAGATCTAGCGGTTATCTACTTTATGGTAAGACAGAGTTTATGGTGTGCTGTAGTATGGAATTAAGGCGTTGTGATAGCCACCTAGAAGCAGACGAGTTTAACCTTGAAACAGTCAAGTATTGCATTTATCTTGGCTTTGCCATCATCCAAAACAATCATGTCAGCCTTCAGATAAAGCGGATAATAACACTTGCCAACAGGTGATACTATTTGGGGAAGCTCAGTAGGGAAATGAATACCAGAGCTCTCTCCCTCTCTCTCTCGGCAGACGAAGATAACACTCTAAGAAACGATCATCCAGCCAGAGCTTTGGTATTTTGCAGCAGCCTGTACAGTATCATAATCAGATGCAGCTGCTCTGGGGGTGTTCGAGAGAAAGATTCTTCACAAAATCCACGGTCTTAAGAAGACCCCGACTAAGCTGCCAGGACCAAGTATCAGCTGCACTGTCATAGCTTGGTGTTACCAACTGCGGGAGATGCGCCTAAAGCAAATGCGCGTAGAGGCAAATTTTACATTAGGCCATGTCCCAATAGGACTGTTTATGCTAATTAATAATATCATAATTTGCTAAAATCTTCATAACTTTATTTAAATAAGTATCAGAACAACTTCCCCTAACTCGTATAAATATTGTATAATTTTCACTGGTCTCTGACTTAGCCATGGATATCTGAGGTTCTTTATAACTCTTTTTTTGTACTATATTATTACGCTAGTAGGCCAAGTGTATTTAACTGAATTTTTTAACTTTATGGCATATAAATGCTTATGCTTTTAATGTTGTGCATAAGCCGCAACAATTTACTACTATTTATTGTAGTTACATGAGTTTGAAGTGCAATTTGGTAATTGTACCTGCAGACCCTTGACCCTGATTGAGAGCTTAATTAAAAGTTAAAAGTTCGAATATCTCTACATATTTAAATAATAATAAAAGTTTACATGTTTTTTTTTCTTTTTGCTAACTTTTAACGCTTCTCGCATTCCTCAATGTACTTGAAAGTATTTTCGATCCTCTTATTGTTACTCAGATTGCGCATACGCAGCGTGCGCCGTCTCACGCCTCTTCGAATTGCTGCGCTTGTCACTTTTTTTTCAGATTTTATTTTTGGTTTGGGCTTTGGTTTTTTTTGGATCGTGATACATTTGTGGACTACCTTGAACGACCTTGGCGCCGTAGAGGCGCCCCATTTAACTGTGCGGCGGCTGCTGCTGCGACGCTGTTGCTTTAGTCAATTTTGGTCAAAATGCATTTAAAGACAAACGCGAAACAAAAAGTCACATTTAACATTTTTGTAGCGTTTTTCGCTTTAAGTTTTTATTTTGTGTTCGTTTTAGTTTTTTTTTCTCTTTTATTTTATGTTGTTTAATTTTATTTTACTTTACTTTATTTTTGCTTACCTTTGAGTTCGATTTTGTTTGCTCAGCCTTATCTGTGCACCTGTTGTGGCTATTGCTGTTGTTGTTGTGCTTGTTGCCTTTTGTTGATGTGTTTTTATGTATTAAATTTTTAAATGTTTTATTTGGCCACGTTCCGAATTGAGTTTTGACTTGTGCTTTACGCTTTGTGTGGGCACTTGGCAGGCCGTTGGCTATCGAAATCGAAATTGAGACTGAGATGGAGATGGAAACTGAGTATGAGATGGATGAAGCTGGTGATGGTGTCATCATTGACACTAGACACAGACAGTCGCCCACATATACCCAGCATCAATGGCCCAAGTGCTGCTGTCCACTGTGCTTTAAATCTTTTAATAATCAAATTGGTTTTAAAGCCTACACCCGTCCTTGTTACCAACAACCATAACTTTCTCAGTTAGTTATCTAGAAGACAATTTAAAAGACATATAGATTATGTTTTATGGCCTGCGATCACATCATAGCTGAACAAAAGAAAGAAACTTTTGATTAAAATCTATGCAAACACAGCAAAAATATTATGCAAAATACAGTTTTGTGTCTTTAACTGGGTTAATACGTTCTGTTCTAGCCACGCAAAAGTTTCCCAGCCCAAAATTATTTGTTGTTGTCGCTCTTTGTTTGGCCATTTGGCCAATAGTCAATAGAGTTGTGGTAATTAAAGTCAAGCTGCTGCTGCTTAACGGTCATTCTAGGTAATAGAATAGAATTGTGTTAATCAGTTACTGGCATTAAAATATTACATTATATATAAAATTTATTTTAGCTGCTTGACTTGGCCAACTTTCGCTGCAAAGACAATGGCCCAAAAGGTAGCAACAATACTAAAATCAATGCCAAACAAACCATTTTGTATATACCGTTACAATTTGTATGCACAACATTTGATTTACAGCAAATAGAAAAATAAGAAAAAAATAAAAATAAAATAAAATATAAAGTAAATAAAAGGTAACAAAACGCAAACAATTCCAAACACGAGCGAAACGTTGGCCAATTGCTTTTGTAAATAAAATTGGAACTGAATTTAATTTTCTTTTTCTAATTTTTATTTTTATTTTTTTTACGTTTTTGTTGGCCAGAAGCAACGTTCCGAGCCCGTTACGGGCCAATGTAGCCTTCCTGACGAGACGCTTGTGGCGCCAAGTTATTTTTTTTTATTGACCTTGAACTTCAGCTCCATGGAGCTGACTTGGATTGGAATTTAATTACGTTACGTTGTCAGATATATATATATATATATATATATATAAATTAATATATATATATATAAATTAATATATATATATAAAAATTAATATATATATATATATAAGTATATAGCATTTTTGGCACGCAAAATCGTGACAAAATATTTGCAAAATGTCATGTTGCTACAGTTTAAGGGGTTGTAGGGGGAAACATGTGCATATGTGTAAGTATGTGTGTCTGTGTGTAGGTTCAAGATGAAAAAATAAAGCACAAAAAAGCCGTAAAAACTCAACTGACTAATTGAGGCTGTTTATGGTATGCACGGCGACAACAAGTTGGATTGATTTGGTAATCGAAATGGCGCCGCAAAAGTTTGCAATCGACGCCAAACGCCAAACAATCGATAGTTTAAATGGAATACATATGTTCTACAGAGATGTTAGCCAAGTTAAGATCACGAAAGATACATGTTGTCTTAACGTGGTAGCATATTTTTAATAATTATTGAAAAACTATTATTAACATATAAACCTATCTAGTGTATCTATACATGTACATATTTAGATATTGTTTTATGATATATGTAAGAGTGTATAACATGAGCTAATGATAGTTAGTTTGAAGAATTTAAACATGCAACTGTCCCTGTCCTATAGTATAGTACCCTTCTCTCTCTTCATACTTTAAATTCTTCCCATGCTAAACAAAACGTTCCCAAGTCAGACAGACCCGTTGGTGTGGACAAACTTTATATGGGCACATGGTACATGGTACATGGTACATGGTACATGGTATATGGTGAGACAGAAAAAGAAAAAGAAATCTTCCAAGCAACTAGTCGTTGGTAGAGTCGAACTAAAGCTCAGCTCAGCTGAACCGTGGCCAAAAGCGACCAACACCTATTTCAATATTGTTATTAACGTGTTTTTGTATAGTTTTAATTAGCATAATTTACATGCAAATGCTAAATAGAATGAGACGACGACAACAAGGTTTGGTTGCCGCTGCTTTTGCCCAGATCTCAGACAAACCAAGACAATCCAAACGGCTGAGGCAGGGGGAGAGGGTATTGGCATGGACCAGCCAGTCAGCCAGCAAGCCAGCCAGGAAACTAGGTAACCCAAAACAGAGGGGAAGACAATGCTGTATTCCATTGTGAAATGTGTCGTCGAGCAATCGTTGGCAATCGAAGTTTGATTTGACAGCTGAGACATTGCCTTGACTGCGATTGAGACGACGACAAATGTGACGACGATCTCAGCAGGCGTGTTCCAGTGTCAAATTAGCTGGCATTAGCTGGAGAATGCAGGAGAACAGTGCTTACATGTACTGGGAGGGAGGAAGGGGTGGGCAAAATGAGCAGGGCTAAATTGGAGTCTTGGATAATAACGATAATAGCAGCAATGATAAATTATAAGCAATAAACGCTTTTCATTACAATTGCAGCTTATTTAATTGTAATTGCAATACAACAAAAATATTCATAGTCCAAATATACGAAGTCGAAACAAAATATAAAGCTATAATAATAATAATAATAACAAATGATATAATAACAACAACTTTGAAGTACCCTACAATATTGAGTTCTCATTGGCAGCTCAAATTAAACTAAAATAATGTATATATCAGTTAAGAGAATAAAAAAAATCTATATATATTTTTTAGCTTTAATTTTAAGCTTGTTACATAATTTTGTATAAGCCGATTAATCCCCCTCTTACATACAGGGTATTAAAAAATAAATTAAAAGAAACACAAATAATATTAGCGCGTTTTTGGCGCGGCAACGCTGCTGGCAGCCACCCGCACAACAAACAACAAAGCAAACACGATCAAAGACGGCGTCGTCTCTCCAGATCCAAATGGAGATATGCTGCCAATTGTCAAGCTGCTCTCATTGCCTTTTCCGTGTTTTCCAAGTGAACAGCACCAAAAATGGGTTAAAGCCGCTGCCTAAGTCGCGACCTGGCGCCGTAAAACGCTACAAAAACGCGCGAGAGAGCGCGCGCGCGTGACATTTGCATTGAACGCGGCAAAAAACGCGTCGCAATTGCAATTGCAGTTTTAAAGTTGTTCGTTGGTTTTTCTATTTATTTTTTTTTTTTGCTGCTGCGCTGCTATTGTTATTATATGTAGCTGCAACGTCAAACTTCAATTAGCTTTTAACTTATAAACTTAAACGTTCAATAAATTGTTAAACCACCCCTTCCCGTGTTACCTCTCTCCACGAAATAGCCTACAGCGTTTAACAACAAATACCAACAACTTATATTGGCAAATTCCTTGAACGTCGTAAAACTAGTTTTAAGTTGAGGGTGGATTAGCAAATATGAGAGCGAGTATGGGGTAAAGAGTGAAAATTGGTAAAGTTGCAATGCTGTGATGAGGTGTAGGGGAAGGGGAGGGGGGGAGTTATTTATGCATGCAGAAAGCAGCACAGAAAGTTCAATAATGAGGAAGCGGGCAGAATAAGTAACTCAATAGATGATCTGCAGATTAACCAATTGATCAACGAATCAACTGGCTTAGGTTGAATTTAAGTTAAGTCCAAGTCAAGGAATTGGCCAAAAATGTGTAGTAAAAACCGGCAAAAAGAAAAAAAAAAGTTATACATTTTCTATTTTCCCAGCCTGAAAAATTTTGCATTTCCAGGCGGAACTCGCACATTGCCTACGGCAGCGACAAACAACGAACATTTTCACGCCTTCAGTTTTGTGGTAAAGAGAAACTCTTTAAGAGTCAGCCATTGAGCTGGATTGATTGACTGATTGCCAGATTGACTGATTGACTTATGTTGGCCCTGGTGACTGGGCCAAAAAGCACAACTAGTCAAATGTCTGCTGTCTGCTTGGGAGCGGGTCAATTGCAGCAGGCGGCAAATTGAAATTTTGGACGCGTTGCTGCCGCACCGCCGGACATCAGTTGACCCGCTGCTGCAGCAACATCGACAGTACTTGTAGCAGCTGCAACTGCAGCATCAACAATGTGGCGATAGAAATATAAAACTTGTTGCAACTGAAAGAAAATGCAATGTTACTTTAACTTTGACCCAATTTTAAATATATATAGTAATAACCCTTGAACAAAATAGTAAAAATAATATAGATAATGAATAGAATAAGAAATGGAATAAGATATAAAAGATATACAAGATAAATTCAACTAAATCGAGGAATATACAAATGTAGCAATATAAACAAAACGATCAAATAACTAATCAAATAACCAACTGTGAATATGAGTCTAGTTTATTCAAATAATTCTATTAAATTCTATGGCCAGACGAGGCCAGCTGCTTAGCAAGTCAACTGAGTTAACTGATCAAAAGCCACTACCAAATCATCAAACCACTTGCTCACAATACTAAACCATAATATAACCATAAAACGATAGCTATAAAAACAAAATAATAACAATACAAAAAAAAGAGTAGAGAAAAAACAACAACAATTAATTTAGAACATATGTTTTAGGTGCAAATCTAAAAAACAAAAATAAACAAAATTATTGCACGCCATAAAAAAGTCAAAGCAGTAATTACCGTTGCTTCTTTTGTTACTGCATACCCTGTAAAAGCATATATATACGCAAAGAGGTGTACACAACTACAAGAAACGATAATCTTACTTATCTACAAAATAGTTGGAGTTATATATAGAAAATCTTATTTAATTATTGATTTAATATGCCTACAAAATGGTTTAATAGGTATCTATTAAGTTGTTCATTGTTTTAGTTTTGTTTACTATTAGTTAATCTGTCTTACAAAGGAACGGGAATAGTTACAAAAAAAAAAGACTTTCAGGTGACGTCGCATTTGCTGGTCAGCGGGGCGTGGGTAAGCTGCCTTTGTTAATTTGCCGACAATTACAATAATAATAATAATACTAATAGCAGCAATATCAACAACAACAGCAACAACAATCACAATAACAACAACTATTAACGTACAGAGGCAATATTTATTGTCTCGTCAATATATTTATGCAATAATTGCATTAAAGTGGTGCCATTAATTATATTTTAGTCACGCTAAACCTCTTCCCTCAACTGTCTCACCACATCTACTCCACTTTCCTTTAAGGTAACCCTCAAACAACCACCACCACCCTCTCGCACTGACCTAACAATTCAATTGAGTATTGAGCACCCACACAATATGTTTTGCTCTGTGTCCAGACTAAGCAATATGCGATTACACAACTTGCCTTGCTGTGGTTGTTGTCCCTGCTAAGCGCCCGCTGTGTATTGACCGCATTTTCAATATCTTGAAGGAGCAGACATGATAAGGGGCAGCTTGGGAGGTGTACGCGCTAAAATTAAATGAAGTGCAATTGCATTGCGGGTGGTCGCCGCAACTAAAACTTGAATTGGCACTGGAACTGGAACAGATTCTGTTGTTATTTCTATTAGCAATTGCTTCTGTTGTGTTGCTACTGCAACTGCGCTGCACGTGTGCGTTTCTTCAACTACTCTAGGGGGCGTGGTATGGCTGTAGATTGCAAATAAAATAAAAAAGTAATTTTATTAAAATGGTAGCTGTCGGCAAAAGTTGTATGTGATTCTTTTGGAATTTTAAAAAGATTTTTTTTCTTTTTATTATTATTTTTTTTTATTTTTTTTTTTTGTAGCAAGAATAATGCTTGTACTTTTGTTTGCAATAAGACTGTCAATAAATGCCGCTAAAAAAAAAAAAAAAAATAATGTTTATATATATATTTTTCATTCGGTTTCTTTCGTTTAGATTCGATTTTTTTTTTTTTTTTTTGTTGTCTTGTTGCGCATTTTATTTATTTAAATTGAAACTAAAACTAAACAAAAAAACGCGCCAAAGCTTTGAAGTTTCGCCGACGCCATAACAAGCAGCGGACATTTTTCATGTTGTTGTTTGCATTTGCTAAATGCAAATTAAAACACAACAACAACAGCAACAGCAGCAACAAGTCACCCACAAGACAAGTTACAGTACAGAATACTGCCAAAGAGATAATGTGTGGGGAAGAGGGTTAGCAGGGTAGACACTATATGGAAATGTTATCACACCAATACAATTGCACATAGACCCAACATGGAAGCAACTCTGTCAATTATATGTCTTCGATACACTTGAAGCTGAATCTCTGCACAATAAGACTTTTGGGTATATCAGTTAGAAGCTACAGCTTGCCAAATATAAATCTATACATTATTTATATATATATATATATATATATATATATATATATGCACAGCATAAGATGCACAGCTTATATGCAAATATTGCTTAAATGCAAAATTATGTTATTCATGAAACATCATGAAACTATTTAGAACCAAATTTAGCCTCATAAATGCAAAAAATTGCTTATAAGAAAATATTGTATATAAACAAATTAAAATCGTTAATTTGGAATCAGTTCATATAAATGTTATCGGTATTAAACGAATTATCAGCTGTAGGACAGCAATATTAAAATTTTTATCTTATTTAACATTTAATAATAATAATATTACAGCTGACGAACAGCATAAAATATAAATTTAACTAAACTTCTAATGTGTGGTTTATTTTATAATAATCATTTAAATGGATATAACTCATGATTGCTTAAAAGGAAATATCGAATATATGCAAAGAATTTTCTGCATTATAGGTTTTGCATATAAGCGGTATATACAGCATTATAGGTTTTGCATATAAGCGATATATACTATATATATATATATATAAATTGTTAACTTTATTCAACACGTCAAGCAAAGTTAATATACAGTGTTATTGATCAGTTGACAATTTATTATAGGATTTTAGTAAAACAAATATTTTTTTTATCATACAGAAAGGGTATTTCATAATTCGTTAGGTTTTTTTTAGCTTTATTATTGTTCTCAATAGTTTTTGTGGCGCGTTTGTTGCACCGCCGATAACAATGTGACTTTGTTATCGTTGCAGTCATGCTTTAAGACGATCTACCCTTTAACTCACCCACTCTCTTATACTCTATCTTTCTATATATATATATATATCTATATATATATATGTGTGTGTGTGTATATATATATAAGTTTGTATGTGATATGAAGTAGTAGCCGAGTGGAAACTTGCGACTCTGGCTGGGAACTCTTAAGTGTATCGCAACGACTGCGACGACGATTGTTGCTGCAATTTAATTTATTTCGTTGTGCCATTTTACACAAATTGAGGACAGCAACAACAACAACAAAGGCAACAACTAAACACGCAATGCGGGCGTTGTTTTTATTGTGTTTTTCCTTTCTTCTTCTACTTTTTTACTTCGTAGTTCTTGTTATTTGATAAGAAATTGTCATTTGCATTGATTATAAGAGACTGTGAGACGACATAAATATACTGTAACAGCAATTGTGACTGTAACTGTGACTTTGACTCTGGCAGTCACTGTAAACTACCACAAAAGGAATTTAAATAAATCTTACTTTTTATATACATAAAATATTGACAACTTTCCTATATACTCATATTTAATCAACTATTTCATTCTTTTCGTTTCAGGTAAGAGATCACAAATAAACAATTTTGGATAAGAATATTGTTTCAATCGGTTGCAACTGAATCAAATCAGGTCCGACAATTATTTAATGAAACTTAATTTACAACTCTCTTTACTTGTGCTTTTAATCGTTAATCGTTAACATTAAATAATACAGAATTTTGGATAATACCAGCATATATATAAAGATCTTCAAGATCGTTGTGTTAATACGCAGTAATAATATTATATATAAGATATATGAGATATGCATAATGAATATAGATCATGGAAAGTGCAGCAGTAGGGCTGGAAGTGGTGATCATAATCTGATCTCTATTATAAAACTGGAAATTGAATGTCTTTAAAGACATAATTCTTTCTAACGGTTTGTCTCTTTAAGTATATAAGTTAAACTAATGTGTACTGTTCAATTATCGTATATTGATTTGTTACTCTTGTTAGCGTTAACTTTGTTAACGTGTTTAACTAGCAGTAAACTTCACCACTTCACCCCTTTACCCCTACTAGCTTAAGGTAATTCCCTCCCCCCTCCGCTGGTGTGGAGTCAATTTTGAATTGTGTGAATTATATCTGCCAATTTACTTGCCATTTGTAGTCACGTTTTAGCTGTCAATGGACACGCCCTAATCCATGGGAGAATTGAACATAGCCTGGCGTTCCCTTCCCCCTTCCCCCCTTTCTTAGTGTTGAATTGTATACGAAATGATTGCGCAAAATGTTTAACACATTTTGGCAAACAATTTGTAAACAGTTAATTTGTTATGTTTTATTAGTATGTATGTACAGTGGAACATGCCTTTAGTATACAACTCTTTCAGCTAACTGATGAACTGATAAACCTTTTAGCAATTACAGTTCGTTGTTTATCTTAAAAACTATTCACTGTAGTCAATACTTCTCTACTTATTACGAGTTCACTTCACTTATTCCAATTATTATTTGTCGCTGGCTTTTTTTTTATGGGTCAACAGCAATTCAGAAGGTTACGAATTTGCTGTTAACAAACTTTAGCTAAGGGGGCTTCCCCCTATGAACAGTTTATTGTCGCTGACTCGCTTTTTACTTACAAACTTTTTTGTTTTGTATTTTGTTTTCTTTTTGCCAGTGGCCAATAATTGTTGTTGTTGTGCAAAAACGTTTAAAGGTGGTGAGTGTTGTTGTTGTTAATTTTGTTGTTTTTTGGCCCCGTCTTGTCTTTTGGTCTTTGTCGGTTCTTGGCCTAAATATTTTGGGCCATTGCCCATCAGCAGCCATCGCTGACCAGCGTTGTCCCTTCTGTCCTCATCTTACCAAACTCGCCTAATGTGTGGCCGGTCGCGCTCTTTATTATAAAATAATTGACAAGTTGTGCGCTTTTATGGCCCGAAAACAATGAGAGCAACAACAACAACAGCAACGACAAAAAAAACAAGTACAACCACAACAACAACTACATAAAATGAAAATAATGAAATAACATGAGAAACTGCAACAGAAATGAAAAGCGCGAAAAGCACAGCGAAAGGGAAGGACGTCTGCATGTGTGTGTGTGTGTATGTGTGTGTGTGTGTGTGTGTGTGTGTGTGTGTGTGTGTGTGTGTGTGTGTGTATGCGACTGCGAAGAGGGCAAAAAGTTGCTATCAACTGCATATAGAAGTAACATTGAATCGAAAAAGAAAGTACGAGTTTCTGGCTTAAAATGAATCGCGTAGAAACTTTCTGTTTGACTTTGCCTTCGATGTCGCAAAACAAAAACAAGCTTAAAGAAGAAACTAAAAAGAATGCAGAAGACTCTGTGGACTCTGTAGACTGCAACTAGACGCAAGCTGTGGTAGTCATATAAAAAATGGATAAAAGAGAACACAAAAAAATGTAACGCATTCCCCAACATGTTGCGAATAAAAGAAAACCATTCAACCATTGCTGCTGCCAACCTGTTGCAAAAATGTTACATTAAATAAAATTATATACCAATTTGAATTAAGGTAAAAGAAAATTTACAGTTGATGCTTTAAACTAAGTTGAAATTGATTCAATTTGAGGCATTTGGCGCTGCCAACTTGTTTGAAATTCTAAACAAATTTGAACTAAGGCTAGAGGCAATCTAAAGTTGAAGCTTCAAACTAAGTTACAATTGATTCCATTTGAAATATAAATATTGTTGTATAATTTAGCGCTGCCAACTTGTTTGAAATTGCTTCGCCAATTCGCTCTTGTTGTACAACCAAAACACAAACCGATGACAAAAAGAAGAAAACAACAAAAAAAAACAGAGAAAAACTTGCATAAAACTATTTACAAGGTTTTTTTGGTGGCTTTGTCTCTATATTCTCTAATGGGCGGATAGGCGTGACCGGACAGCGAGTCGGGGCGCACACTAACACACACTCACACAAACAAAAACTAACACAGTTACATATAAACATATGTTTGTAAAGCGTCTATGACACTCGTCGTAAGTAGCATTTGAGTCCACAAACACCAAAACGCACAATGACTACAAGTAAAATTCAACAATGTATGTTTACAGCGGCAACTTTTGACACCTAATCTTTACCAATGCTCGACTTTTATATACCCTATTCAAGAAGCAAGCAGATGCATAAAGTATAGAAATTGTATCTATTAACAATCACATGGATTGTCTGTCTAATTTCAGATATATATAACTGATGATATAGCTGTTATTATGATATATATATGATGATATAGCTGCTATTATTGTCTATCTAATTTCAGATATATATAACTAATGATATAGCTGTTATTATGATATATATATGATGATATAGCTGCTATTATTGTCTATCTAATTTCAGATATATATAACTGATGATATAGCTGTTAAGAATTATATACCCCATTGCCAATATTTATATAGAGTATAGATATAACGTGCAAACCATTTCATGGTTCAATGCCAAGCGTCGGCCCAACCCAAAAGGAAACATTTCAAGTTACAGCTACGGATTTGTTGCTCACTTGCTTAGTTGCTTAGGTTGGTCGATTGGTTGGTTGGTTGGTTGGTTGGTTGGTTGGCTGGTTGGTTGCTTGGTTGCTTGGTTAGTTGGTTGGTTGTCTTAGAGTAGGTCTTGGTAGGTGACTTGTTACTGACGATTAGCTGACTGTTGTGGTTGGGCAACCTGTCCGGATTGTTGCAATCTCAAAATTGGCTCGACTGGGTTGAAAGAGACGCCAGCTTTATAATGAAGGCGGGGGGCATACGAGTAAGAGGGTAGTTTATGTTATGGAGGGGTTAGTGGCTGGGAGAATATTTCTATGCATATTGTCGCTAAGTTGCGGTAATTATTATGTCAGCGTTTGGACAAAGCGTCTGAGACAAAAGCCGACTGAGAACTGACGATTGGACAACGATCAACGACAATTGACGACGCCTGCAGCATTTGCAATTAGTCTTCGATTTACATATGGAACATAGAAAGATGGTTGATGAACGAAGGGTGGGGGAGGGGATGAACTTATGCAATATAAACAAACAATAAAAGTGAATCTAATGCATTTACATAATTGTCGTTAGAATGAGGAAGCAATATATATATGTATGTGTGTGTGTGTGTATTTACTGGAGATTTGTTTCCTAAGTTGCTTATGGGGACGGGAGCGGAGGCAGTGTCAACAAATTGTTGCCACAAATTAAAGTCTCTGATCTGCCCATATAAAAAAAGCTCTTTTGATAATTATCCATAACTGCGCTTAATTCTGCTGGCTATCCTTTCGATCGATCAACACACACTTTCGGCTATCATGTGACGTGGCGGCGCCTCTAATTAATTTCATAATCCTCCATTCAATCGCAATGCCTCTGGGTAACTGCAAAAACAACATTAAACAAAACCAAAAACAAAAACAGCACGAACAACATAGATGAAGAGATGTAGAAGTATAGAAGTGTAAGGGGGTAAAACGCGTTGGCGTCGTGCTTCTTACTGGCGCCACTTGGGTAGCAATAGAAAGAGACAGAACGATATATACATATACATATATAAAGATCATATATACGAACAAACACACACATATATATATACATATACAACAACAATAATTTGTTAACTAAATTGCCGCATGCACAATTTATTTACGATGCAAAATAATTAATCTGACGTCTGGCAGAGAGGGGCGCTCACTGGGGGTAATGAATGATACGAATGGGTGAGGGGGGGGGTTAGGTATTTGGTGCGGCACCTGAAGGACAAGCAAAAAACATTTGATGTTGTTGCTGCTGTTATTATTGTTGTAATTGTAGTAGTAGTAGCTATTGAATTTCAGCTAGCAACAAATACAAATACAAATACAAAATTCAAACACAGCTATAGAGATAAATACAAATACTTATAAAGATCGTGTATCTATGCAGAGATTTGAAATTTGTTGCAGTTGTTGCTGTTGTTGGTATGTTGCAAGACATTTGCAACTTCAATTAGAATGGCAAACACGACAACTAACAAACAACAGCAACAGCAACAAAAAATATTTCACATAGATATAATACCCTTTCCAAACTTTGATCTTAACAAATGCAATTCAATGAGAGATCTTAGATATACTATATTAACTTCTCCCTAAGTTATTTAACGGTGTTTACCTTTTTGGATGCTGCACCAGCCCCCTTTCCTCTTCTTATATAACATCGATCATATAATAATTTCCTTTATATATGAGGCCTGCCTCTACAAGTCCTTCGTTCATTCTCTTTATCAAATGTTTTTCTTTTTTGTTTTTCGTAATTTGTTAAATTAAGCCACAATTGTTAAAGATTTGCTAACAAAAAGAGAATACAACCATAATGGTAGCTAATATTACAATTCTCACCCCCCCGCCTCCCTCTCTGCCTGCTTGAAGGCCGATTTTAAGTAGCCACAAATGTGTCGAATGAAAAGCGATACAAATAGCAAAAGAAAACAGCAAACTGACAGTGGCAAAAGATGAAAGAGCAGAAGAAGATGTGGATGAAAGAAAAAACTATATCAATTTTCCCTTATAAATTATGCAACATTTCCTATTTGCAACAAGAGTTTTTGATTGTTGTTGTTGCTGTTGCTGTTGCTGTTGCTGTTGTTGCAGGGCTTCTCTTATAGCCAGTGCGCTGGTTGATGGCTGCTGGGTAAAAGACTTGTCAGAGGCCTCTTCACCCTTTTACAACCGGCAAAAGCCGGCAGGCCACAAGCGGATGGATGCCACAGTAACACTAACAGTAACAACAACAATAACAACAAGAACAACAACAACAACAACTATACGATCATGATGATGAAGTTGAAGTTGAGGAAAAAAAACAACATAAAAAATGCGGACACCGCTGCGAAAGTCGCGTCGCAGTCGCCACACAACCGCAAACAACAATTGCAAGCAGAGAGCTCAGCGAGTAAAGCAAAAGTGTTGCCAACTAAGTTGTTGTTGTCGCTGTTATTATTGCTATTGTTGCTGTTGGCCAACTCCATTTTGGGCCACAACATTCCATTGTCTATTTTGTATTGCGCTTTGTCTTCCACTCAATTGCCGGGAGCCTTCCCTTAGTAAAGGCAGCCTAATAACCACCAACCTACACACAGTACCCCCTATCTAACTCCCACAGTATAAAAGCTCATCTCCCTTTCTACCTCTCTCTCTCTCTCGCACATAAAACTAACTACACACTCACTCACCAGCTAATGAAAAACCTATATACATAACACCCTTTCCCTAACCAATCTCCCTCCCCCTTTCATTCATAAGCTAATATGTAACAATGATGGCAGCAACTTTTTCCTTAAGCAAGCTGTTGCTGCTATTACTATTGCTGCTTCTGCTACTGCTGCTGCTGTTGTTGATAATGTTGTTAGTGTGTGAAATGCATTGGAAATTGTTGCAAAATTGCAACTAGCAACATCATCAGATGAAAGCAACCAATAAATATAACCAACTATAAGGATTTCTCTATCCAAGATCACCCTTCACATTTGCTCGTTCTTCTGCTGCTGCTTTCAAGCAACCAAACAGTCCCTCTCTTCTTATCTATCAACTTTGTTAACTTTCGCCACATTTAACACTGCTTGACAGATAGAAGTTTTTGGTATAGGCCACAAATGACTAAAGATGTTATAAACAGTCCCTCTCTTCTTATCTATCAACTTTGTTAACTTTCGCCACATTTAACACTGCTCGACAGATAGAAGTTTTTGGTATAGGCCACAAATGACTAAAGATGTTATAAAAGTCATGAATCAATTGGGAAATCCACAGACATTGAGCTAGGTTACAACTAAAAAGGAAAGGAAAAACAGCAGAAAAAAATACCTTAACAGATATTATTTGAATATTAGGAATACATTTGTATTGCATAGTATTTTATTTATTTATTTATTATGAAACGAGCTTATAAGTAAACTTATAAACTAGAGAGTTAGGAGCTTTGGCTGCAAAGGCCTTGAGCTGTATTGCATAGTACTATTTTTTTTAATTATATAAAAAACACTTTATGACATTTGGAGAATTAAATGACACCAGCAGTTGGTTAAAAGTTAAATAAGAATACACTCTTTGATACCCTGTAAGCAACTCTACTTCAGTCCATTACTCTTTAATTACCTGCCGTACTCTAAGAAGGATATACATCCTTACTACTTTGCCTTCTTAGTCAAATAAAAAACTTATTAATGAAATCACTAAAACTTTACGGAACCCTATAAAATAATAATATAAAATCATAAAATAATATTAAATATTAAAAATATATTATCACAAAGACATAGGATACTTTTATACCTTTTTAAAATATTCTTTGTAAAAATCGGGATCGGCTTTAACTATGATATATGGTAGAACTCAATTACACAATTATTATAAAGTATAAATAAATATTTATCATAAAATTCAAATGCATATATAGCTAACCATTTTCCAAATTGTTTATTGTACTTTAAAAAGAAAAACCTGAATTTATTGGGAATAACAGTATTAAGGTTGAAATTAAAAAATATTCCTCCAAAAATTTAATAAATTAGGAATTAAATAAAAATACTTATTATATTTTATTCATTAACAAGAATTTCTATGAAAAAATTAAAAATGAATAATAAATAAATATATTTAAAAAAATTATAAAAAAATAAAATAAAATCATAAATATAAATAAAATAATATAATAATATAATAAAATGTAATAATATAATAATATAATAATATAATAATATAATAATATAATAATATAATAATATAATAATATAATAATATAATAATATAATAATATAATAATATAATAATATAATAATATAATAATATAATAATATAATAATATAATAATATAATAATATAATAATATAATAATATAATAATATAATAATATAATAATATAATAATATAATAATATAATAATATAATAATATAATAATATAATAATATAATAATATAATAATATAATAATATAATAATATAATAATATAATAATATAATAATATAATAATATAATAATATAATAATATAATAATATAATAATATAATAATATAATAATATAAAAATATAATAATATAATAATATAATAATATAATAATATAATAATATAATAATATAATAATATAATAATATAATAATATAATAATATAATAATATAATAATATAATAATATAATAATATAATAATATAATAATATAATAATATAATAATATAATAATATAATAATATAATAATATAATAATATAATAATACAATAATATAATAATATAATAATATAATAATATAATAATATAATAATATAATAATATAATAATATAATAATATAATAATATAATAATATAATAATATAATAATATAATAATATAATAATATAATAATATAATAATATAATAATATAATAATATAATAATATAATAATATAATAATATAATAATATAATAATATAATAATATAATAATATAATAATATAATAATATAATAATATAATAATATAATAATATAATAATATAATAATATAATAATATAATAATATAATAATATAATAATATAATAATATAATAATATAATAATATAATAATATAATAATATTATAATATTTTCTAATTAATTTTTATATATGTAGTTATTTTATAAATTAAATAATATAAATGTATAATTAAATATAAATAAATAAAATAGTAAAAATTAAAATATAATAGAATTTAGAAAGGTTTAATTTTTTATATATATTTCTAATAGTTCTTCGTATTTGAATATGTTTTGTTTAGTTACTGATAATATGACTATATATGTTGCTGCTGTTCAAGAATATATATAATATTTAGAGCTTTATATAGTCATAAATGATTTACGGGGTATACAAAAACAGGAACTTAAGAAATGATTTAAAGTCCAAGCGAAATAAAAATAAACATTTATTTGTTCTTCTTGAAAACAAATTTTTACTATAAATTGTGTGTGCGTGTGTGTGAGTGTGTATGTGTATGTCTGCATCGGTTAAATTGTACATATGAATGAACTGATCGTGCGCATGAATGAACTGAACATGCAACATGGAATACGAGATGATTGGGGAATGGGGCACCAACGGGAATATGAGGCACACATGAGGCACATAAAAACGAGGCGGAGAATGAAAACTCTGGTTAAATTGTTGATCACTATGTATATATGCGTATGTATGTGTGTGTGTGTGTGTGTTAGTGTGTGGATCATTCAATGAATTACAAATGCTATAATAAACAACAACAAAGTGGTACAGAATACAATTGCAGTTGCAGTTGCATCAATGAGATGCTATACATACAAATAAGCTCTACAGCTATATATAAATATATATATGTAACTGTATACATATATATATATTTATATTTATGTATATTTTGATTGAGTAAATCTTTGATGCAAATAAAAACTTTTTATTGAATCAATGAATCTGCGTTTACCTTTCAGTTATCAATGGAAAATTTTAAATAATAAAATTTGTGTTAATATAAATTAAATTAAAAATTGGGAAAATTTAAATTTAGTAAAATATATAATAAAAATTAATTATTTCTATTGTTAAGAAAAATGTTATCGATAACATTAATCGTAGCTGATATTTTATATAATGTTATTTAACATTTGCATTTTTTTTTTTTGTAATTGAAAAAGTGAAAAACTTGGGGAAGTGTCGTGACAACAGCTGCTGCTGTGTATAACTGTACACTCAGTGAATGAATTGAATGTTTTCGCTATGAATGAACAAAACAACCATTCAGCAAATTCACTTGGACAACTCCTCCAGGCCTACGCCATCAGTTGACCCATTTGCGGGGCAGTGATCGTGCCTTGTTATTGTAGTTGTTGTTGTTGTTGTTCTCCTACTTCTTGTTGTTGATGTCCAGAACGGAAATAGCAACGCGTGCTGTAGACACACACATACACAAACGCACACACACACAAACACTCACATACATATACATGAATGATGGCACATGTAAAAGAAAATCTTTACGCATGATTTTGCCTCATTTGTTGTCGTTGTTGTTGGTGTTGGTTTTGTTGCTATAAATGCAGTCAGCAACAGCAATCGGAACGGCGTCACGCCAAGTGACCCCCCTCCCACACAACTGCACCCATCATTATACATACCCATAGGTTATGACTCCCGCTGCCTGCATCCGTTGCCTCCCTCTACCGCATTGATTGGTTTCATAGCGCGCTACACGCACGGATTGAATGGGATCTCTCGGTGTTCGGAGTTCGGAGTGAAGCGAAACACGATGCTACGTGACGGGCATTAATGCAACTTGCCAGTGTCAATGTGTGTACCCAGTGTGTACCTATCCATTCCCTTGCCACATTTTATATTGCATTCAAGAGCTCTATACGCCCTTGCGTCCGGGCGTAATGAGTCCAATGCCAGGCGGCAATTGTAAGTAGCAGCTCTTTGTTGCAAGTTATTTGTGTGTGTGCATGTGTGTGTGTGTGTGTGTGCATGTGTGTGTGTACATGTGTGTGTGTGTGTGTGTGTGCAGCATTTTATTATATGGCTGCTTTCAATTAGCGGGAAAGCAACCAACAACATTTCTGATATGTGGCATACACTCCAACGGAAATTGAACACCAACAACCCACCCACCCATCAAAACTAACCAAAAGTGTACTCCTTCTATTCATCCATCGTGACCAGTTTAAAAGCTGTAAAGCTGTCTCCCAAAGCAACAAATATCATAGATAAAACCTCACTTTTACTTAATATACAACAGCAACAACAATTGGACATCAAACATACATCGAACGGCTGCCTGCCAGCTGCGAGTTGTGAGTTGCTAGTACAAAATGGCCAAGTTGCAACTTGGTTGCAAGTCATCGTTGCCAATTTTTCGTATGAAGTAAAAGTTGCTGTCTTGTCTTTGCCAGCACATGTCTGACCCATTTTGTAGCTGTACACTTCTGGCTCCTTCTACCTAGCTGACATCATCATCATTATCATGATCATTATCAATATCATTATCATTTGACCATGATCTTGGTCAGAGCTATAGCGTTGACCGTTGTCACTTCCTTCCTTCTCGACCAAAAAACCATTTGTCGGCTAAAGGCTTGCGAGCAACAACTAAATAAATAAATTTCATAACAATTAATATTGTTCATACATTGGGGGCGTGGCTATATCGCTACATTTAAATATAAAAAAACAAAACAAAAAACAAAATTAAAACAAAATTCCAACGTGAGTTCTACGACCTTAAAATTAACCTGCAAAGTGGAAGGTCATTAATGGTCAGCTTAAAGTACATAAAACAATAAATCATGTAGTGATTTATCGATATAGTAATATCGATATAGCTATGAAGTTGTAAATTTAAAACCTGAGGAATATATATAGAGAAACAAATTTGATAGGTATTAAAAAGTTATCTTTGAGTGCTGCAAAATTTTTATTTGACAATTGACTATTAATGTGGGAGCTAATTATTTATCGATATCTGTTTATATCTATGCATGACATCTTTGGCATAAATTTAATTGGTTTCTTTAAAGATTGTTTTCTTATTTATTTTTTTTAATACCGTTAACTAGCTATAAATATATATGCGTATATGCGTTATCGATCGATAACACATTGACACACTTTTTTTTTGTTACTGATCGATGAATGAAACTTTGTTTTTTATTTGATACGCAAATGAAATTCACTTTTCGATAATTAACTCTCTGTAAAAGTCTTATCGATCAATGATTTGCATTTAAGTCATGTGTCCACTACAACTACAACTGCCGCCCGTTTGTTGCATGCAACGCACACAATTGCAATAGTAGTAGAAAGGCAGCAATGCAGAAAGACACTGTCCAAGTTGACGACTCGTCTTAACTCTTTCTTTCACTTGGCCAAGACAAACGGACAGCAGGACAGCAGCCAGCTATTTAGCTAGTCAGTTAGTCAGGCAATTCACAGCCGGAGCCGGAGATGGAGATCAGCCAGCCAGCAGGCCAACTAACCAGCCATTTGCTAGACAGGCTTCCACTTGGACTTTGTGGTTGCATGTTTATCGTTTCTATACAAATACTTGTGTGTGTGTGTGTGTGTTTGTATATATGTATATATATATTTTCCCCGCATTTTATTATTATTATTATTATTATTATTGTTTTTGTTTTGCTTTTTATATTTTGATTCTCTTTTTTTGCATTTATTTTTCTAATATGCGCACAATTTATTTATGTGTCTTTTTTTTCTCGCTCTCTTTTGTGTGTCTTTGGCAGCTTTTCATTAATTTCTGTTGCATTAACATAGTTTATAATGACGGCCAGTAGTGCCAAGTGCAACAACACCAACAGCAGCAGCAATAGCAACATTAACTGACAAGGAATTGTTGCAGCGTTGCAACGTTGCATGATTACCATCATCTGTTTGCTATTTCACCTGGCAAATGATGAGGCATTTGTTGCCTTTATTGCCGCCTATGCAACAGATTAACAATTAATTGCAATTTTGGCTTACAAATTCGAAAACGAATATTGTCGGCATTTTTAATTGAAGCCAATGGATTCTTTTAACTAGCTATCAATGTTTTTTTCTTTCTAGTTTTTATTTATTTTTTTTTTGATTTGTTGCACATACAAGTTAAGTTAAATCTGTCGTGGTGCAGTCGTCTTGTCTCTTCCTAGAAGTCATTGCATTAGCTATGTAGTCGAACTCTTGAAATGCAGCGTCAACAATTCAATCGGTGCGGCGGCAATTTAACTTTTTTTCTACTGCACGATCTCTGGAAAGCCACCCAGAGTTGGGCTGTCTTGATTCTAGCTGAAAGAGATCTTTTCTGGCGCGCTAATGGCTCAACTAACCAGCGGCGGACAGTCCAAATGGACAAATGGTTGAAGATCGTTGTTATTGTTGTTGTTGTTGTTGTTGTTGTCGTTTTCAGTTTCAGTCAAGAGACGTGAGAACCTTTTTGCGGGGCCAATGGCCACGCAATTAACAGCAAACGACAACAAAGTAGAACCACTTTCACAGAATACGAATGAAATGCAGAGAGGAGAGTAATGGTCAGGGGGATATTTCATTGAACTAACAATTCTACTGCTTCAATATATTTTCCCCCTATTCTATAAAGTATACACTACACTATTTAAGAGTCTCTTACTCTTACCCTATAAATCGCGCATTGTATTTCATTATGCGCTAAAAACTTCGGGCTGAGTCTTAGTCTGATGTGCCTACTCCAATCGTGGCAATCAGCAGAAGGTTTTAAAGTCATTTAACAACGAAAAATTGTTTCCATGAATTTCCCACATTTTTCGCGATGCAACAAACAGCAGCAATAACAAACTTGTTTCCATCAAAGGAAAATATATATATATATATATATATATATATATATATATACATATATACATACATATACAATATATATATAAAACTTTCAATGACCGCCCAACACCGACATCATCTCCCCCTTGTTCCCTTGCTCGCCCCTGAAGTCTTCAGGCAATGCATTCGCATTCATGTGTGAAAAACATTTCATTTCCACTTTTCCATTTTCCTTCTTCTTTTTTCTTTCTATTTTTTTTTTATTTCTGTTTTTTTGTTTTTATTTTATTTCCTTCTTTCTTCCCAGGCCCTAACAAAAAATTAGCATAATTGCAACAATAGAGAGCAGAGTTGCCACCACCTCGAAACTCAGTTGAAAGCTGGTTGTTGTTAGTGCTGCACTCTTGACCTCTGGCACCAAAACGAAACAGTGGCAGAATGAAACTCTCTTCTACATGTAAAGCCTTTATATAAGTAGCTTTAACTTATCAATAAATGTAAAATCATAGACTAGAATGTAAAGCCTATATAAAAGCAGCTTTAACTTATCGATAAATGGAGAATCATAGACCAAAGCTCATCCTTTAGAACAGATCACAACGGAGACTGCGATAATTGCTATTTATCGATAACAATGATCGTGTTGGTTAAGCTTATTAACTTTAGTCTCAATTGTTGCTCTTTATGATGTTGTTAATTTACTTAGTTTATCGATAACAATAAAGCCAATAACTGTTTCAGATTTGGTTACAGAGTAATGCCATGACTGTGCGGGTGTCTGAAAATTAACCGTTTGACGACTAACCAACCGGTTTTTCCCATGGCATAAAAGAAAATGAAAAAAAGAAAAAACTCTCGTGCTTAATGCATTTCGATGACTGTTTTTATGACGTGTTTTAACGCGTTTTTATTATTATTATTTATATATATATATATATATATATATATATATATATTTTTGGTGTGTAATTTTGGTTTCTTCATTCAACTGATTCACATTTTAGGCAAAATGATTAACTGAAATAGCCTCAACAGCAATTTAATTCTTGGCTTGAGCTTGAATCAGTATTTTGATTGTAATTTGATGCATTTGATATTCGACTTGAGGAACCTTTCCCTTAGTGGTTGCTCTTCTTCTTCTTACTACTACTGTTGCTGCTGCTGCTGCTGCTGTTGTTGTTGTTGCTGCTGCAGCTATTATTATTATTATTAATAATACTTTGACTTTGGCCTTTTGTGGTTAACATTATCCAAACAAAACGCTTGGCACCCACAAAAAAAACGCAGTTGATTGACAGAATTGGGACGCGTTAACATACACACACATACACTTGAGCACAGATATACAGACACTCACACATACACACACACACATATATATATATATATATATACATGCAGGCAGCATTTGAAATCTGCATGCGTGAAACTTAACGAAGCGTTAAAGTTCAAAGCGTTGAATTACATGACGAACACTAAACTAAACGTAACTCTGCATAAATGAGGGACACAAGCAGAAGGGAGTGTAATGGTAAACGGTGCCTTAGTTTTGACTTTGGTCTCATATCGGCAGCATCAACCCACACACACAGTCACACACTCATACAAACAAATAGACACAATTTGCAAAAAAAGAAAAAACAAGTAAGAAGTCTGTAGTCGAGTGTACCCGACTACGAGAGCCCCTTTGCCTACATATACAGCCATACACACATACTCATACATACATACAGTTCTGCACGCCTTTTTAGCCCCCCACGCTCTATAGCGCGGTACTTATTGTTGTATAACTTCCGTGTTTTTCGTTCAATTTTAACGAAACTCACAACGTAGATGAAGAATGATCTACTTAATATGTGTGCGTAAAAGAAATTTGATCGGTTAAAAATTCTATCTGAAAATCGATTTTTTCAAATTGCGGGGGTCAGGGAAGGAAATTGAAAAATCCAAAACAATCTCGTATAGCGTACAAACATAACAAATCTATGTTCCAAATTTCGTTGTTCTAGCTCTTATTTTGCGTCCACTACTATACTCCCCCGGGGCCCATAATGCCACATTTGATGATCTATAACTTCCGAGATTTATGATCAATCTTACCTAGATTCACAACATCGATCAAGAACAGTCTAGTTATGATGTGTACCAAAAATAAATTTGATCGGTTGAAAATTCTGCTTAATAATCGTTTTTTTTCGAATTGTGGGGGTCAGGGGAGGAAATTGAAAAATCTAAAACAAACTCGTATAGCGTACGAACATAACAAATCTACGTTCCAAATTTCGTTGCTCTAGCTCTTATTTTGCGCGCACTACTATACCCCCCCGGGGCCCATAACGCCACTTTTGATGATCTATAACTTCCGAGATTTTTGATCAATCTTACCCAGATTCACAACATGGATCAAGAATGGTCTAATTATGATGTGTGCCAAAAATAAATTTGATCGGTTGAAAATTGTGCTTAATAATCGATTTTTTCGAATTGCGGTGGTCAGGGGAGGAAATTGAAAAATCAAAAACAAACTTGTACAGCGTACGAACATGACAAATCTAGGTTTAAAATTTGGTTGCTCTAGCTCTTATAGTCTCTGAGAAACAGGCGTTCATACGGACGGTCGGACAGACGGACGGACAGACAGACGGACAGGGCTAGATCAACTCGTCTTGTCGTCCTGATTCAGAATATATATACTTTATGGGGTCTCCGATGATTATTTCTATGTGTTACATACTTTTGGATTTTGCATATTTCCCATAGCTCCGCTTTGCTCTTTTTTACAAAAATGCAAAGGGGCTAAAAATACCGGCAACGGCCTTGGGCGACCCTTTCAAGTTGGCAGCAAACGAGCCAGCGATTACATCATAGGTCAAACGAGTAAGCCAAGCGGCTTCTTGGAAGTTAAACTGGAGTTGGAATCAAGCAACAATATGCCAGCGAGCGACCGATGATGCCACACACTGTTGTTGCCGCAGTGCTGCCACGTTTTTATTTTTGAGCTGCATGCCACATAAGATTAACAGTTAACAGCAGCAGCAGCATCACCAGAAGCAGCAACAGCAACAAAAACAAATGCTCTTGCTCTTGCTGCATGAGTCATGCGATGGGAACGCTTCTGCCTTTTAGTCTGCCTAATGCCCCACTTTCTACCCCTGCCCCTACCCCATTCTTTCTACCATATTCCTGCACTCTTGTTGCCTTATCCCCCAACTTTTAACCGCTGCTGTTTCTGGCACTGGCACTTGCACTGGCACTGGCACTGGGAATGGGAATGGAAATGCGAATGGGACTGCTGGGCGTTTGGACTGCGTCACCTGCGCTGATGACTCAACGCTAAGAAATGATCAGAAGTTGCCGTTGTTGCTATTGTTGTTGTTGCTGTTGTTGTCATCGTTGTGTTGTTGTTGTTGTTGTTTTTTTGGTGTGACTCTGAGTTGGCATGTGTGTGTGTGTGTGTGTGTGTGTTTTACATAAAGTTTATATTAGTTTTTTTTCCATTGCTTTAAATATCAGCATTTTGAACGAGTTTCCTCACTTTTGAGTCAGTTTATTTGCATCAGTTCATTTAGAAAACTGATATTAACATTGTTGCCTGAGCTTTTAAACTATGTTAACTATTTTCCAACTGATCTATAGTAGCTTCTAACAAACTATTTTCAATTTTCCAATTGATTTAACTTAATCAAATATCAAATATTTCATCAAGAATGTTGCAATGTTAAAAAAGAAAAAAAAAAAACAAATTAAAAAGACAAAATTTGTAACTCGCCAAATTTAAGTATAAAACAAGAAAAACAAGTAAGAAGTCTGTAGTCGAGTGTACCCGACTACGAGAGCCCCTTTGCCTACATATACAGCCATACACACACATACTCATACATACACACAGTTCTGCACGTACTTAGCCATTGCGCGCACCTTTTAGCCCCCACGCTCCATAGCGCGGTACTTAATGTTGTATAACTTCCGTGTTTATTGTTCAAATCTAACGAAATTCACAACGTAGATGGAGAATGGTCAACTTAATATGTGTGCGTAAAAGAAATTTGATCGGTTAAAAATTGTATCTGAAAATCGATTTTTTCAAATTGCGGGGGTCAGGGAAAGAAATTGAAAAATCTAAAACAAACTCGTATAGCGTACAAATATAACAAATATACATTCCAAATTTCGTTGCTCTAGCTCTTATTTTGCGCGCACTACTATACCCCCCCGGAGCACAAAACGCCACTTTTGCTGATCTATAACTTCCGAGATTTTTGATCAATCTTCACCAGATTCACAACATCGATCAAGAATGGTCTAATAATGATGTGTACCAAAAATAAATTTGATCGGTTGAAAATTGTGCTTAATAATCGTTTTTTTCAAATTGCGGGGGTCAGGGGGGGAAATTGAAAAATCCAAAACAAACTCGAATAGCGTACGAACATAACAAATCTACGTTCCAAATTTCGTTGCTCTAGCTCTTATTTGGCGCGCACTACTATACCCCCCCGGGGCCGAAAACGCCACTTTTGCTGATCTATAACTTCCGAGATTTTTGATCAATCTTCACCAGATTCACAACATCGATCAAGAATGGTCTAATAATGATGTGTACCAAAAATAAATTTGCTCGGTTGAAAATTGTGCTTAATAATCGTTTTTTTCGATTTGCGGGGGTCAGGGGAGGAAATTCAAAAATCAAAAACAAACTTGTACAGCGTACGAACATAACGAATCTAGATTTCAAGTTTGGTTGCTCTAGCTCTTATAGTCTCTGAGAAACAGGCGTTCATACGGACGGACGGACGGACGGACGGACGGACGGACGGACGGACAGACAGACGGACAGGGCTAGATGAACTCGTCTTGTCGTCCTGATTCAGAATATATATACTTTATGGGGTCTCCGATGATTATTTCTATGTGTTACATACTTTTGGATTTTGCATATTTCCAATAGCTCCGCTTTGCTCTTTTTTTACAAAAAAGGCAAAGGGGCTAAAAAATAAAATAAAACTATAAAAACAATATAAAAAGCAAAATAAACCTTTTAACTCATTAATTCCATTTTCAAAATAATTGTTACAATTATTTAAACATAAAAAAATTTATCTTGAAATTTTGGCCTTGGCTAAACAACTGTGGCAAGTTTGTAAACTAATTAAATAAAATAGAAAAATTTACATAATATTATTAACAAATCTTTAATTAAATACTTCAAAAAACAACTCTTATAAAAAATATAAATAAATTAAACTATTTATAAATTGATTTTCAACAATTGCCAAAACAAGTTTAAAAATTTAGAAAATTTTCTTGAGTTTACTTTATTTCTTTTATATATGTTTTAAAATAGTTTTAAATAACTGTTGGTATTGGATAAACAGTTAAATCTTTACAAAGTCACAACATATAAAGAATATATATATATATATGTCTGTATATATATAATATATATATATATATATATATATATATATACAATTTATATTGTCAATCGACTTGACTTATGCAACACGTAATCGGCTTATAAATGCTCCATACGCATTAGAGCCAAATGGATGACCAGCTGGACACTGAATAAAACGATAATAACAACAACGAAGATGAACATGATAATGTTATAGCTAATGATAATTATTATAATGATCATATTGATGTTCATCATTAAGTGCTGCTGGTGCTGCCTTAGATGACCTTCACTTGCACAAAGCTTGACAAACGGCAGCTGCAGCTCAATCTTACTCTGATATACATACGGCAGACATAATCTACAATAGCTGCAACATATACAACAAATAACATCATCATCAACAACAACAAGAACATCTATAATGTTGTTGGGTTTCTTTCTTTGAGGCAAAAAAAACGACAAAAAGAAAGAAAAGAAACTCAACAATGCAAACAACATCGAAGTCTGCAGTTTGCTCAGCATGCAAAGCAGCAGCAAAACGATCTTTTTTCTACCATACAAACTAAACGCATTTCCGCATTATCAACAGAAATTATAATAATAAAAAGAATAATCGTAAAACATATGCACACACAGAGTGTGTCTGCTGGAAGTTGTTGATACTTTGTTGTTGTTTAAATACCCAGCAAAAATATAATTGATGAAGTTAATGTATATTTTTTATATATATTTAAATATATATATATATATATATATAGCTATACATAATTTTCAATATTCAAATATAAATTTGATACATATAAAATTGATTATTATTATTAAATGATTGCTGTATAGAAAGACAGAGTAACTTCTAGTCGTACATTCAAATATTGTTTTTATCTTTTGGACAAGTTGCTGTTGTTGTTATTTTGTATTGTATTTTATGTTGTACATGTATGTACTTGGATACTTGAAACCTTGATTATGTGCTGATGACACGTACAACATATTAACACTTAACTATGTCCTCAAATCGCTCATAGAAGGTTGTGGCAGGTTGCGGCAGGGGTGTGGAAATGGGTGTTAGTTGGGTGGAAAATAAAATATAAAAAAAATATCAACAAAAATAATATATAATTACGATCATCTGTTGTTTTGGGCTACAGAAAGTGCTCCAAGTTGTTGTATATCACACATATAGCATGTCGTATGTCGCATGTCGCATGACTATCAATTGATCGAAGCTGCTACACACACACACACACACACACACACACACACACACACACACACACACACACACACACACACAGACGCCCGCACAATTAGGAACGCCCTAAGCTCAAGTCCGCTGCGTTCAATAGAGTCGCAACTGAAGGTCGCCTGCAAGAACTTTGGCCAAGTATCAAAAGTAAATCTCAGAGCTGGCAACAACTTCGCGAGAGAGCAACAGCATTAACATCAGCCTCAGTTTTAGCGGCAGCAGCAGCAACAGCAACAGCAGCTGCCAATGGTCAATAAATTCGTTTTGCCACTCTTGTCTGTAACTGTGGCATGTGTCGCAAGTTATGGACATGTGGCATATGGCACTCATTGGCATTTGTGAATGAGAAGTAAAGGGGTACAGGAGAGAATTGGAATGGGTAAGGGTAGGGGTAGGGGTGGCAAGGCAACTTTAACATGGCATGAGATGCATGTGTGCTCTATCTGCTGCCAGAGTCGACAGTCGCCATAAAGCTTGAGGAATGCGTCTTATCAGTAGCCAGACAATCTCAGACGCAACAACAACAGCCGCAACAACAACTCGCTGGCAGCTCAAGGATAACAACGGCTGAAACTTAAATCGTGGCAGCTGCCTGCCAATTGCCAGCTAATTTATCATAATTAAAGCAGCTTTGCAAATGCGCACCTAAAGCAATCACTAAGCTGCATACCTGTATGCAGGTATGCCTATCTAGAAGCAGCAGCAGGTACTCTTGCAGCAAGACATAACGGAAGGAAGGAAAGAAGGCATGAAGGAAAAACGCAAGGAGCAAAGGAAGTCGGGCAACATTGAGTAGGTTTAACTAACTAACGAGCCTGACACAATTTAAGTGAGTGTTGGTGTCGCTTTGACTGCTTATCCTCTATTACATTTTTCCCTTTTGTTTTCTTCATTTGCTACTGGGCAGGGAAAGCTGTAGGGAGGTCACAGGATAACCCGCTGTGAGCAATGCAATCTACAGTGAAACAATAAATTATTCAACCAGTATTATTACACAACTTTTCATGCTTAAATAATAACTAATACGTATACGGATTATAAGAACTTCTCTAGAGATAAAATAGAAAAATATATTATATATATATGTCTATATGTTTGACTTAATATTAATTATAAATATTTATTTACTAAAATTTAAATATTTACTTTATTAAATTTAAAATTTAACTAAAGTTTTCAGTTAACCATTTCTTTATGCTATTTCGTAACAAGCTGTACATATACATAGAGTAGGCACTGTACTGCAGCCGCCTCTTTGGCTTCCTGTCTACGCATAATGGAAATGATGCCAAGTGCTTAAAGCACCAAGCATTTGGTTGGCTGGCTCTTTTGGCCAGGACATGGAGGACAAAAAAACAAAAAACAGAAAGGAAATGAATAGATAGAGAGAGAGAGAGAGAGAGAGAGAGAGAGAGAGAGAGAGAGAAAAGGCCCAAATGGCGTGTGGCATGTTCCGTGTGTCGTGTGGCAGCAGTTCGCAATTGGGATTGTGGGATTGCGAATTGAATTGGATGTCGTTGACGCTGGGGCGTTGACAACCCCTTGCAGTGCCTTGACATGTGCCTTCATTAAAATGAGGCTTCAACTTGTTGTTGCTGTTGCTGTTGTTGTTGTACTGGTGTTGCCTTAAATGGGATTTGCATATTGCATTTGTCAGGCAAAAAAATTGAAACCAAGTAAAATCCTTGGCAGTATAAATTTGTGGGTTTGTCTTACATTCAACAAAACAACAACAACAACAACGACAACACAAAACGCAAAATTATTTAATTAATTAAATACATTAAGCGAATGTTGGTTTGTTGTTGTTGTTGCTGCTGCTGCTGTTGCGTTAAGCGCTGACCAAATTTGTTCACAATTAAAAACAAAAACGCGCTCAACACCCACGCGTTTTAAACGCGTTTTGTGAGCAGTTTTGATCAGTCTTGTTTTTTTTTTCGTTGTCTTTATTTTTTTTATATTTAAATTTTTTTTTTAGCTTACCAAAAAAGGCAGCAAACGTCAAAAGTTTTTGCGTGTTTGCTAAGACGCATTAACAATTGGCACATTTAACGGAAGTTATTGATGTCAATTCATGGGGAAAGC
This sequence comes from Zygothrica quintamaculata, assembly GCA_037044455.1. Lineage (NCBI taxonomy): Eukaryota > Metazoa > Arthropoda > Insecta > Diptera > Drosophilidae > Zygothrica > Zygothrica quintamaculata. The sequence continues at coordinate 58,446 of JBAMBS010000235.1, read as the reverse complement.
AGCAAATTGACAAACATTAAAAAGCTACAAAATACTAATAACTAATAAAAAAAAAAAAATTATAAATTAATAAAAGAAAACGTCAAAAGTATATGATTTAATAATAATCTTGCAATGATTTTATTCAAATATTTAATATTAAATCTGGCAATGATAATAACTATATCGGATTTTCCCATAGAGAACTAACTGCTTACTAAATGTGGAAGTTGTGATAAGTTTTCTTTTCCTTCTATTTAAGAAACATCAACGATTTTGCTGCAATTGGCTGCATTATGATTGGTTTTTAACTAACTGTTGTTAGTGTTGCTGCTACTGCTTGTGGCATTGTCGTGTCTCAGTGTTGCCAATTAAATAGTCTTTTATAGTAGTGAGCAGCCTGTGTCCATGTCAAGTTAGTAGTCACCTTAAGGGCAACTATTTTACTAGCCAGCTAGCCAGCCAGCCAGGCAGCCAGCCAGGCAGCCAGCCTCTACTTTAACCTACACTCTACTCTTCAGTTTACCCACATTCATACGACTTGAGGCGACTCGCAAGCACTCTGGTTCAATGCACCCGGTTGCACTAATAGCAACATAACCAAGAGTTACTATAAAAGCAACAACAACAGCAGCAGCAACAACAACAACTGCCACAAAAAGAAGCAAGCACTTTAGATGCACTTTGTCGTCATCCGCATCCTTGTCATCATCGTCATCGTCACCGTCATCGTCGTCTGTCAAAGGCAAAAAGATTCTTCAGCTGTTCGCTGTTGTTATTCAAGTGTTGCAAGCGCCTGCAAAATGTTATTGTGCAACAGCAAAAACAACAACAACAACAACCAGCTAGCAAAAGAAGAAAAAAATATTGGTATAAAGTGAGTGTGTGAGTCAGTCAGTGTTTTGCATAGCTACTGAGTGAGTGCATTCACTAGGCAAAATGCAATGCAATTTCTCCTACACGGAACAGTCTTAACTCTAAGGTGAATGTAATACACATATGCACACACATACACACACACACGCACACACACGCACACACACACACACACACACACATATATATATATATATATATACATATATGAATACTGTTTATCACATTATATTGAGCTACAGTTGGTCTGCCTGCCACATTTGGGCAACTGGAGCTACTGTTGCTGGAAACTGCCAACTGCTAACTGGCAACTGGCTAACCTTTTGGCCAATTAGCAATTGCCAATTAACTTTGTATAAGTGCAACACTCGCCTAGTAATTTGCACCTTGTTAACAAACGTTTTACTTATTTGCAATACAAATTTGCGTAGTGTGACATTGTTGCCAATGATGTACCGATGTTGTTCCGGTTGGGTGGGCGCCATCGACATTGCAGCTATTAGACATTTAAATATATATATTTATATATATAATTGTATTTTGCATTTTTACAACACATAAAGCCAAACCCAATTTGGTAATGCATTCCTATATAAATAATATATATATTTTTTTTAATTTTTAATTGTTATTTATCAGCTATATCAATTTACTTAAACGAATATAAACAAGTAAGAAGTCTGTAGTCGAGTGTACCCGACTACGAGAGCCCCTTTGCCTACATATACAGCCATAAACACACATACTCATACATACACACAGTTCTGCACGTACTTAGCCATTTCGCGCACCTTTTAGCCCCCCACGCTCTATAGCGCCATTAAGTAAGTATGTTGTATAACTTCCGAGTTTATTGTTCAATTTTAACGAAATTCACAACGTAGATGAAAAATGGTCTACTTAATATGTGTGCGTAAAAGAAATTTGATCGGTTAAAAATTGTATCTGAAAATCAATTTTTTCAAATTGCGGGGGTCAGGGGAGGAAATTCGAAAATCTAAAACAATTTCGTATAGGGTACGAACATAACAAATCTACGTTCCAAATTTCGTTGCTCTAGCTCTTATTTTGCGCGCACTACTATACCGCCCCGGGGCCCATAACGCCACTTTTGATGATGTATAACTTCCGATATTTTTGATCAATCTTACAACATCGATGAAGAATGGTCTAATTAAGATGTGTGCCAAAAATAAATTTGATCGGTTGAAAATTGTGGTTAATAATCGTTTTTTTCGATTTGCGGGGGTCAGGTGAGAAAATTTAAAAATAAAAAACAAACTTGTACAGCGTACGAAAATGATAAATCTAGGTTTAAAATTTGGTTGCTCTAGCTCTGATAGTCTCTGAGAAACAGGCGTTCATACGAACGGACGGACGGACGGACAGACAGACGGACAGGCCTAGATGAACTCGTCTTGTCGTCCTGATTCAGAATATATATACTTTATGGGGTCTCCGATGATTATTTGTATGTGTTACATACTTTTGGATTTTGCAAGTTTCCAATAACTCCGCTTTGCTCTTTTTTTACAAAAAGGCAAAGGGGCAAAAGAAAATAATTGAGAGAGAGAGAGAGAGAGAGAGAGAGAGAGAGAGAGAGAGAGAGAGAGAGAGAGAGAGAGAGAGAGAGAGACATATAAGGCGATCTGTTTATTCAATTGAGAAAGTAAACAAAAAATGAAATCAGTGAATACTTGAAATTAAAGCTAAGCAAAAGGCCAACAGCAGCAAACTTCAAGTGATTTTTCTTCATGTCTTTCAATAAAGTTCTTTGATCTAAAGCAACAACAACTGCAACAACCGCAACAACAGCAACAACAACAACCACAATAGCAAATAATCTAAGGAAAGAAAACATATTTTTGTTTATAGCTTCAGTTTCTTCTGTCCAATGTACTATATCTACTTAGCCAGTCGCTCATCAACTTCTACTCATTGATCTGCTCTTCTGTTGCCACTCAACAGCGATGGTATCCAAACAAACAACGCAAATTGTGCAATAATTTTTTGCGTTTATATTCATTTCCCCTTCCCTACTATTTAGGTGTATTACCCCAACCATTCCCATTCCCATTTCCATCCCTGTCCCTTCCCTGTGCTTTGAGCGACACGTGCCATCGGTGCGCGTTTTTAAACCTCCTTATTTGGGGCGTCGGTTTTCTTTAGCAATGCGAGAATTGTACGTCACATTAGATACATAAGAAACAATACCATCTATGACGATGCCTGATACCTGATAGATCGCAAATCGCGAATCTAAATCTCTCACATACAACACAATTCGATCGATGTCGCTGCTGCTAAAGCTGACCATTTTAGAATCCACTCGATAGTCAAATTCACACTCGATACTTACTTTTCGTACGGTGTTAGGTCGTTGTTCAGTGTTTGATGCTTATAGGCCGTTTCGGTGTACCGATTTAATGAAGCATTAAAACAAAAAAAAAAACAAGTAAGAAATCTGTAGTCGAGTGTACCCGACTACGAGAGCCCCTTTGCCTACATATACAGCCATACACACACATACTCATACATACACACAGTTCTGCACGTACTTAGCCATTGCGCGCACCTTTTAACCCCCCACGCTCTATAGCGCGGTACTTAATGTTGTATAACTTCCGTGTTTATTATTCAATTCTAACGAAATTCACAACGTAGATGAAGAATGGTCTTAATATGTGTGCGAAAAAGAAATTTTATCGGTTAAAAATTGTACCTTATAATCGATTTTTTCAAATTGCGGGGGTCAGGGGAGGAAATTGAAAAATCGAAAACAATCTCGAATAGCGTACGAACATAACAAATTTACGTTCCAAATTTCGTTGCTCTAGCTCTTATTTTGCGCGAACTACTATACCCCCCCGGGGCCCATAACGCCACTTTTGATGATGTATAACTTCCGAGATTTTTGATCAAACTTACCCAGATTCACAACATCGATCAAGAATGGTCTAATAATGATGTGTACCAAAAATAAAAAAATTTGATCGGTTGAAAATTTTGCTTAATAATCGTTTTTTTCTATTTGCGGGGGTCAGGGGAAGAAATTAAAAAATCCAAAACAAACTCGTATAACCTACGAACATAACGAATCTAGATTTCAAGTTTGGTTGCTCTAGCTCTTACAGTCTCTGAGAAACAGGCGTTCATACAGACGGACAGACGGACACACAGACAGACGGACAGACAGACAGACAGACAGACAGACGGACAGGGCTAGATGAACTCGTCTTGTCGTCCTGATTCAGAATATATATACTTTATGGGGTCTCCGATGATTATTTCTATGTGTTACATACTTTTGGATTTTGCACATTTCCAATAGCTCCACTTTGCTTCTTTTTTACAAAAAGGTAAAGTGGCTAAAAAAAAAAAAGGGCAATGCGCGTGGGAGTGGCCGGACAAACGGCGACCAACCATGAACTCTACACTACACTACAACAAAAAAAATTATATATATATAATAAAATTAAATAAATAAATAAATACACACACACATACAGAAATTGTTTCACATACTGACAAATCACATTTGGATCTAAATTTAAACCCGTTAAACGACGATGCGCCCTCCGACAAGGCTTTTGGGCTTTTAACCTTTTAAAGTTCACTTAACCAACTGTTGAAAAGCTGCTAAGAACCAACTCCTACGGCTCAACGTCCCCCACCTCCAACAGCACATCTTACTCACAGCCACTGTTGTTAGCCTCTGGTGCCATCTCAAGTAACTCTCCAGGTTAGCTACGTCATCCATCCAACAAACCTCACGTAATAAATGGAGCCACTCCAAACTCTCTGCCCGATCCGCAAGTGTAAGAGACCTTGCCCAATTAGTCGCAGACCAAAAAGAAAAATTATAGTTTTTTTTTAATTAAAAACTAAAACAAAAAGCATTTAAAAACATACACAGAACAGTTAATGCACCTGCAACTTACAACTGAAACTGACAACTTTTAACGTGCTACGTGCAACGTGCAACTTGCAGCTTGCAATCAACCAAGAGCAATCTTGTATGCTGACACAAGGCTTGGCAACATGCTGCTGCTGCAAGCACATGTTGCAAATATTAAAACAGCTAATTGATTATCACCAGCCAGAGCTGCCAAATTTTACATATATCTGGCAACTCCATTCACATTTAATATTTAACTGTAGATATATGTATATTATTGATAACGAACAATTCTATTGCAATCGTTTTTACTAATTCTAAAAACCTTTTTGATTAATGTGCTACAGTGAATAATCTATTTAACAAACAGACAACAATAATGAATATAACGGTTCGTAGCATACCTTATACTCAACTTGTAATTAAAGTTTAAGCTGATCTGTTTATGATAGGAGAATGATATATAAGTCTGTGCCCTTTCCTTATGTATAAACTGCTTGAAGCATATTATATATTATATTATTTATATACATTATTATACATATACGATTTATCGAAATTGAAATGTATACAGCTTGCTTAAAGCATACAGATGTTAGATGTATTAACTTTGCAGCTGCAGCAATACAACAGACAACGCATTTCACTATAATTTGGAGTTTAAAGTTTCTAAAAAGTGGCAACCCTGGTATAGTGTACACTTATGCAAGACAACTCAAATGAGATGCTACTGTAACATTGCGTGGAAAAAGTACTAAATATTTTTTTAGTCAAGAGTAAATAGATGTCCAAACCAGCAGCAGCATCTCCTCATCCAGTGAATAGTTGTCCAGTCCAGTGAATGCTTTTCAAGCGACACATTTGAAAATTTGTGGACATTGCAGAAGCTGACACTATCTATAAGATGCTGTCTACTGGCTGACAATGTTCTGGCCAGTTCTGTCTAGAGCATAGTAATGGGTGGAGCGGGCGGTTAGAGACGGTTTAACAGTGGGCTGCACAGCGAGAGGAAAGGAAAGCAACAATTAACAACCCGCTCGTGTGTGAAGGCGACGACAGCCTAACGCTAATGTTGTTCGTTATAGCCTCCTATAGCCATAGCTCTATACTCTAACCATGACTGGGCATAATGTTTAAGTGAATGCATTCAGTGTGTACGTTGATACATCAAGTGAAACATCATGGAAAATTAATGCTATATCTATCACAATCTTAAGGTTTCTACTTATATATATATACAAATGATATCTTATGTGTAGAGTATTAAAATGTGTCTGTTAAAGTGTTGAATAAAGTTCGGCATTCCGATTAGAAGAGATGTCGTCTCGAGGCTTGCGTGATGCGTCTTCTGGCTCTTTAAAAACTGTCTGTCGCTGCTTCGGCTCCTTCTGGCCAACTACTTACTTACTTATTTGGTATGCCAGATTTGTCGCTGTTGCTGCTACCGTTGTCGTTGTTGTTAATCTTGTCGTTGTTGTTGCTGTTGTTTCTGTTGCTGTTGTCAGTAATAGTAGTAGTAGTAGTAGCAGTAGTTGCCGGAAGCGCAATTGCTTCATTATGGCACGTACTTTGTCAAAAGGCGTTTCGACGACGCGACATTGACGTCTCGCTCCCGTCTCGTCCCATGCCGCCGTCCCGTTTCATAGCAATCCCAATTCCATACTCCACTCCACTTTACTCCATAATATAACATGACAATCCGTTCTTCGATGACGTTGAGTCATTTGGATGTCTCAAACTTGTGGATGTCGCTGACCAGCCGACAATTGGGCAATCTTATGAATGAAACTTAAGCCGCATGTAGGCCGCCAGTTGCTTTTGCTAGTTGTTAGTTGCCAATTGCCAATTGCCAATTTCCAGTTGGCTTTTAGTTGTAAGCTGTTAGCTGTTAGCTGTTAGCATGTTGCATACTGTCCGGTGTTGTTAGAATGAAAGAAAAATAAAAACAAGTAAGAAATCTGTAGTCGAGTGTACCCGACTACGAGAGCCCCTTTGCCTACATATACAGCCATACACACACATACTTATACATACACACAGTTCTGCACGTACTTAGCCACTGCGCGCACCTTTTAGCCCACCACGTTCTATAGCGCGGTACTTAATGTTGTATAACTTCCGTATTTATTATTAAATTCTAATGAAATTCACAACGCAGATGAAGAATTGTCTACCTTATATGTGTGCGTAAAAGAAATCTTATCGGTTAAAAATTGTACCTTATAATCGATTTTTTCAAATTGCGGGGGTCAGGGGAGGAAATTGAAAACTCGAAAACAATCTCGTATAGCGTACGAACATAACAAATTTACTTTCCAAATTTCATTGCTCTAGCTCTTATTTTGCGCGCACTACTATACTTCCCCGGGGACCATAACGTCACTTTTGATGATCTATAACTTCCGAGATTTTTGATCAATCTTACCCAGATTCACAACACCGATCAAGAATGGTCTAGTTATTATGTGTACCAAAAATAAATTTGATCGGTTGAAAATTGTGCTTAATAATCGTTTTTTTCGATTTGCGGGGGTCAGGGGAGGAAATTCAAAAATCAGAAACAAACTCGTATAACCTACGAACATAACGAATCTAGATTTCAAGTTTGGTTGCTCTAGCTCCTATAGTCTCTGAGAAACAGGCGTTCATACAGACGGACAGACGGACAGACAGACAGACGGACAGACAGACAGACAGACAGACGGACAGGGCTAGATGAACTCGTCTTGTCGTCCTGATTCAGAATATATATACTTTATGGGGTCTCCGATGATTATTTCTATGTGTTACATACTTTTGGATTTTGCACATTTCCAATAGCTCCGCTTTGCTTATTTTTTACAAAAAGGCAAAGGGGCTAAAAAACTAATCCGTTTATATTTTTGACTCACTCTCTAACTATATCTCTCTTTCTCTTTGTTTCCATCTCTGTCTATTACAGGGGAAAATTTGCTGCCGTACGCCGGGCAATACATAAAAATACCGGTTTGCATTTCGCTGCCAAATTCCTGAAGAGACGCCGACGCGCACAGAGTAGTGACAAGGAGATCAAGCATGAGATTGCTGTCCTAATGCTATGCGAGGGCGAGGAAAATATTGTTAATCTAAATGCAGTCCATGAGACACGCTCGGACACAGCCCTGCTTCTGGAGCTGTAAGTACACCTAATCCTTAATATCCTTATACACTGATACTGACACATGACTTACTTGTTTTAAAGGGCAACTGGAGGTGAGCTTCAAACAATATTGGATAATGATGAGTGCCTTAGCGAAGCCCAAGCTAGACACTGTATGCGAGAAGTGCTCAAAGCTCTTAAGTTCTTGCATGATCGATCCATAGCCCATTTGGACCTGAAGCCTCAGAATATATTGTTGTCTGGTGAACGCATTGAGGGTAATCACATATAATAAATAATAATAAATATATATATGACTCTTCTTCTGTCTCCTTATCTGTGTATATATAAATGATAGATGGACTCAAACTTTGTGACTTTGGCATCTCTCGCGTCGTCTGCGAGGGCATCAATGTGCGCGAAATGGCCGGAACTCCAGATTATGTTGCACCAGAAGTGCTTCAATATGAGCCATTGTCATTGCTTACTGACATCTGGTCGGTTGGTGTATTGGCATATGTGCTTCTTTCGGGCTTCTCACCCTTTGGTGGCGATACAAAACAAGAGACTTTTCTCAATATCTCACAATGTGCGCTAACCTTTCCGGAAAACCTCTTTGGCGGTGTCTCTCAGGCGGCAATTGATTTTATACGTCGCGCATTGCGAATTAAGCCAAAGTGAGTTAAATTCTTTTACTTCGTCAATATTTGTTATACTATATAACTCTTATTTTCTTCTTTCAATGATTTTTAGCGATCGCATGACTGCCGCTGGCTGCCTAGAGCATGTCTGGTTGAAGGATGAGTGCGCATTGGAAAGGCAAATCTTCTTGCAAACACATAATGATACTGACTTTGTTCAGGATGACGAGGATGAGGATAATGACGAGGAAGAAGAGGACGAAGAGGATGTGGTGGATGTAGAAGAAGATGAGGTTGAGGATGAAAATCAAAAAAATGTTTCACAACAACAGCAACAAAGCAGCACAACAGTAACAACTGCAGTTACAGCAGCAACAGCAGTTACAGCAGCAACAGCAGCAACAGCAGCATCAGCAACAACAGGCAACAAAGCTACGCACAATGGACTTAAGGCACACTCCAGCTCTAAGATACCAATTGCAACCAGCCACAAGCAACTAAGCCCATGCACAGAGACAACAACAGCCATACACACACTGCCCCAAACGCTAACTATGTCACCAACAATGACAGCAGCAAAGCCAACACAAATTGTGACACCGACGCGACGTGCCTCAGATTCGGATAAGGAGAACACGTATACGGCAACATTTGTTAAGAAGCCAGTAGCCACCACAGCCACAATACAGATTGGTAGTAATGGACTGGAGGAGTCAACTCTAATTTCCACACTTACCCTGTTTCCCGATGCACCCACTACACCCAAAGTCATACGGAAAACGCCTGCAACGGAGGCCAGTTCAGCCACATCTGTCAAAGCGTTGGTTAAGAAATTTCAATTAGATGAGCTTGATGCAATCAATTCACCCAATGCACACTCACTGCCGCATTGCTCCACCTTAAATTCCACCCAATTGCAGCTTCAACAGCCGCGGAAGTGCTCCGTACCCAGTGTTGTGCTTATTGGCAATAATATGAGACGCAGTATAAGCGGAACAGCTAGTAGCAACATTAATGGTAGCACAACTCGTCGCGCCTCTGAGCCTCTCACTGCCATACACAAGAAACAAAACAACAACAGCCCCAGCGCCATGTCGAGCAATAACAGCAACAACAGTAGCAACAACAGCAGCAATAGCAGCTTAGTATCCAATGGCAGTGGAAGTCCTAGTGTTGCTAGCAATGTAACCGCTGGCAGTAGTACAGCGCTTTTATTAAATGGACGTATGTCAACAGCTGCACACCATCTGCATCATCATCATATGCATCATCATCATCACCATCATCATCATCATGTGATTGCCACAAAGAATGCCGCTGCTGCCGCCACCAACAACCTCAGCTTGGACCAGGGCATCATCTGTTAGCTAAGGGCCAGTCGTGCGCGCCGCAATGCCAAAAGTTTTTTTCACCGCTTCCTTTGTTGCATGTAACAGTGCCTAAACGTGTAGGCCTGGTCAGCACCCTAGCTGGTCTACTAGGGTGTGTATCCAATGCAAAGCTGCAACATCTGTAACAATTGTTGCGCTGTTGCTCTTTTACTGCTGCTTTGCTTGCAACAGCGCCAAAGGATGCCATCGACCGACAATGCGCCTACACGTATGGAAGTTTTGTTTAATTTAACTTTCTTAGTTAATGTTATTAGAGCGTAGTTAATCCAGCACACACAATAGACCACACTGCACCACTAACCCAGCGTATTCCAAGTAACCCATATACCAATTAAGATTATCTGAAAAGTTATGTTATATATATATATATATAGATGTTTAGATTGTCTAACATTTCTATATAAACAATTGTTGATGAAGAAAGTGTGTGTGTAAGAGACACACAGATAGGGATACAGATAAAGAAAGAGAGCGAAAGCGAAAGCGAAGAAAAGGAAAAGAAGAATAAATGAATATTATAACAGTTTTGAAACATATCAGTCCTGGTGTTGTATTGTGTGTGCATGTTTGTGCATGAGATAATATAATTAAATATATATATATATACTATGATGTATGTTTGTTTGTTAAAATCGATGGACAACCTTTTAATGTGTTTCAACGAATTCAATAATGTCAATTTTAAATATTGTCTGCATAGCATAAATTATAATAAAAAAATATACATATATACATTATTCATATACCAAAAAACGTAAAAAAAGCGAGAAAAAAATCATTGAAATGAAAGTATATAATATAAAAGTTGTAAACCGTTTGTGGTTTTGTAGTACATAAAAATTTTGTGAATTTAATCTGAATGCCTGTTTCAGTATAATCATATATCGTATCGTATCATAATAATCGTATATATCATATATAATGTTGATGAGCGCCAATCGGTAGTTGTTTGTTATTGGCTATATAATACATTTATTCATTAATACATACAGACATACATTCATATATACATAATTATAGCCAAATATGTACTACATTTAGTAGTTCACGTTGTTTCGCATTGGTAGTGAAAGAAAAAAGAAAAGAAAACAATTATTGAAATGAAATTAATCGATTGTTCAAATATTATACATATACATTTACATGCATACGTCTATATACATATATATATATATATATATATCTATATAGAATGTTATCGGTCAATCAGCTACTAAGTATTCTAAATATTGGGATATACAATTGTTATAATATATGAAATTTATTAGCTCTACGTATGTGTGTATGTGTGTGTGTGCAATTTTCCCATATATATATATATATATGTATATGTACACACACACACACAAACACACAAAGTTTTATGGTTCAGTTTGGTTTTTCCCTGGCCCTCAATTAGTTCGCTAACTCTCCATTTATAATCCCAACCAATTCCTCAGCCTATCAACAATCCATACTCCTGTAAACTTTCTACTTATCATTTATGTGGGTTATTACTTATCTGGTATTTAGTTTAAAGCCCTTTGTAGTCAATCGGCTTATGTACATATGTCTAATGTCTATTGAAATAAGACGTGGTCACTTATTATCCCTTTGTGGTAATTATATATAAATATAAATATATACAATTATATTATTATATAAAATTTATTTTTTTTTTATTCCTAACTTCTATAATAATTTGTAACATTTTGCATTGTAACTATTAGACAATGTATGACTCCGTTCAATGGTCAGTTAATTGTTAACGAGAAATTAATTAATTTATGTTTACGACAAAAAATAATGCCACCCTCTTAATTTTATAATAATTTTTATATGAAAATGGAAATGAAAAAAAAAACAGTTACAAGAAAAACTTCTTTATTTTAACTCCCTTTGCCCGTTTACTGTATATTTTATAGTAGTTAAATGCAGAAAAGAGACGCAACAACAAAAAAGAAAGAAATACGTGAACAAAATTGCGAGTTGTGCGTTTTATTTCAAATGAAGGAGAAAACGAAGAAACAAAGATGAAAATTCTATTATTATTATTATTATAATTATTATTATTATTATAAAGTAATTATTTTATAGAAAACTAATTTAAAATATATTCAATAAAAATTACAAAAAAAAAATATATATATGTATATATATATAAAAACAAATTTAAAATTTTCAAAATAATTTTTCATCAAAGTGAATAGAAATGTTAAATGAAACATTTTGTATAAAACTTCTAGTTTCCTCGCACGTATAACGGCATTTGAGAACTACCAGTAATACCATTAAACTTGATCACCCATCCTACACCATCGTAATTAACGGTCTTGTGGAACCGTACAACTAACTGACTTTTACTACTCGTATACTCGGTAGGGGTATCATCGCCGCAATAACGACGCATCTCCTGCTCTGTTTGAGCTCTGTTGGTCTCTAGGATCTGTAAATAATCCGTATGGCAAGTAGCCCTTGAGCCCATATTAAACGCTGAAAGAAAGAATGCATCAGATATAACCTGTTTGCATTGCATTATTGTAGTTGTAAACTCACTTATAAACGAAAGCTGGACTCGTGTATTGCTTGGCACACGGATAGTCCATCGGCAATCGGAATTATTACGTACGCTTTGCGGATAGAATGGATTTGTGAAGATACCATGTGTATTATAGAATTGTCCGCCACATCCTGGTCCGGCTTCGATTGGTGTGGCAAGGTATGTCATGTCGAATCTTGTATAATAGCTACCTGTTTTTAAGCGCAAACGTAGCTGGTTTGTTTGGGTAAAGAGACTTTTGCCTGCATCCAAATAGGAACAAACACGCTCCAGTGATATATTGGAGACTCTATCGAAAACTTCGACGTGTTCTACATCACATTCAGATGTGAGAACTAGTTCCTCGTAGTATATGGTCAGCGTGTAATTCGGGGGTGCCGTAATATATGCATCACAATCAACTGTCTCAGCAATCACGATGCGACCCTGTATTCCTCCGTACCTATGTTGACAGCTCGAGTCTGGTACCAATTGTACACGGAAGCCACTTTTCGCAATTGCTCCATTTGTGCGGAACTTAATAAACATATTCTTTGACGAAGGATAGTAGTCTTCCGGCGTAGAATTGCCACAATAAACAAACTCTGTAGCAAAGTCCTCATAGCCTTGCATAGTTTTAAGCCCATTAAATACGACAGTCTCGCCATATCCTTCTTCCAACATCAGCGCATTCTGTGTGAAAAGTAAAAAATAAAGTTATACAAAGGAAAATTAAAAAAAAGGGAATCTACAATATAAATATACAAATATAAATTAAATAAATACCAATAAAAATATTTTAAAAAAAAAAAATACCTTATATAATATTAAATTAATATATACACAAAAATAAAATAAAAAATTAAATTGGCTAAATACAAATTTGTTTCTAATTAATATAAAATTAAATAAACTATAAATAACTACATTAAATTATAAAAAGTAAATATAAAATAAACCAAAATAAGCAAAAATTAAATAATTAAATTAAAACATTATCTGAAAATAATATAATTACTAAATGAAAAAAATAAAATCAAAATTTAAAAAAATACATTAAGTAAAAAAGAAATAAAAATAAATGAAATAAATAATATTAATAAAAATGTTAAGTAATATAATTCAAGTTAAATTAAGTATTTTTACAAAAAAATATATAAATTATTTAAAAATGTATATTCTTTAAAACTTTTATATAAACTCACGTCTCCGCTGTAGATCTTAACATAATCAGAAACACAATTGCCAGAAGCGTCAGGACCCTCCAAGTCCAGGGAAAGGAATTTAAGGTGAATTGATGTTTCGCTTTCAATCTTCCACACACAGTATACATTATTGTCGTATTTACCCTGATTATTGACTGGGGAATACACCTCAAACGATTGTTTTCCATTCAGTTTAATCATTGGGTTGCCGCATGCTAAAGGCTTGGCGGAGACAATCACTTCGAAGCCAGTGTCAGAGATCGAACCATCGGTGACGAATCGCATATAAAGTGAATTACCCGAAGAGCTATGTTTGGGTGGAATGTTCTGTCCACAGAAACGACCTATTTCGTCGGAAAATTGTCCGGACCCGTCTCGGATTTCTACATAGTCAGCCGTACATCTTCTTGTAGTCTCTACATGAAAACTTCGGAAATCAGTTGCAATTTGATAGCCCACAGGAGCCCGAAATACAATTACGCAATCAAGATATGTAGCGTATCGTCCAAGGAACCTATTAAACGTGTGAGTGGTATTCTGTTCGCCCAAGAAAATTTCTTCATCACAGTTATTCGCAATTCGTACATAAGCAACGAAGCCTCTAGATGCGTCCATGGCATCGGAATAACTGTGTATTAAAGCCTGATTTTTGGAGATACGTATAACGGGAATATTTTCTGTGATGTGACCACAAAGTTGTGCCATTCGTTGTTTTTTATCTGGTACTGGGCTAGCAAATACTTCGACGCCATCAAACAGACATAGCTGGTTTCCACTCTCAAGGTCCACCGTCTGGAACTTGATAATAAATTTCTTACCCTCGGGTGCCGTTAAATTCCAATAGCAATCACTATTGTGCGGCATTTTGTCATCTTCATGCTGTCTGGGTGATTCGATACGTTGAGTGCTGTTCACGACGCCACCGCACATACGTGTACTGTAAGTTAGCTTAAAGCCACGTCCACTAAATGAATTATCCGTACGGAGAAATAAGCTAATTGACTGCTGGGCGCGATACACATGTTGACGCTTATTTCCACAAATTACTGATTCGTGATTCCCGTTGTTATCTCGGGATATGACTGTTACATTATCAAACTGACATGTATTTCCCGGTGAACGTTCTAGGTCAAACTCTACAAAGGTTATCGTGATGCCAGTTGAATGGGTATCAGCAAGATTAAATGTGTAGTTACAATAAAGATTTTTTGCGTAGCGCTCTGGATACCCTGGACTAGTAAGTGTCTTGAATTCCGAGCTCGCATAAAATTCACCTCCACAATTGCGGTCAAATAAAACTACAAAGCCATCACCAGTAGTTTCACCGTCAGAGCGGAATATAAGACGCATAGAGGAGGTTGTTGAGTTTATGTAATTAGGTGGGTTACGGCCGCAGATTGTTTGTATATCCGTCCAATTTCCACCTTGAATATTGTCACTTCGCTGCTGAACACGCAGATAGTCCTTGGTACAATTAGGGCTGTCCTCTATGTAAAATCGTCCTACGAAGGAAAGTCCTACATAAAAGCTTGGTTCAGCTATAATTTCCCAAATGCATTCCACGTTATTCTTGTACTGTTCAACGAATTCAATAAAACGATACGGATAGGTCAGCCGCCCGCCGCATCCGCTGCCGTATTTTACGGTTACATTAAAAGTGGAATTTTGATCTTGTTGGCTTGCGTGATATTCCAAGAATAAGCCTCGCTCCACAACCAAATGAATTTCAGCCACATTGTTGCAATAGTGATGTATTAACGGAGAGTTTTGATCAGGTCCGCTGTACACCAATAGATAATGCTGCTGGCAATCTCCATTAAGATTAACCTTTATGGATACCTCCAGCTGTACATCCTGGGGCGACAGGGGCTCCTCATCTGTTTGATCGGGACCCACTGCCCAAGCACAATCGATTGGACCGTCGGAGCTCATGAAGTTTGGTTGAGTAATAGTTATATTATCACCGGGTTCCAATGGCCAAGTGCCACCACAATGGTGTAGATTGTAGCTAAGCTCAAGGACTTTCAGGTTGTTTCGTTCGTTACCGGAAATAGTTAACTCCACGGGGAATGGCAAACGTACAGTTCGGTTTATTGCGTTTGTATTATCATGGCAAAGCAGTCTAGGTAAAAGTGGTTCAGATTCATCCGGACGAATTATTTGTATAGGGGACACCATCCGGCAAACATTTATATTGCCCATAACAAACGAGCTGGTGTTAAGGTTTTCTACTTTCATTACCAAAGTAGTATTCGGAGGAGGAGCCAAGTCGTGTGTACAATATATCAAGCTGCTGAAGTTGGGTCTAGTAAATGTCATGTTTCTAAGGTCGTTCAAATTAGAAATTCCGTGACAATTACTGGCACCGTATGCGGAAAAGCGCATTTTATATCCGCGATGTTGGTTAAAAGGCAAAAGGAATGCATCTATACCCATGGTATTGTCGTAGGATAAAATCTCAGCGGGTGGATCCCGAAGATACCGACCAACAACAGACTTCATCTGGAAATCATTGGCAACAGTAAGGCGACCTCTGAAGCCTAAAGGTGAGCTCTTTGTGCCGCTGCCATTGTCAAAGTCAAGAATTTCCAATCTTACACGTCGTCCCTTAGGCACTTTTACTCGCCATATGCAGTGTGTCGCCTGACGTACACCAGCCGGATAATTTGGTGTTTGAAGTATGCCCTGTGATGCAATAATGGTTTCTCCACAACGTGTACCAATTGATCTATATTGTAGTTGAAAACCTTCGTCTAAGCCCAGCTGACCACTTGGCATACGTAATCGCACAATAACTTTACTTGTTTCGACCATCAAGTGACGCGTGTTGGTTCCACAAATTTGTAGTGTATCGGTTATGTTTTCTATATTCTCATTTGGGAACGGCTCTATCTCCTGCAGAAGAATGTGTGTTCCTTGCTCACAGGATTTCCTATTATACAATCTCATTTTCGAGAAGTTTAAATCGATAGTAGTACCTTTTTCCATTTCAATTGTATAGTTACACTCAACTAAACTATTGTACTGCAGATGCAGATGCAGATCATTTGATGTAGGTGAGTTAATAATTCCGCTTTCACTATAGTAGGTGCCGCCGCATTTAGCTATCTTGACGATGGCCTGGAAACCAGGACGTGGTTCCAATACACTTGTATAGAACTTTATGCGTACCTCACTGCCAGATGTGTAGATAACATCGGGCTTTTTGGAGCCACAGAAACGACCCAATTGTGGCATTAGCTCGGAGCTGCCATCGTTTATCTGAACGTATTCCTGGTCACATCCATCATCTTCTTGACCTGTGCTGTTGATGTTACTACTCGGAGTCAAATCAAACTTACCAATGAACTCTATCACGATACGATGCAATAAGGGCACCGTTATACGCCAGACACATTCCGAATGTGGATTTGGTAGATTGGGGAAATTGGGTGAGCTTATTAAACGTTCACTACTATTGCTGGAATCCTGGTCAAGAATAATGTGACCGGAACAGGCGTGCCCCAACTCCTCATATTGAAACGCTGCTCGCACGTTTGACAGTATTGATCCATCAAACTTAATGTAGGCTCGATTTGAGGTGGTTTCCAGTACATCGGTTATATTATTCTCACTATATTTTCCGCGTCCCAGGAAAGGTGAATCGTCCGAATAGCCATTGCGAACTACAAAATAGACGCGATTTTGATCCAAACGTCGTCTTTCATCCGTTAACAGATAAGATTCTGGGAATGTGATGCGTATACGTTTGCCCTGTCTGACTCGTATCGTCCAGACACATGTCAGTGGCGCATAATAGCCAACGGTCAGAAGATTGGTTATATTGACTAAGCCACTCTGTGCAGTCAGCTCGGAGCCACAAAAGGGTTTAGCAAAGCCAGTAAAACCAGTCTTATTAATGCTCACATCAGTAACAAATTCAACTCGAAGATAGGGCGTACCATGTATCCATTGTCCTGTTCTATTTGGTTCTGCACACATTTTTTCCACTTGTGTCCAATGCTGCAAGTCACTACTTCTCGAAATAATTAAATAATCTGCATAACAATCAGCTGAGAAAACCTCTACCTCCAATTTATTTATCTGCACCGCGATATGCGTTGCCAGATTAGATGCTACCAGATCCCAAACACAATGCAGATTTGGTGCATAGCCGTCGGGATACCCTGGAGAACTGATAGTTGTGGTCCGATTTAGAGTTACTAGCTGACTGCCGCACTTGCGTACTTGAAGTTGAGCGCTACGATTTGAGGCTAATGCTTCCTTTGATAACGTTTCCCAATTGAATTTAAAGGGACCACAATTGGCTGTGATATATACAATATTGGAATTGGATATAAGCGGTTTGTATGAGTCTGGCACAAGCTGAGCTCCTATATCTGTATATCCATCATAAAAGCGAACATGCTGCAGGTCTATATCCCGCAAATGCAAAACATTTAGTACGATTACAAAGTTCTTGTCGACGGTAATGCGCCAGCTATAGGTTTGACTAGCCTTAAATTTAGTTGGATAACGTGGTGACTCTACGGAACCACTGGTGCCATTCAACTCGTTGTGAGTTTCTACGAAGAAAGTGTCTATAAATTTAAAAAATAAATTTATAATAAAAGAAACTTACCATAGTTGTAACTGGCCATAAATCCTTGACCGACAACATCGTTATTACTCTTGAATTTTATCCAAATACTATTCTTAGAGCTTATAGCCGGGGGTAATTGATTTCCACAATAAACACCAAGAAGTCGACCACGTGGAGACGATTCACGGAATTCCAAATAATCGCTGTTACACCCATCAGATTTCTCCATGTCAAAAGCTTCAATAACTAGGGACAATGAATTACCTGCACTGGCTTCAACAAGCCACTCGCATTCGATATTCACCGGATAACTGTTCGGGTAGTAGGGAGAGGTGAAACGACCGATTAAAGCCGAGTACCGACTACCACACAGAGTATCCATTGTCATGTAGTGAGCTTCAAAGTCCGCGAAAAGCAGCATTGGTACGGTAACCGTTAGGGCATTACCATTCGAAATTAATGCCGGGGGATGTGATCGACAGAATTGTTGACGTGGTGTTCCGGTGGCTTCAAGCCCCTCATAGATCTGAATACCATGAGCCTTGCAACCATCCTCAGTCGAATAAGTGGCCGATGATTCCATGTGTAATTGGACAAGTGTAGGCGTGAAAATAATGCGCTTGGTGGTATCTGTAGCCTGCAGCACAAAGACACAAGTCTCATTACGGGCCGTTTGGTGTGACAAATCAATGTATTCCAAATCTGTCTCATCGATGCTTCGAGTCTGACCGCACGATTCACGGTAGGTTAATCGGAATCCTTTCCGTTGCACAGTATCATCAGTAACAAATCGCACTAGAGCTCTATTGGATTTTGATGACCAGTTTACTCTGGAGCTTGCAGTTAATTCAGTGCAAAGCTTAAATATTTGCTGGCCCTCAGACACTTCAAAGTTATCGGCATCAGTGAAATCATCGGAAGGACTTAAATCCCATGCGCCCACGTGATCCCAGTTACAACTAGAACCGGACTCGATATCCATATCCTCTAAATTAAAGTTAATTGTGTGATGTGCTGAAACTTCCAGCTGCCACTCGCAATGGCTGCTACGAGGATAATGCTTTGGATAATTTGGTGATTGGATCATTCCGGTTTTGGTGACTCGCTTTCCGCCGCAAGCTGTATACAAATTTTAAGAACATAAAGCGACGCATGTCAAAATAGCATATATAATATATATAGCTGCAATGAACTTACTGCTCTTCACGATGCGGTAACTGGCATTAAAGCCACGTCCATTGTGTGAGCCATCACTGATAAAACGGACATGGAGCCTTTGGGTTGCGCTTGTAACAATCACTTTGGGGATGTGGCCACAGTGTCTGTCTGTTACATAGGAATCCCGGAAATTGTTTGAAATCTGCCCGACATTACGAAATTTGTATATATACTGTAGAGCTTTTGGGTTTCCATACTTACCACAAGGGCATCTTTGGTACAATTAACAGACTCCTCAATGTCCACATCATTTATAGTTAATTCGACGACATCTCCAAGTGTTCCATGTATAAGCCAATAGCACTCCAAGTCATTGGGATACATTAGAGGATACTTTGGAGTACTAAAGGTTCCAGTTGGACTACGCAGTTCATGCAGGCAACCCACAACACGGTACTCGATTCGAAAATTGATCTTGCTTGAGTTGTGCACAATGGTTATCATATCCCCGGTGATATTATGCATACCCATACCAAGAATGGATCTCTGAGAAGTGCCATTTATCAGAAAGAGGCCACCATCCGTGGGATCAGTGGGAAGGATAGATGAGCGCGCTTCAAAATGCGAAATATCCAAAAGTATATGGTTGCCATGTGGCGCTTTTATCTGCCAGCGACAGCTTATATCATCATCAAAAAAGGTTTCACCATAGTTAAGACTCTCAATAATACCCTGGGTGGCATATAGTGTATGGCTACAGTTAGCAATATACGACAGCCTAAAGCCACGTTGCTCGTTGCTAAAGTCCGAGTGGAATGTTATGGTTGCTTCATTGCTTTCTATAGCAATTACACGTTGATCCTCTGGGGGAAGGTTGCAAAGAACTTGGAAATTCTCCTCGGTCATGGGACCAGTATAAATGCGAAGAAAATCATAGGCGCAACTATATTGATCCTCCATCTCCAAATCTTCTATAATCAATTGTATACTGGAACCGGCATGAACACGTAGGCGCCATTGACAGCGAGATATGGCTGGATAATTGTTAGGATAGTTGGGTGAAGTTATAACGCCTGCAGAACCTATTACTTGTCCGCCGCAGCCGTTTGCAAAGGTTCGCCATTTTATGCGGAAGCCGCGAGAACTTCCAACGTCGTCCGTATGGAAATGTAAGTAGAGATTGTGTGTAAAACTGGGTATACGACGGGGTATATTTTTTCCACAGAATCGGCCAATAAGCCCAGAGTTATTGCTGACACCATTGCGTATTTCTAACCAATCACCACTACAATTGCGTGTTACGTCCAGGTCAAAGAGTTCTATCTGCAGCTCCATCTGACTACCGGAAGCAGAACTCAGCATCCAGATGCAGTCCAAGTCGTTGGTATAAAATCCCGGAAAGTTCGGTGAGTGGATCATACCAGTAGTGCTATAAATATGTCCACCACAATTATCCACATCCACAAACCGATAAGAAAGTTCAAAACCGTTGCGCGATTCGCTAAAATCGGACACGAATTTTATAGTAAGTATACGTGCCTGGGTTAATATATCATTTGGTATTTGGCTATTACAGAATCGCGACATAGCAGGCCTAGAAGAATTGCCAACGGTCATCAAATCGTCATAGATTTCAACGTAGTCATAGTGGCAGTCATTGCTACCCTCTAGGTCAAAGCTTAGCCAATGCAATAAAATCGCTCTACCCGGTGGAGCTATAATAAGCCAATAGCAGGTCAAATCGGTCTTATATTGACCCTGCATATCCACTGGCTGCCTTATATTCTGACCTTCCTTTGTATGCACACCCCCACATGTGTCTCTGGACACGGGTACCGCTTGATACTCAAATTTAAAGCCACGTCCAGTTGTGGTTCTATAGGTGTTAAGTTCCAGCGTAAGCCAATTTGTCGTAGTAGCATACTCTGATAACGGTCGCCGTGAACCACAGAAATTTCCGAGTACATTCTGATTGATTGTTCCATCCGTTATTTTTAAATGGGTACCATCTCCGCAGTCACCGCCATCACCATCCTCATCCGAAGTACTTTCCATCAACTGGAAGTCAATACGTTTCAGTGTTATCACTGTATTGGGTGCAGTTATAATCTTATATGTACAAGATTGCTCAACGGATGTCTGGTTGGGGTAGCCAGGAGAAGTTATTGTACCGCTAGATGCATCGAAAGTGCGAGAGCACTCCATATGGTAGTTAAGCTCAAACTGATTGGTTGCATCTGTACTTGCACCGGTCATATAGAATTTGATACGAGCTTGATTGTTTTGGGATATAAACCTAGGTGGAATAGAGTCAGAATATTGTCCACAATATTTTACTTGTAGCGTATATTCAACCCTCTGAGTCGTATCCTTTTGAGCTGCGTCGTACAGCTCAAGGCACGAATCAATTGCTAGATCCAGTTTAACGAAATCAATGGCAATGGACTGATCTCTTGCCAGCCGTATGTCATATTCACAGGAAATTGGATCAGTTCCTCGGCTAAATGAGCTTGAGCTTATCACGCCTTCGGTACTGGTCATAACCCCACCACATCCGGGTATACGCGGCTCAGCAGAATAGTGTAGTTGAAAGCCCAAATCACTGTCCGTATCATCCGAATGAAATCGTATAATCGCTTCATGAGTTGGCAACATCACAGGTGGTGGTGTCGATCTGGTGCAGTATTTGTAGAGTTCGCTACCTGAAATGGCATCACTTATCTACAAAAAAGATACAAAATAAGCTATAAGCCAAATCTCATTGTTATAGTACTTGCCGAAATAAAATCAAAGTTGCAACTGTCATGTTGTTCCAATTGCAAGCTGAAAAACGTGATGTGGATCCGCTTACTGTTGGGTGCCACAAGTCGCCATTGACAGTCGCGATTTCGAGGATAGTTACCCGGCGAGCCCGGTGAGGCCAGAGTACCATGTGTCTCAAATTCGACAAGACCACCACATTGTGGTATTATTGACCTCCAAGTTAGCTCAAAACCCTCATGTGCCGTTGAGTTGTCAGAGCGGAACCAGAGATACAATTGATTGCTTGATGAAATAATATTGCCGCCATGTGGTACACGATTACCACAGTAGCGACCAATAATCTGTGCCGCCGCAGAGCGTCCGTCATTAATTTGCAGCCAATCAAACCGGCAATCCGTTGAGTCTTCCACATGGAAGTTAACAAACGTTACGTTTAGCACCAGCGATTCAGTTGTCCGTATCACCCAGGCACATTGCGCATTATGATCATAAGTAACGCCGCCCGGTGGATACCGAAGTCGTCCAGTTAAACCATTAAGTATACCATTGCAGCTACTGAATCTTACTTCACATAATCGTCCTCGATAGCCAGGTTGACACTGGCAAACAAAACCAGTGCCGCCTTCATCACCATTTGGTGTTAAACTGCAACGGCCGTCATTTTGACACGGCATTGAAGTGCAGGGATTAGGTAGTGGATCGCAACGTGGACCCCGAAAGCCACGAGGGCACAAACATGTATAGTTTGAGGGACCATTATCCAAACAGATACCTCCGTTCTGAATTAAAATAAAAAAAGGGAGAGATAAGGTTTACTATGAAATTTTCCACTATTATTTATTAGATATTCAACTAAGGAATGTGACTGAGCACACAAACACACAAGGAAAAAACAGTTCCATAAAGGAATTACTAAGATTATGTTATAGATTATAGGCATTACCTGTAACTTTAAAATCGATGATAAATAATAAACTTTTACATAACATAGAAAACATAACACAAACAAACAAACCACAGGATGGTTACTAGTTGCAGCATTTATAAAGGTTATTACACAGAAATTGAATCTGGTTGTGACTATGAAACGACCTAAATAACACCAAGTTTAGTTATCCAGTAAGACCGATTGTCCATGAAGAAAATAATAAATTCTAATCTATTTTTTGCATTTTTTATTATAAACATTCGGTGGTTGAAATAGATCTTATGACCATAACTATTCAATTCCTTTTACTAGACTAAATTTTTTTGGTTTTATTTGCCAACCAATTAACCTTAACATATAAAATTATAATCTTACGACTAGTATATTTAAATGGCAATTTCTAGAAATTAAAGCATTTATTTTAAACAAATGAATAATTTGAAGAAAACTTTTTTTTTTTTTTTTTTTTTTTTTTATTATTAAGGAAGCCGAGGTTCTAAGACCTCTTTGCGAAAAACTGTACGTAAAGAATCATCATTTACCAATACCTATAATATTGAAACATGTATTAATTCATTTAAGTTTTTAAAAAAAAAATTTTATGTATATGACACTATTTACTAACCAAAAAAAAAAAAATATTTTGTCTCTGTCTTTTCGACATATATGACAAGACACAGTTTAACCCCATGACTACCTTCTCTATGAAGATGCATCATTATCATACTGAATTAATCACTCCTAGGTTTATCTACATTAACATCGCATTCTAACAATAAACACTATTGTATTCATAACAATACTTTTGCTGCTAATATCATAATAAACTCTAGTTAAAGAAAGTCATTCTTTTGAACATTAACCATAATAAAATTAAAAATTCCATTTAATCTGTATTCTAATTTCAATGATCAAAAGCACGATAAATAAAACAATAATGCGATACACAATGTTTCTTTAACATTATTACATCATATACTTATTGCTCTATTCGCAAAAATAAAATAAAAACATATAACCCCTAAAGTATGCAATGATTTTTATGTATCTGTGTGAATTTGTAAAATTTAAAACTGGCAATCACTCACGCGAAAGCTTCAGCCCGTCGAGTCGACTGTCTACAGAGCTCTTGTTAATAGTGATTTTGACAATCAATTATATTGACTTAAGTCCACGTCAGTGTCACAAATAATTAATAGTGACTCCTACAGTCACTGCAAAGTGGAACTCAAGTGACAGTGCGGCATTTTCATTATTAATATTAAAATTAAAATTGTGTCTTCCAAATTGTGTCTTCGTCGCACAGCCGGCACGTGCCGGCTAAACACCTGTTTGCTAAAGCTCAGCTTGAAGTACCAGCTTTGAGCTTTAAACCAAGGTTCTGGTCTTGGCTAGGATCGTGGCAAGCTTTCGGTGCATACTTTCAGGCGAGAAATGGCAAATACTACGAAAACGAAGCTTATAGGCGAAGCTCTGAGAAAAGCCGTCATGGACGAGGAGACTACAGGAGAATTAACCCTGGCAGAAGTACTGGCCACTAGCGGCGAGCTAAACCCATATGGTATAGCAGTATCAAGCAGTAATGCAGCCTGTGTCACTAGTACTCTGACAATAACTCATAGTCCAATATATACCTACACTACATCATCACCCAGTATATGCAGTAGCGTGTGCTCAACGCCTATGCCTCCTAAAACATTAAGCACTTCTTTAGACTTCCCTCCTTTACCGGGCCTCAATGAATCTGATTCACCTAGATGGCAAAAAATCCAGAGCCAGAAGAGGAAGGTGTCATCGAACTCACCAAATATTCAACGAAAACGTGCCGATACTAGAAATTTAGAACCCAATGACACTGTGACAGCAAACAGGTTCGAGTCACTATCAGTTGATGACGACGAGATGGACTGCAATATTGTGGACGGACCATCGACTAGCGCTGCAGCAGCGGCCTTCCGTTCACACACCGCTTCTAAGGCTAAAGAGAGCAACGTACATAACAATAACGCGAACGTTCAAAGTAAAACTGATTCATCTACGGTAAACTCTACCTCTACTGGTAGCCCAAAACCACCACCAATCGTTCTGATGGACGTGACAAACGTGAACGAACTTCTAATCGCTATCAAGGAAGTTACAAATCTTGAAAATGTTGAAATCAAATCCTCTGTGGGCTCCACTCACAGAATTTACACCAAAGACGCAAATACTTACAGGGCTGTAGTACGACAACTAAATACTCTGAAAATTGAATTCCATTGGTTTCAATTGAAAGACGAGAAGCCATACAGAGTTGTTGTGCGAGGATTACACCATTCACAGCTCCATGGCAACATCAAAGAGGAATTACTCAGTCAGGGGCATAAAGTTCTATCAATATATAACCCAAAAAGTAACAAGAGCGGTGAAAAGATGAACCTCTTCTTCATTAATGTAGAAAAGAATCTAAATAACAAAGATATACTCCAACTACGATCTCTATGCCGACAACGCGTCAGTGTTGAAGTAGCCAGAAAAGCGCAGGACATTGTGCAATGTCGGAGATGCCAATCGTTTGGTCACACTGCAAGATATTGCTACAGACCTTTTATCTGTGTCTCTTGCGGTGACTACCACAAATCATCCGATTGTCCCAGAAGCAAAGAAGTACCAGCAACTTGCACTCACTGTGGTGAAAACCACCCAGCTAACTTCCGTGGCTGCAAGTCCTATCAAAACTTGCTTAAAACGAAAGATAATGTACAGAAAACCCCAAAAGTGGGCATAAACAATAACTCTACACCTAAACATTATGAAAATGGAGTTTCTTATGCGCAAATAGCCAGAAATGCACATCCAATCACGGAAAAACAAACCAAACGACCAGGAAACCTAACAAATAGGCTACAGGACGCCATTCAACAGCAACATCACTACGGTGCAAAAAATCATGCACATTTCTTTCCAGATGTGTCACAACAGCAAAATGCACAAGAATCTAAACTAGAAATGGCAGTGCATCGCTCACAAAAGCTATTGAGGATCTACACGCCATGCAAGCCCAGATGCTGCACTTGCTGGTTGCAATTAACGCGCAACTCACACATTGTCCCAAATAAAAATACTTACCTGGAACACGCGAGGTGCTGCCGGCAAAATGACGGAAATCGGCCACCTTGCGGAGAGAGAGAATATTGACATTCTCCTTCTCACCGAAACGAAGATATCCAACCTCCAACTATTTGGATATGAAGTCTACACTGCAAGCCTACCTGACGGCAGCCGCAGGGGTGGACTTGCAATCCTGGTTAACAAAAAGATCAATCACTTTCCCATTGAGCCAATCGTCCATGCCAAAGCCCAAATCGTGGGTGCCAAAATCCAAACAGGTATAGGACAAATATTCATCGGATCAATCTATTGCCCTCCAAACTCCAGCTGGACTCAATCAGAATTTGATGACATATTCGCTAACTTCAACTTTCCAAGATCATTTATCAGCGGAGACTGGAACGCAAACATCTATGGTGGGGTTCTGCGATCACCTGTCACCGAGGTAACTTACTTGCCGCAAGCGTCATCTCAAATAACGCCAGTATCCTGGCGACTAGAGCACCAACATACTATCCAAGCGCAATAAATCAAAGACCATCCTGTTTAGACTTTGCAATTTATCGCAACATTCCACACGATAAGCTAAACATCAGAGACAGCTGGGACCTTGAATCTGACCACCTGTCACTCATCACTACATTAAAAACAGAAGCCATACAATGCACTCAACGTAGGCAACTTCTTGGCAAACACACAAATGTAGCTGTTTTCAAGGAAGAACTATGTAGATCGATACGCCTCAACATAGAGCTCAACTCTGCTGCTGAAATTGACGACGCTGTAGACCTCTTCACTACCAACGTGACAAATGCGGCGAGGAGTGCAAACGTGTACACTGCAAACAATCATAGCAGAGCCCTCATACGCCACTCGAATAGAATTGACCCAACCATTGCAGAGCTTCTAATCCGTAAGAGAGCACTGAGAAGACGTTATATTCGAACGCACAGTCCTGAGGATAAAGCTCAATGGCATAGATGCGCCAGAGAGCTTCACGCTGCTATGGCTGAATTGAAAAATGCGCAATTTGAACATATGCTGACCAACATGGATTATTGTAATGATTCCATTTTTAATATGTGGTCCTTTACCAAAAAAGTTAAAAGAATGCCACAGAAAGTTACGCCTCTGAAGAACAGCAATGGTAACTGGTGTCGCTCCTTAGAAGAGCAAGTACAGACATTTGCGGAACACCTTGGCGACAGATTCACTGCGTTTAATTTCGCATCCGAGGAGGATATTAACAGAATAAATGAAGTACTACAGCGCCCATTCCAGATGTCACCTCCAATAAGACATATCCGTCTGGAAGAAGTCTCAAACATGATACGTACCCTCAAAAGTCGAAAGGCGCCAGGTCACGACCTAATAAGCAACGCAGTACTTAAAATCCTTTCCAAGAGAGCACTATTACTTATCACATTGATAGCCAATGCGATACTTAGAGTGCAATACTTTCCCAAAAAATGGAAGAGTGCTAGAATCAGTATGATTCTAAAGCCAGGGAAGCCGGAACAGGATCCAAGCTCCTACCGGCCTATCAGTCTCCTGCCCTCCTTATCGAAGGTAATGGAAAGACTGATAGCTTCCCGACTTATAATACACCTAGAAGACAATGAAACTATCCCAATGCATCAGTTCGGATTCAGAGCCGGCCGCAGTACGATTGAGCAATTGCACCGTGTAGTCAATCATATCCTGAAGGCTTACGACCATAAAGAATACTGCAACGGCATCTTCCTTGAGATTCAACAGGCATTTGATAGAGTTTGGATCCCGGGGTTACTAGCCAAAGTCAAAACAGCGCTGCCAGCCAACCTGTTCGAGCTCATCAGATCGTTTCTTACAAACAGAGATTTTTGCGTCCAGTCCAGAGACGCAACCTCTGCAAATGTTGCCATTGCAGCTGGCGTACCTCAAGGAAGCGTCTTAGGACCGCTACTGTACTCCATCTATACAGCAGACATCCCCAAGCCAAGCTATGATGAAATTACCTACGACAACAGCAAAATGCTTCTGGCCAGCTTCGCTGACGACGTCTGCTTTCTCAGCTCCTTGAACAGTGAGACCGAGTCGTCACAAACGCTGCAAACTTATCTCAACGAATTCGAGAAATGGGCCATGGCGAACAACATCAAAATTAACGAAAGCAAATGCGTAAACGTTTGCTTTACGTTACGCCGAAACACAACTCCTGCGGTCCACATTAATAATGTGGACATAGAGCAAGCGACTAAGGCTAAATACCTAGGCCTCACACTGGACAAACGCCTAACCTTCCGTGAACATATTGCCAGAGTCGTCAAAATGTGCAACCTAAAGCGTAACCAACTATTCTGGATGCTAAATAAGAAAAGCAAACTACCTATTAGATGTAAGCGTCAGATTTATCAGCAAATCATCGCACCAACATGGAGATACGGCATCCAAATTTGGGGAGTGGCGGCTGCGTCCCACCGAAAACGATTCCAAGCCGTCCAGAACAACACACTAAGACAAATCACTGGTTGTGAGTGGTTCGTTAGCGGTCAAACGCTTCACAAAGACTTAAACCTGAGCCTTGTTGAAGACCAAATCTCGTTCTTCTCAAGCAGATACAACGACCGACTAACTGCCCACCGTAATCGTCTCGCCCGGAGATTACAGGGGGTTATCCCAATTCGCAGGCTTAAAAGAAGACATTTTGGGCTGCTTCTAAGATAATAATATGAATATATTATTTACTTGAAACCTCACTAATCGTAATTTGACCTATTCCTATATAATAAGATGAAAACAAATTATAATTTATAATTAAGAGATTATATACTTAAGACAACATTTAGGTTAAAGGCTTTAATTAGATCTGCTCCTGAATAATATTAAATAAAGATGTTAATTAATAAAAAAAAAAAAAAAAAAAAACTGGCAAAGGGTGACCTGAGGTTAAACGGACCTCCTAACTAGGCTGACGGAATAGATACACATAACACAAACAGTTTTTAAAAGCCCCGTAACCCTTAAATAAAGTTATTTTGTTCGTATTTAACTTAATTTTTTTACTTTAGTCGCAGTAACACATTAATTAAAATCTTTCTTTTATTACTTTGTTAAAAATGTTAAAACCGAATTTTCGAAATTTGTTATCGATGTAGAAGTTAATATAATAATTAACTTATATCTTATTTGTGGAATTGGATATAATAATAATAGGAACGGTACTTACCTGACATGGCATATCATTGCAGTTTTTGTTTGTGCCGGCAGTGCAACCATTCTCACCGTAACCGCTGCCTACAAAGCCCTGTGGGCAGCTGCAGAGGACGGTATTTGAGATTTCGGTACAGATGGCCGCCGGGTGGCAGATTGATGACCGTTGCCAGCAGCTGGTGATGCCAACAGCATTTGAATTTGAATTCGGTGGAGTATTGGTATTACGCACACAGGTGCGTCCATCACCTGTCCAACCTACAGAGCATTCCCCACAATGGCTGGACGCATAGGTATTATAACAATCTACACGGGGACTAAGGCTGCAGCCGCCGTTGTTAGTTTCACATTCATTGATATCATGACAGTTTATACCGTTACCGGTGAGGCCGGTACCGCAGGGAGCACAAGTGAAACTACCAGGCAAATTAATGCATCTAGTGGAGCACGGTGAATGTGCGCCATCACTGCACTCATCCAAATCCTCATTACAACTTGGTGTTACTCCATTACTGCGCCAGCCGGCATCACATATACAGCGGTACCCATGTGAATCACTGCTGGGTACACAGGTGCCATGACCGCACATCTCCCACGCACTAGCTGCCGTGCAATCTGCTTTAGTCTGGGTACAGTGCACACCATGCCAGCCCTGTGTACAGAGACAGCTGAATGAACCAAACTGATTTACACACTGCCCTCCATTCTGACAGCCCAAGTCCGTGCCTGCATACAACTCACACTCGTTCACATCCTGCTGGCAACGGGTTCCCTGTGATACAATAAAAGAGTTATAATCAACAGTTATCAACTTACTTAAAGGCGCCACCTAATGCACTCTCTTGCATTACCTGAAATGCCCCGCGGCATTGACATCGATAGCCATTAAATGTGTTGTAACAAGTGCCTCCATTTTCACAGGGGTTGCTCTTACAACTGTCTTGCTCAATCTTCGTTTTGACCAGTTGCACATCGTTTTCCACAGCTCGAATACGTGTCTCTAGGCGATGTAGCAACAATTTACTGGCCCAAGTTCTGCTCACAAAACAGAAAATATTTTAATATTAATAGTATTATATGATTGTATTATAATTATTATCAATATAATTAACAATATTAAACGAGCTTTTAAGCCGCAAAAATTGGAACTGAACACCTTCTGTATATGAGCTTGACTTGACAAGTTTGTATATTTTTTAGCCCCTTTGCCTTTTTGTAAAAAAAGAGCAAAGCGGAGCTATTGGAAATATGCAAAATCCAAAAGAATGTATGCTTCTCAGAGACTATAAGTGCTAGAGCAACCAAACTTGAAATCTAGATTCGTTATGTTCGTACGCTGTACAAGTTTGTTTTAGATTTTCGAATTTCCTCCCCTGACCCCCGCAATTCGAAAAAAACGATTATTAAGCACAATTTTCAACCGATCAAATTTATTTTTGGCACACATCATAATTAGACCATTCTTGATCGATGTTGTGAATCTGGGTAAGATTGATTAAAAATCTCGGAAATTATAGATTAGCAAAAGTGGCATTTTGGTCCCCGGGGGGGTATAGTAGTGCGCGCAAAATAAGAGCTAGAGCAACGAAATTTGGAACGTAGATTTGGTATATTCGTACGCTATACAAGTTTGTTTTTGATTTTTCAATTTCCTCCCCTGACCCCCGCAAATCGAAAAAAACGATTATTAAGCACAATTTTCAACCGATCAAATTTATTTTTGGCACACATCATAATTAGACCATTCTTGATCGATGTTGTAAATCTGGGTAAGATTGATCAAAAATCTCGGAAGTTATACATCATCAAAAGGGGCGTTATGGGCCCCTGGGGGGGTATAATAGCGCGCGCAAAAAAAGAGCTACAGCAACGAAATTTGGCATCTAGATTCGTTATTCGTTGTTCGTACGCTATACGAGTTTGTTTTTGATTTTTCTATTTCCTCCCCTGACCCCCGCAAATCGAAAAAAAACGATTATTAAGCACAATTTTCAACCGATCAAATTTATTTTTGGCACACATCATAATTAGACCATTCTTGATCGACGTTGTGAATCTGGGTAAGATTGCTTAAAAATCTCGGAAGTTATACATCAACAAAAGTGGCGTTATGGGCCCCGGGGGGGTATAGTAGCGCGCGCAAAATAAGAGCTACAGCAACAAAATTTGGAACGTAGATTTGTTATGTTCGTACGCTATACAAGTTTGTTTTTGATTTTTAAATTTCCTCCCCTGACCCCCGCAAATCGAAAAAAACGATTATAAGGTACAATTTTTAGCCGATAAGATTTCTTTTTCGCACACATATTAAGTAGACCATTCTTCATCTACGTTGTGAGTTTCGTTAAAATTGAACGGAAGTTATACAACAATAAGTACCGCGCTATAGAGCGTGGCGGGCTAAAAGGCGCGCGCAAGGGCCAAGTACGTGCAGAACTGTGTGTATGTATGAGTATGTGTGTATGGCTGTATATGTAGGCAAAGGGGCTCTCGTAGTCGGGCTCACTCGACTACAGACTTCTTACTTGTTTTTATATTAATTTAGCTTTAGCCTCAATGGCTATAAACTCAAAATTTAAGTAAATAAATTAACTTGAATTGTCCCTGACCGTTTTGGGGTCGAAAGTGTTTTCAAAAGCTTACTAAATGAACTTAAAAATTCAGCCAAATAAAACGATTACACTTAAACAATAAAGTTGTAAAGAATTTACTCACTAATATTTAATTTAAATTGTAATCAATTGTTTCTAGAAAATTCTTATAACTGGAAAACTCATTAAAGCCAGACACCTGACGAAAGTATTGTTATGCCTAGAAGGAATATCGTACCTAAGAGGTTAGACTTATCTGTCTCTATTTTAAATATTTATTTATTACAAATTAAATAAAATTGTAATGGTAATTATCTAAATCAAATTTAAATCAAATTTAATCATTAAATTGAATAAGTCAAATTAGTTAAAAATGGGGCGTATAGGTCAGATATTTAGGTGCCATTGTAGAGCATAATAGAAAATGTAATAGTACACCCACCATATTAAATACATTAAGCATTAGGTTTTTTTTAAATGTATTAATAATATGATAGAACTTTACCCACCTGTTCTGCAGTACTCGGAGTCCAGTAGCTAAGCCATTTGGTCCAAGTGCTTGTTGTTTGAAATCATCTAGCTCTTTTGCTAGTTCATGTAGCTCCATAAATTCATTAGCACCGCTCCATTCGTCCTTGGGAACGCCAGATGCTGGACGTTTCTTCATGGCACTGATGGGCATTAATAGGTCCATTACGTCGTATTCCTCATTAATGATAAGTCTTGAAGTTCCACTTAGACGAATGCTGATATTACGATTAGCTCCGGACTCAAATATAAGATTACCATCTTTGGTTATGATCTTCGGTCTGCCATTGTAAATTGAAAATTGTAGACGTAAAACACATTACAAAAAAAAAAGAGGCATGAAACACTTACGAGTTGACAAAGCTCTGACCAATGCATAATATATCAAAGAGCACACCAATGCCCAGGAGCAATTGGATGCTTTCTGTACGACTCAACATGCCTTACACTTTCATTTGTCAAACACTTCAATCAAGCCACAAAAATATAAATTTAAAAAAGAAAACACTTAATAATATAAATTAATTATAT
The DNA here is from genome assembly GCA_037044455.1 of Zygothrica quintamaculata. Classification (NCBI taxonomy): domain Eukaryota; kingdom Metazoa; phylum Arthropoda; class Insecta; order Diptera; family Drosophilidae; genus Zygothrica; species Zygothrica quintamaculata. The sequence continues at coordinate 25,457 of JBAMBS010000235.1, read as the reverse complement.
AATAAGAACGTATGCGTTAGCTAACCATACGTTCAGTCAACTACAAATCGTATAAAACTCTGCCGCAGCCGGCAATTGGCGCTAGCACGTCAACTGTGGGGCGTTACGCTGCTGGTCTGCAGCGCAGTCCCTCGGTATACGCCCATTAAAGTTAACACCTTATCGATCAGTTTACAGTATTAATACAAGTAAAGGGTATACTCTAAATCTGTTTATACATAAAAGGTTCACATTTATTTGAGCAACATTTTTGTATGGGTTTTAACCTTTATGCTCCAACTCCATTTCCAGCTGTGAGCTACAACTTACTACGAGAACATGGTACATATTAAGACGGATCATAAAGGGTTTCTTTTAATAAATATAATTATGTATGATAAATATGTTTAGCTGGAGTTTACATATGTCGAGCTAACATATATTCTTAAATGTAACTGTATTGTTTTTATAGAAGTATTTTGGTGTTATTTGAATTGAATTCTGGAATAAACTCTATAAAAATATTTAAGTTTATCTTCGTTTTGGATGCTGTAATCAATATTTTAAATATATGTTTTCAAAATCTAATAAATGTAAAAATACTTTTTTAACATTTATCATTTATTATATTTTATTTGTGCAACAATATTATTTTAAATAAAAGGAATTTCACAAGTCAATGAGTAAAACCAGAAATAAAAATACATAAATAAATAAAAATTTATAAGAATATATATATCCACATATATAAAGATCAAAAAGTAAAAAAAAACAGACTGTTTTGTGTATGTTGTTTGTATAAGTGCCTAAGTGTAGTAGTGGTTGTAGATACTAAATGTTGCTTGATATTAGTTCTCTTTTTTTTTGGATTACGAGTATGTTATTGGTTAGCTTAAGTACAGATAGATTTGCTTGGGTTAGGCTTATAAAATTCGTTGGTTAAGTTATTTGGGATTATGTGCCTAACACAAAAGTCTATTTGGTTGTTGTAAGTTACAAATGCACAAGATATTTTTATGAGTGGCAAATAGAATTGGCCAAGAAAACCCAGTGCCACGTAAAGATACTAAGGAACTGATATTTATAAAATTAAAGTTCAACTTCAATACTACACAGATAACAAAAGCCTTGATAATAGGTATTATGGTATATATACAATATATATGTAACTCGTTTTCGCTTATAGCTCGCTTTCTAATTGCTGATCAAATTTTTAATTTGAATTTGAAGTAAGCTTCAACGCTAATAGATCGGTGTGTATGTGTTTGTTTGTTTGTGTGGGTGCTCGCACTAAAGTTTCGTCTATAAAATATAAACTTGAGTATGGAATATGAGTAGAGAACATTTGCAACACATGCTATATAAAGTTTGGTGTTTAGTGTTTTGGTGTGGAATCACATAAATGAAATGACTTGCGTGTAAAATAGTTACAAGTACAGTAAAATATTGTATATAAAAAGTATTAATATTTTAATCTTATGTGCAGACCTTCTAAATATCTGTTTGTTTGTTTTTTTTTTTTTAAATATCGATTGTATTCTATATGAAACTACAATACGTACATATGAATGTTACACATATATATATATATATATAGTACATATTAGCATACATATGTCTATGTTATATAGATTAAATATTTAACAATTCTCCACGAGTCCTGCCTGAATGACTTATCAAGCTTAACAAATCTAATTACAGTAGGCAACAAACACGTACACAATAAATAAATTATTACAAATATATATATATATATATATATGTATTACAATTGAACTTTTTGCTTAAATTAATATTATATGCTGCTTAATGCAATGCTTTCCGTTTCTCTTATATTAAGAGTTGACGGTTAACGGTTGCCGCTTGCCTCTGGCACAGGTCTCTTATTAAACATAGAGCCTGTATAATAAATTGATTGCAGCCTCCGAATGCGTTGATCAGTTGCTCAGTTTGCTGTTGTTGTTGTTGGTGAGAGAGTTGCTTTGACAGCATTACTCTTGGTCCTTCTAATGTGTTCTGATTTACGGTAAAGAAATTTGTAATTTGGATGATTTTCTGTGTATTGTGAAAACATATCTAAAAATTGTATAAAAATTGTTTAGCAAATTAATAAAATATAAAATTAATTTATTAGAATTCTTACCAAAGGAAATGTGACCAATATTGGCCGTGTCAATTGCATAGAAAAGTGTTTGTGCCTTTTGCTCGTTAAGTTTACCACCAGCATGTCGCATTAAGCGAACGAAACTTTCCCTGTCTATTATCTGCGTGGACTGACTATATAACTATATAAAAAATGAAGAGGAAATTGTCATTATAAAAGGAAAAACTAACAGTTGCAACAACAAAGGTTTACTTACTTGAATAAGAGCTCGTAGAAAAGTCAAAAGGTCACTGTTTTTCAGCTTGCAGAAAAGCGAACAGAGAAGAAAACTCTTTAAAGAAACTGTGCCCTTGGCGCGCTAGAAAAGAAAATTGATTTATACCCAAATGCTGTAAGTATTTCTTTCAAGAGTTAACACCTACGTGGTTAAGTAGTGCAAAAACTTTGTGTAGGTTCGGATTTGTGAGATCCACTTGTAGTAGTTTGGCAAAGGTGATAACATCCAAATTTTCTGTATTGGGTAGAGTTAAGAATTTCTTGCAAAGCTCCATGTCACGATCTGACTCCAAGAGTCCAAGTTGATCAATCGTATGCTCAATTTCAACAATATCACCGGGAAATGGTATTTTCATGTCGCGTGCGCGACTCATAACAATTACATCCTCGAATGAATAATCTGAGGTAGGCACATCCAATGCTCTATTATAATAAAATAAATGATTAACTAATTGAGATAAACCTCTATTTAATATAGAACTCACTTGGCCATTACTGCACGAACATTGGTAGCATAAAGATTGGCATCTGCTACCTCATCTGGTGATGGGTTGTAGACAGGCAAGTACTCGATCTCGCAGCGATTATAAAACTGTGTCATTGTTAGCCAAAGCAGACGAAGGCTGCTCATAAAAAGCCAATAAATTAATTAAATAAATTTTTTAATTGTTATTTAAGATTACTCACACGCCTGGTCCATCCCAGGTCCAAGTGAATGTGTCATACTTGTTGGGATACCTGAGCAGAACAGGCTGTACGGGTACTCCTGGATAGAAAGCACCGGGCTTAAATTTAATTAACGCCTTACGGTTGGTGCAAGTGCCTTCCGCAAAGATAACCACTTGAGGCCAATCTTCATTGGAGCGTACACGATCTACAATATTTCGTATTGTGTTCTGTCTAGAGTTTGGATCTTCTCGTTGCACATAAATCGGCTGTGCATAATTAATGATGCGACCCAGCAATGGTATATTGGCCGTTTCACGTTTGGCAACAATTGAGGGGGGATGCCCAGACACTACCATAAGTGAGTCAACATATGAAGAATGTGGCGCCACAACTAATACGGGTGCCTCCTTAGCCGTAGCTGGAGTTCCTTTCATGGTTATAAAGTGAAAAGAACCCGAAGCATATAACATACGCATAGCACGTGCAGTCATATATTGCATTTGCCTGTCAAATATATATAATATAATAGATAAAAACAATTCTCAATATTCTACTATAAACTAACTTGCGCCAACCAGTCAATGGTTTTTCCTGTATATCTTCCAATGACATGCCATATAGACCAATGCATGCACACATCCATGCCGACAATAGAGACAGAACACAGCCAACAACGCGAATCGGCAGTAGCAGCACTGTTAGGACATAGATCTACAATTGATAACAGTGATTACAATGAGTCAACATATTTCACACAGTTCTACAACCTACTAGTAGCTAGTATTCTTAGTATTTCTTTTTTCTTGGCACCTTATCATTCTACGTTATTGGAACGAAATAAAGAGCGATAATACTGACTGCGTTCTGAACTTTGAAATGACAGACCTTCAATCGGTTTAAATTCAAAAATAAACAAATTAGACTCGCAGATTTTTCATATAAAAGAAAACAAAAAGAAAAAGAAAGTATAAAAATTGAATTTAATTTTAGGGAGGGTTCTACGTATGGCAAAGGTTATTTTTATAGTGATTAGATTAAGTTAGAATTAGTCATACGACTAATGTTTGCATTGCATTATAATCATTCCGTTATTGATCATTGATTTATTTATTAGTATTGCAAATACTTGAATTAAGATGATAACCTTAGGAACAACTTGAAAGGTGATTATTATCTCATATTAATAATCTGTTTTTAATAGAGTTTCTCTACGTCGATTGCAAAGTATATAGAGCTTTGCACTCTGAAAATAATATATATACGTTAATAGAGGAAATAATCTGTTATCTGATTCGATTTCGTCCTAAGGAAATATTAAGATTAAAATAAGTTTAACTTTCCATGTCATTGAGATGTTTCAGTCTATGTTTCGCTATATTATATAAGTATGAATCAACGATCTGTCTGTGTGTGCTCATAAGTTTTTATAAAGAAACAAGTCATTAATAATGCAAAAGATATTGAGTAACTCTTTGACCTTGTTGTAGTGAGCACGGTTAAACCTACTTAAAACAAGTTTTTTATTTAAAGGCAACTCTGATACATTAATGCAGGTCGTTAACTCAATTATCGATATACTAATTTTAACCAGGTCATTATTATGCCCATTTACCAAACATAAATCATAAATCTATGTACATATTTCGATAACAATATTAACATTTAAATGAATTGTAAACTTGAATGATTTCATCTCTTTTCTGTTAGTGTGTAACCCTCAATATTTACTATGTATAAGACAAAATGATTCAAGATTTTCTCTATTATATTTAACACCCTATATTAATTGACTGTAGATGGGGTATATTCCTATTTTGTGTCATATATAAATGTAAAAATACATTGTAGAAATACATTAAAAATATTTTATTTTCATACGAATATATTAAATATTTGTTGTATTTTAAATATTGATCTGTTTATGTATACAATAAAATAAAAGGGGTATCATACATTCGTACACACCCACCTTAGCTTTATAAGTTGATTTGTTTTTGCTTATGTGCAGCTATTAACGGAACTACTGAATGACATGATACAAATATCAGTTATTGATTATAGAATACGTGAGTGGGAGAGAGAAAGAAATCTAACCGAAAGTGCTATACGATTATTATAGCTAATAATAATTATTATAACCTAGACAGGTTCAACTAGTGAATCGACTAAATGGCACAAACCTCTTGTATTTCTATGGACATATGAAAACACACACATACACACACACACACACACACACACACACACACACACATATATATATATATATACATGTGCACAAATACCAACAAAGCCAGCGGACATCAGCAATGACAAGGTGGTAAAAGCAAAAGGTGCGCTACGAAAACAGCAACACAAGAGCAAAGCAAACCAACTACAAATACAAATTGCAAAAAATGTGCCAAAGAACCGGCAACAAAAGTAAGTCCAATAACAACAAGCATAAAGACAACAAGAAAATCGTACGATTCTCGCAACTTTTTTTTCACCGTTGTACGCGTCAAAGTTTTCGCTGACGTTAGCCACGACGTTGGAGGCGAAGGCATCGCTGAAAACAATAGCAGATAAAGATAGAACACAGTGAAAATAATACGCATAGTTATCGACATCGCCATCGTCATCGTCATTATCGTCGTTCTTCTGTTATCCCAGTTGCTTAAATTAGTTAAAACTATATCCATAATAGAATACGCATGCATAATAGCTAACGACATTGTCTAAAAGTTCAGTTTGTTAAGTGCTGCCAGCACATACATACATGCACAAGTGTTCATGTACATATATGCACCCCATATGTATTTACCCATACATATAAAATATAAATATAGAAATGTGGGTGTGTATGTAGTAAAAGCGTTGCACTTGAAATGTCTGTGCGTGTGGGTCACTAGATAACAATAACAAAAGCTTTTTGACACGAGCGTTGAATAGACCGACTAACCGCATTCATTCCCGCCCTCACCCAATCATTTAGCCATGCTAGCATTGCTCACTTCCCACTCAGGCACGAAAACATCAAATGCGACAGCTGTGTTTAAACTGTTTTGCATGAATGAATGAAAGTATTGCCTGGGTACGGCGGAAACGTTTTACGTTTCACGGAAGCTCACCTTGGCCACTTCAATGTGATTGTCAATTTGTATGCGATGGACAAACGGATTAATATAGCTATAGCCTTTCGAGGCCCAACTATCTTCTTCGGAGTCCCGCTTGGCGAAATTATTGGTGATACGGATGCTGTCATTGGCAGAGGTGGCAGCCAACACGTTACTGCTATTGTTGTCGGTTTCATTATCGTTGTCTAAGTCATTGCTATTATTCGATGCTCGCACATCATGTTGAGAGCGACGACGTTTAATTGATGACGTTGTCATTGTACACTTCCACTTTTTTCAATCACTTAAAAAAAATTATTTTTTGTTTAAATTTTCTTGGGACTAGTACCCTTAGCGTGTGGCGCAAATAAAAACAACAAGAACCTCCCGCTCTTCGTTCCTTCTTTTTGCGATGCCAGCTAATCAGAGTGCTGGGTAATATACTAAACAGTGCTGGGTAAATTAATATAATATCGATAAGCGGCTATCGGCGGCAGTGCTTTTACTTCTTTGCATACACATTGCCACATTGCCAAACAGACAATGAACTTATTTATGCATATCTGGCAGCATTCAAGTTGAGCGGTCATTTAAATTTGAGCTTCGATTCCACGTGATCATAGTATTAAAGAATCCACGATAACGTTATGCATATTTGCTATATTAAGCGAGAATTTTAATTTGGGCTTTATACATGCATATTTTTATATCTTAATTATATTTGTTATATATGTGCAAGCATAATCTTTTATATCTTAATTATATATATAATATATGTGCTTAAAGACTTTATTATGATTATGTTTAAATATTTTAGCACGCTTTTTATTAAACTTTTTAACAGGCCTCTGTTCAAATTACGTATGTATATATATATATATATATATATATATATATATAATGCATATATAAGCGAGGAGCTGTCTGTGGCTTTCTAATCGTATGTCTGGCCAGGCAGTTCATGGTTAGTTCAAATCAAACGTCATACATGTGCTTTAAACGTGCTGACAAAATTAAAAATGCCTTCAAATGTTTTCCAAGGCGACTGTTCTGTTTCCTTCTCTGATTATGTTTTGATGATGCTTTATTCATTGCGTTTACTGTTTTCAAGCTTCAATCCATTCATATGTACTCAAGTACTTGTGTTCAATGTATATAAATATATAGATATAGTATTTCATAGAGCTGAACGCTGTTAAAAAATGTAAACCAACCAGTTTATGTTGTAGTTATAAATACTCGTACTTGCACATATAAAAGACATCGCATGCCAAACTAGTTTTGCTGTAGAATAAAATGGGCAAATTGAAAATATAATAAAATTGGTGTATATACTCGTACTTCATGCCAACGAAGGCATCTCTGGCGATATATAGATATCAATTCATGTAAATACACATATTTTTGTCTGCTGCAGCAATGAATACGCCGTTATATAAATTAGAACTTTTGTTATACTAATAATGTAGAGTATCTTTTGCTAAACATTTTTATTATATATATATATTATATATTAGGTTAGGAGTAATGTTAGCAGCTGGTGCGTGATACGGCTAACTGACTACTGTTATACTCTCGTGCATTTGACCTTGCTGAAGTTTAAAGTCTGATGCAATCGAGGTTTAGCTCGAATCAATGAAATGAACCTGCGTGTTTTTACTACCGTTGCTTGAAGTTGTCGCAAACTTAAATGCGCCAACTGGTTTCTTAAAATAAGTTTTAAATGATGATTAGCATTCTTAAGAAAACAAAAAAAATTAGTGATAACATTTTATATAAAAGTAAAATTTAAAGTGGAAGACTTAAGAGACGATTTGAGTGATTGGTTAATAAGCGAATTTCTTAAATAATTAAAATATATTTAGCTATTTTTTGAAAGTAAAATCAATTGTAGTATTTAGAGGCTACTATCAGCACGTAACCCATGGAAAGAGCATTCAAGGCTAAAAAACATTTTGCATGGTCTCTGAATATTTATATACAAATAATATACACTTATACGTAAACATTCGCATGGTACATAAGTATATATATATATATATATATATATATATATAAATATATATAGATTTATTTTGTTATATTTTTGATAGTTTTGAATTTTGCGTTTTTGTTGCGTTGGCATATTATTTGTTAATGTTTATAGCTTGTCCCATTATTAATTTTTTTTTTTATAAATTTTACATATTTTGCGATGCGACGTTGACTGCGTAGGCGACAGCAGCAGCATCACGTGAAATTATTTAAAGTTGCCAAAAATAAAAGCAAACAGAAAGAAACAATATAATCTGAATTTGTGTAATTAATGACTTTCGTTTGGAGATCGAAAGCCTTTGGCAAACGTGCCAAGTGTCGTATACGCAATATTAAAAAAATAAGATTCCGTTAGTCGGCTCTCTTTATTGACCCCTGTATTAAGAGACTGGGAGACTTTGTGCTCCCGTACAAGTTTCACAAAACTCGTTGCTGCGACGTCATCATCATTGACGTCACAAAAGGCTCTGCTTTAGGCCCCGCATACTAAAAGATATATGTACTAAGAGAGCGCATACGATAAAAAAATCGATTATTCTCTATATACACTCCCTACATACATACAGTATGACATATACATGCACACACACACACAGACATAAGCAGCTATATATATATATAGAGGCAGACACTAACACCTTGCCAACGGTGGGGGAGGGACTGAAAGCGTTGAGCAAGCGCAAAACATCGCGACCATCCTCTACACAAACACATGCACAACTCGAATGCTTTACGTGTGTGTGTCAATGTGTGTACATACAACGGGGCGAGCCCCCAAATCTGGATTCCCAATTGCGGACAAAAAAAAAAAAAAACTTTGCGCCGCAACAACAGAGGTTGCAGTCTGTTGTAAGCTGACGTCGTATTATTGAAATTGAACAGAGAGCAAAAAAAAAAGAATCTAATTATAGGCGTATACATCTTTTTTTATTATTATTTTTTTATTTTTTTTTTGTGGTTCACGGAACTGTTCATTGTGTTGAATGGGTGCGAGTAACTGGTTCGCCTTTGCTTGAATCAGTTTTATTTTTCTCAATTCCACTCGACTTTCCCAATTTGCGGGTGCATTGCACCTATATGCATACATATATATATATTTTCGATCTGGTTTCTTCAGCTACTTAGGAATGCGCCTCAGCAGCTGCTAGCTCTTTGTGACGAGCTATTTCTCAAATACTAAGCCATTCTCATTACTTATGTTTGTGCACGAACTAACAAACTGTAGATGGCGTTGCAGAAAATTGATCTTACTTTCTCCTCTCTAGCGATATAGTTCTAATGCTTTCTTAGTTCACATCAGTGGCAGTGTAGAACAATAGACGCTTAATGCCCACTCAAATATCGTTCCCATTTTCCACTTGCTGGAAGCAATTTCCGTTCTCCAGATAAGAAAGAAAGAACGAATTCTTCATATTTTGTAAATAAAAAGATAAACACTTAAACAATTTTGTTTGCAGTCTGATAAGAACATTTACAAACAGCAAGTACATCTTACACTCACTCCCCTCCCTCTCTTTTTTTTTAATTTGTATATATTAAGCATCTATATTAAAGTAACGCTTAACAAATAACACCAATTAAGTTGTAACTCATAAATTAAATTTATGAAGCGAATTCAAAAATGTTGACTCAATTTCTCAGTATGCTGACTCGAAAACGGTAAATGCACTTTATACTACAAAGTATTACGTATTACGGTTCATTTCCGTATTTCTTATGTTTATAATTTTTATTACAATATTTTACTTTCATTAATATATTCGGCTTTAACATTATTTTCAGTATTAATAAAGTTTTTCTTAATTATTATTATTATTATTATTGTTATTGTTCTGTTCGTTTTTTGTTTACGTTCATAAGAAAATAATTGTTAAAAAGTCACGTGTCAATGATGTCTTAAGAAGGGGCTTTAATAAGCTTTAATAAGTGCATACCTCAATGGTCAGGAGGTATTATCTAAAGTGGATTAGTTACTTATTGGAAATTTTGTTTGATTGAACTAACTATAAATTAAGTTTAAAGTTGTATGAGTTACAGAGTCTACACATTAATCGTAATCTTTGAACTTATCAACTCGAGCCCCTGAAATTATAGAAATAGAATTTGTAGAATCAACTGTTAATACCTCAGTTAGAATTATTATTATACTATAAATTGCTGTGCAATTTTGATTAATTAAACCTAAACAGGAGTACAAAGTCTGATGATAAGAATAAGTAGTCATATAACCCACATATAACCCATAAGTATTAACAAACTTACATATCTGTATGGCAATAGTTATTAATGATTCAGCTTTATAGACATACTCATAAAGTCGAAAGTTCTTTGTAAGCCCTAAATAAATATAAAAAATAACTATATATAAATACATATACATTTTAGTTCTAAGGCTATAGTTTAAAATTGAATCAATAAAATTGAATTTTTTTGTTATATTATTACAAAAATATCTATTTAACAAGATTGCATTTAAATATTTTCGAATTTCAGCTTAAATGCTACTCATTTTTGGCCATAAAGACCAAACTACTTGCGGTACGAAGACATTTGTGGGTAGCTGTATATTTATATGTTCATATGTCTTACCAATTTAATTAATAAGTAAATATTTATAATTATTATCAATTATCATATTGCTATGTCCTATTTCAATGGATCTTATTAAATAATTGTGACTCATCTGATATACATGTGCAAATTGTCATCAGAGCAAATTGGTTTTGTGTATGTGTGCAACGTGTATGTACATGTATGTGTGTATCTGAGTTGGGGATATAGTTTTATAAAACATTCAATTACGTTTTAACTTTAGATGTTAACTATTTGTGCCTTCAAATACATGCATGCATCTACATATAAAATGACCTTCAGAGCAAGCTTACATTATCACAGGGCGATTCGTGTATTACCGTATTACCGTATTAGTAGGTAAGAAGAGAGAATATGGTGAAATACTAGGTGCAAGTTTAGTTGCGATTGCCAGACGAGCCTCTTCATAACACTAAGAAAAGCAATAAAAAGACGACGAAAACCCAAACATAACAATCTATATATAGCATTGTATGTACATGCATGTATGCTTTTGTTTGTATGTGTGGGAAATATAACACATATGTTTATAAAATTAAAAAGCAAAAAAAATAAATGTATAGTAAAAATATTGAGAATTAAGTAAACTTCCATTGAACTGGGTAAGTGAACGAACGCGAGTGGCGTCAACTGAGCGTCAAACAACGTGTGTGTGAAATGTGGTATTATACGTGTGTGCGTGAATTTTGTTTTTGGAGAGAGGGAACCACGCTGGAGTTACAAATCAAAATATACAGCCAGTCGTTCGCTGCTGAATGCGCACGTCGGCGACGGCACATACTCATGTGTAAAGATACGCACATGCATAAGTGCACATCGATATATACTATAACGTATGTATATATTTAAAAATCTTTGTGAATGTAGTAGTAGGAAGGCATACATTTCTAGTCGAAAAAATGTGAGACGAGCCCCACGCACGCAAAAAGCGGGCAGCGCCTCGATATCCGAATAAACTCAGTCTATAGAAACAAAGTCAACTTAGTCGGGCTTTTCGAACTTGTTCCCGATTGTCTACTGAGCGCAAACTGTTATACACCAATGGTTTAAAAACAACAATGATACGTACTTATATTACCAAAAAGAGTCACAGAAAAATTTCAGCAGACGCAAGCCTACATTTGTATGACCTTCACTGACTGAATTTTATTGAAAACCTTTTTTATAAAATTTGCAAAATCAATTGAAACACATTGAAAATACAGGCTTACTTGTTAAGAGAAAAATTGTAATATATATGTTTATACGTATGTATTATTGTTTTTAAAGTGTGAAATAGTTTACCCATGCCTGAGTAGGGTATTCTGTGTTGCTTACTATAGTAAAAAAAAAAATGCTACTATACTGTATACTCACAGGTACACCTGACCGTTCTCTTATGCGCTCTTTCTTGGCCCCTTTTCATAGCTATGTAAGAGAACAGTAGTGCCTCTTTCCATACTGATGCCTGCCCCTACATATTTCTCATTCATTAGACGCGTAATCTTAACATGTGCCTTTTTGGCTCTCCCATGTTTTTGTGCCTGGCGCTTGCTCTTGTATTTTATGCCAAATATACGAAATGTATATAAGAATGTATCTTGAACGCAAGCCCAACAGAAACTGCCCCCCTCTCCAATATGAATAGTCAATTTTGACCTTCAAGGTTCCTTCAAAGTACATGAAGCATACTAGCAAACACACATATACACATGTAAGCGACGCACAGACGCTGATGTCGACGTCGACGTCAACAGCGCGCTCTCTGTAGCGGCAGCGACCGAGTTAAGCAACTGTCGAAGCTCCACGGAGAATAATTCCGTGACAAACGTTTCACAGCAGTGGACGCGTGCAGCGGACAAAAATAAAGCGGCCGAGACAAGAGTAAAATATAAATAATAAAGTGACTCGGAAGCAACACAGTCAACTAAAAGCAAAAATTGGCAAATAAAAAAAAGAAAAAAAAATTCACACACACATATACACTTATATGCACGCAAAATAAGTACAAAGCAAGCGAAGGTAAAATACAATACGCGCGCACAAACTTAAATCGAGGCGGCCAAAAAAAATTTTCAAGCTAAACGCATTGCGAACGCGTGTGAAAGAGAATTTTGCTATAGAATATACGAATATATACAACATAAATAAATAAAAATTTTGTTTAGTGCGAGTGCCTGTGACTCTACCCGTTGACTGCCAAACTATAGAACTGCAAGTGCAACTACCACTGCAAAAGCAACAGCAACGAAATGGACCAAGAGCAGCTGAATGGCGCGATGCGCAACGTGGCTATAAATAGCAATGGACTAGCCACAAAATTAAATGGCCACAGCAAAAGTAGCGCCACTGGCATTGGTATTGGTAGTGACGAGACGGACAATGTGAGAATTCTCCCCGCGGGAACGATTACGGCGGCAGCAGCGGCCAGCGGCGCAGCGAGTAAAGCTACAAACGATACAACTGCAGCGACGAATGCAAATGCAATTCAAATACAAACATCAGCAGCTGGTGCGAGTGCAGCGGATAAAAAGAAAATGGTACACGAGTTATGTCAGCAGCTGTTGCTTTCGGATGAGCAGGTGCAGGAGCTATGCTATCGCATTTTGCATGAGCTGCGTCGTGGATTGGCAAAGGATACACATCCAAAGGCAAATGTGAAGTGCTTTGTTACGTATGTCCAGGATTTACCCAATGGCAATGAGCGCGGCAAGTTCCTCGCCCTTGATTTGGGTGGCACCAATTTCCGTGTGTTGCTTATCCATTTGCAAGAGAATAATGACTTTCAAATGGAATCACGCATCTATGCGATACCGCAGCATATTATGATCGGATCTGGTACTCAATTATTTGATCATATTGCCGAATGTTTGTCCAATTTTATGGCTGAACATAATGTCTATCAAGAACGTCTGCCATTGGGATTCACGTTTTCCTTTCCACTGAGACAATTGGGTCTGACCAAAGGTTTACTGGAGACTTGGACGAAAGGATTCGATTGTTGCGGTGTTGTTAATGAAGATGTCGTCCAGCTGTTAAAGGATGCAATTGCGCGGCGCGGTGATGTTCAAATTGATATCTGTGCCATACTTAATGATACAACAGGTACATTGATGAGCTGCGCATGGAAGAATCACAACTGTAAAATTGGTTTAATCGTTGGTACCGGTTCCAATGCCTGCTATGTCGAGCGGGTTGAAGAAGCTGAGCTTTTTGAAGGTGACAATCGCAAGCCACATGTCCTCATCAATACAGAATGGGGAGCCTTTGGTGATAATGGCGCACTCGATTTTGTACGCACTGAATTCGATAGGGATATCGATAGTCACAGCATCAATCCAGGCAAACAAACCTTTGAGAAAATGATTTCGGGTATGTACATGGGCGAGCTGGTTCGCCTGGTGCTTGCTAAAATGACACAAAGTGGTATCCTATTCAATGGCCAAGGCTCCGATGTATTATTCACACGTGGACTTTTCTTTACCAAATATGTTAGCGAGATTGAAGCTGATGAGCCAGGTATATTCACCAATTGCCGTTTAGTACTGGAAGAGCTGGGACTGTCCAATGCCACCGATGGCGATTGCGCCAATGTTCGCTACATCTGCGAATGCGTATCGAAACGTGCTGCACATCTTGTCTCCGCTGGCATTGCAACGCTAATCAATAAAATGAATGAGCCCCATGTGACAGTGGGTGTTGATGGTAGTGTCTATCGTTTCCATCCCAAATTCCATAATCTGATGGTTGAGAAGATAACGCAATTGATTAAGCCTGGAATTACTTTTGATCTTATGCTGTCTGAAGATGGTTCAGGTCGTGGTGCAGCGTTAGTTGCAGCAGTTGCTTGTCGAGAGGATTTACTTAATAGCAAGTAAAATTGACACTTAAATAAAAGGAATTATAATTCTAATTCTAATTGTAATTGTAATCGTTATCGTTATCGTTATCGGAGTCGGAATCAGCTGCGCAGTTGCTAACTATAAATGAAACCAATCAAATTGAATTCGATATTTCGATTATAATAGAAATCCACGAAAATTAGTTTCCTTTGACGCCGCTTTGGAGACACAATCCTCGCCATCACCAAGCGGCGCCAACGTCTTAGTATTTAAATTAGGCAAGTTTTCGTAAAACGGAGAAGCAGAAGATAAAATTAAAGATGAGAAGGGCAAGAAAAAGAAGTAACTTAATGGAATATGTATGCTTCAGCAATTGTTTTTTTTTATTATTATTATTTTTAATTATTATTACACTTTATTAATAAAATTTGTTATATTTCTAAATATTATGTTATTTCAAACGCTCTCTTTATTAAATAAATTATTTTGTATGCTTAATTTAAATTGTTAATTGATCGACTTTCGAATCATTTTTTTTTTTTTTTTTTTAAAAGTTGTTAATATATATTTTAAATACACATATATATAATATATCATGCAAATTATTATTACAAAAAAAGGAAAAACCTAAATTAAAAGAATGTTTCGATTACAAATTGGTATGTTAAGCACACACAAAGACACACAGAAAGAAAGACAAAGAGAAAAGTAGAATACATTTTAGCACAATTATGGTTATTTTACCGAAAGTGTTATATGTTATACTATATGCTTAAAGCACCAACATCATATCCTTAGCTGGGACAAGACAAAAAATCGCACATTGTTAAAGAATATTATTACTAAAATAAATGAAACGAACGAAATTAAGCAAGAAAACATACTAAGAAAACGAACGAAAAAACACAAAGCGAAATATATTGAAATGTGTTTTGAAGTTTGTAAATGTTTATAGTATATATATTAAACGTTATCTGATAATACAGCTTATTAGTCTCATTATATATATATAGTTCTTAAAAAAATATATTTTCTTCCTTTGTTTTAGTTATACATATATATTATTATTATTATTATTATTATTTTTTTTTTTTTTTGCAACTAACGTGTAAGCAGCTAAACAATTGTTTTATATTGTTTCTATATACATATATATAAATATGTATATATTATGTGAGTTATATGTCTAGTTTAGTGCTTAATTATTATGTAATTTTAAATGTTATTAAAACAAATGAAAATCAATTCCCCAGAAGGTTCTAGACTTATAACTGTGAATTCCTAAGCAAATGAAAACACAAACAAAAAAACTGATGAATGAAGAAAAATAAAATATAAATTCCATTTGATCATTTCATTTCCTAATAGCTGCAAGCGTTTTTTTTACATTTTTATATTATATGATTTTTATTATATTTCTTTTTTTAATTTTTCTTTATTTTAGGAATTAGTTTTAGCAACTGCGCGCAGGCGACGCATTGCATGTTAAAGCAAAAAAATCAATTTAAAAATCAAAGAATATAATCAATTTTTTTTTTGTCAAAAATATTTTTAATAATAAAATTAGCCAAGCAAAGAGAATACAACAAAATGTTTAAAAAAAAAAAAAAATTGAAAAAAAAATATATATGAAAGGAAAACAATTAAGCCTAATAATGAATACCAAACAAAAATGTGTTTCTATTTTTCATGATGAAAATGTAAAATAAACTGGAAGAAAAATGACAAAATAAAACAATAAAATGAAAACTGAAAACTGACAAAAAAAAATCAAAAAACAAAAGCAGAAAAATCTTATTGTATCTACTGCGTGACATGTGGTCGAGCGTGGACTAAAACTGATGTATTTATTAAGATACATAAATACACACACAAACACATACACACAGATACGTAAACAGTGCAAAAAACTATAAGTATAAAACAAATAACATTCAACTGACAGAATTTACCAAATATATATTAATACCATAATATATAATAAATAAAAACGAAAACTGATAAAGCCTCAAAAATAAATAAACTATTTAAAATAATTTTGACAACAAAAAATAAAAAGAATTAAAAACACAAAAAAAAAGAAACCAAAAAAAAAATTTACTTATTCAGTGTACTCATAACATCATTGGAAGGGAGGGAAGAGTAAGTGTTTTGGAAGTGCTGAAAGCATTTTAAAAGACATTTCATCCTGGAAAATGAGTTGAAAGTATTAATTTAATAATTCAGTTTATTTCAATCGATTTATATAGAAAACATTGATATGTATTTAAGAACGTGGTAGCTTAACAAAACATATCGAATTTGGACATGCTCTATGAAAAAGTAGAGGAAGCATGGTATGCCATACCGGTAGAGAGGTGCAGGACTTTGATATCCTCAGAAAGTCGTCGGTGTAGTGCCGTTATTAAACAAAATATTTTTTCTGGCAGATATTAGTTTAAATACTAACAGAATAATTTTTATAAAATTTTATCTTAAGATTTGAATTTTTTTTTTTTTTTTGTAAATGTGTGATGTCAAAAGGTGTCCCCAGCATTTATGAGTTTCTTAGAGAAATGACCTCAAAAAAATTAATTCACCATATACTATTGAAATATTTTTTTTTGTTTTTTTACTCTTAAATATCAATAGTTAATAATAAAAAAAAAATTAAAGCGATTCCTTTGATAATACATTAAAAAAAAAAGAAAATAGCAACCGTAACGTACATGATGTCTATTCGTTGTCAACGGGTGTATATGTATTCGTGATCAAAAGAAAGCTATTTTCGATCTGTATCGTCTCAACTGTTTCAGATTTAATATGCCTAAAAATCATTCATTGAAATTGGAGAGCATTTTTGTCAGTTTTGTTCTATCGAGTCAGATAAATATATATATATATATATATATATATATATATTGTTACCTGTTTGTTGTATTAATTTTATTGCTATAATAATTTCAAATCCGTTTTATTTTTCATCTGATCGTGCAACTGAATGATTATGTAACTTTTTATAGTATTGTTAATTGATGACTCGCATTGTCATTGATAGCAATTGAAAACCAATGGGAATGACAAGAATAGTAACAATCATGAAGCAGTTGATAGTTTATTAATATAGCATATAATCAATTAAACAATAATGAGAAAAATAACAATAATAAAACCAGTAATATCAAGAATGAAAATAAGTTTCAGCTAGATGATTGATCAATCACCCTTTTAAACTGAGACGTTTACTCTAAGTTAATTTATATGGTGCAACTAATTTACAAATAGTCATAATGACTTAATTTAAATCATTTGACGCAATCAAAAAGCTTGGTGAAAAGAATTATATTCCCAGATTAAATGACTGACTGACAAATTGACTGAAATAATTCATCTGGGGAGGTTTGGGAAGTGCTTCCGATATTTATATACATTTTTTTCCCGCCATTTGTCATTCTGTTAAAAGAGTTGTTGATTGATTTATTGATTAACCTTTATTGTTTGTTTTTATTTATATCAATGCATTTCATTATATGAACAAGTTTTCAATAAATTTAAGATCAAAACAGATCTAAACTTTTACAAGGTAATATTTCCACTCAGTAGGATGTTTTAGCTGCAGCTGGTAACTTTTGCAAGTTCCGCGAAAGTTGTTTATAGATTTGCCAGCAACATGTAAATTCTCTGCCCCAGAGTGCTAGTCTCATAGACAACATGCAAAATGCTTAGCTTAAGCTTATATGTATGTATATGTGTATGTGTGATTTGTTATTGTCTATCTATATGTATGAATGTACATACTCATATACACTATATACAGATATATACAATATAAGTGCAATGTAAACTTATTTATCTGTATAAAATTTGTCTTATATACCTATATATATATATGTAAATATAGAAATGTGCGGGTCACGTTTCAAAGGCAGGCGAATCATTTAAATATCAACGCAATAAAAATTCAAATGCAAACTGCGATTCGGCGACTTCGGGTTCGATGTTGAGGTTCGACTCGTTTTGCTGATGCTTTAGTACAGTGATCCGATATGGCTGTGACTCGGTCGCTTTGTCTATATGTCTATCTTTGGGTTTTTGATATATTATACCCATTAAAAAATGAGTCAGTACCAGATCATCCTGATCAAGTATATATATACTTTATAGGATCTCTGATGATTATTTGTCCCAGTGACATTTTTGGTTTTAGCACAAATACAATATTCCCTTTTTCTTTTTTCCTTTTTCAATGAAAAGTTGGTAAAGAAAAGAACAGATTTTTGATACCATAAAAGCTAATAGATACCGAAAACTAAAGAATCCACTTTTTCATATATACATAGTATAAATAATAAAATTGATAAATTATTTAAAGTTTTCAAGCTTTAACTGAAAATGGTTTTATTGAAAATAGTTTAAGCGATTAATTTGTAATCCTACACAGAGAATAGTTGTCAAAAATGTAAGCCAAGTGTTTCTTAGTTTACCCTGCCAATATTTTGCATAAGCTGAGCGAATATAAATAATGTAGTTAAAGAGTATCTCAAAGTCAGCACATTCTATCATAACATTCAAATTTATTCTTAAGTAAAACAAGTAAGAAGTCTGTAGTCGAGTGTACCCGACTACGAGAGCCCTTTTGCCTACATATACAGCCATAAACACACATACTCATACATACACACAGTTCTGCACGTACTTAGCCATTGCGCGCACCTTTTAGCCCCCCACGCTCTATATCGCGGTACTTAATGTTGTATAACTTCCGTGTTTATTGTTCAATTTTAACGAAATTCACAACGTAGATGAAAAATGATCTACTTAATATGTGTGCGCAAAAAATTTGATCGGTTAAAAATTGTATCTGAAAATCGATAATTTCAAATTGCGGGGGTCAGGGGAGGAAATTGAAAAATCAAAAACAAACTTGTATAGCGTATGAAAATGATAAATCTAGGATTATAATTTCGTTGCTCTAGCTCTTATTTTGCGCGCACTACTATACCCCCCCGGGGCCAATAACGCCACTTTTGCTGATCTATAACTTCCGAGGTTTTTGATCAATCTTACCCAGATTCACAACATGGTTCAAGAGCGGTCTAATTATGATGTGTGCCAAAAATAAATTTGATCGGTTGAAAATTGTGCTTAATAATCGATTTTTTCGAATTGCGGGGGTCAGGGGAGGAAATAGAAAAATCAAAAACAAACTTGTACAGCGTACGATAATCATAAATCTAGGTTTAAAATTTGGTTGCTCTAGCTCTTATAGTCTCTGAGAAACAGGCGTTCATACGGACGGACGGACGGACGGACAGACAGACGGACAGGGCTAGATGAACTCGTCTTGTCGTCCTGATTCAGAATATATATACTTTATGGGGTCTCCGATGATTATTTCTATGTGTTACATACTTTTGGATTTTGCATATTTCCAATAGCTCCGCTTTGCTCTTTTTTTACAAAAAGGCAAAGGGGCTAATAAGATTAGAGAACTGATCAAAGAAAAAACCCAGCTGGAAGATGCGATTTCTACGAAATATATATATCTACTTAAATATATGCAAAAATATAAAGATTGTTTGCTTGCTGACACTTGAAATAAAACTTTAAGGTATAAATTATAGACATTATAGACGTTATATACCAAATTTATACAAATGAAACTTTAATCATTACTTTCTTTTAAGAAATTATGAATTACAATCTAAATTTCACAAAGAACAATTGTTTACTTTAAATAACCTATCTGTCTATCAGTTAAAGTAAGTATGTAAGTAGCAGATAGCGTTTATTGGGTTATACTATTGGTTTTATTGGGTTATATTATCGGTTATACTATTATACAAATATAATATTATTTGCTATATTTAGTTTTATATGAGAGTATTGCTAAATAATGATAAAAGTTTGGTTTAGTTGTGCAAAATATGGTAACATTATAATAACTGTTAGCCCAACTAAGGGCAGGTTTTAAAAACAATTTACACACTTACTTTATACGGTAAATTTTTTATGAATTTCGTTCAATTGTATACTCAAATCGGCTCCATCAATTAATATGAGCTTTGTTGTAATATTATTCGATGGTTTTTAATTGAATCTTTACAGAATGAAGTGTATACAAGTAAGAAGTCTGTAGTCGAGTGTACCCGACTACGAGAGCCCCTTTGCCTACATATACAGTCATACACACACATACTCATACATACACACAGTTCTGCACGTACTTGGCCATTGCGCGCGCCTTTTAGCCCCCCACGCTCTATAGCGCGGTACTTATTGTTGTATAACTTCCGTTCAATTTTAACGAAACTCACAACGTAGATGAAGAATGGTCTACTTAATATGTGTGCGAAAAAGAAATCTTATCGGTTAAAAATTGTACCTTATAATCGTTTTTTTCGATTTGCGGGGGTCAGGGGAGCAAATTCAAAAATCAAAAACAAACTCGTATAACCTACGAACATAACAAATCTAGATTTTAAGTTTGGTTGCTCTAGCTCTTATAGTCTCTGAGAAACAGGCGTTCATACAGACGGACAGACGGTCAGACGGACAGACAGACAGACGGACAGGGCTAGATGAACTCGTCTTGTCGTCCTGATTCAGAATATATATACTTTATGGGGTCTCCGATGATTATTTCTATGTGTTACATACTTAGGGATTTTGCACATTTCCAATAGCTCCGCTTTGCTCTTTTTTTACAAAAAGGCAAAGGGGCTAAAAATATAAAAGGGATGATTTATCCTTTTATTTAATTTCTTCTCTCTTGGGATCATACGTAATATATAAAGGAATACTATATATTAAATTTTATAGGAATGTCACCATTAAGGGACTTTGCCTACAATTTTTTAATCTTTCATATATAAAAGTATATTAAAGGATCAAATAGTTATCGATACACCTTAATATATGATACAACCAAATGAATATAAGGTTCTTGGTAATAAATAACTTTAGTTTATACTGCACATTATATACAATTTGTAGCTACAACTAATCTGATAAATTATTTGATAATTATTTCCTTATCAAATGTATATTCTACTATTATCGGTTCAAATGTATTCGGTATTATTATCCTGGTCACATATAGACAAGCTCAACTGTATTTAAATATAATCCTTGTCGGGCCAATATACCATTTGTTAGCCATTCCTTTGAAATTTTGTTAATTAGTTTTTCATTTAATGAATGTATTTAGCGTGCTTTAGTTTTATTTGGGATTTCTATTGTTTTTGTTATTGTTTTTTTTTTTCATTACGATCTTGATTTAATCTAGCGGCAATTTAAGAAATATGTGGTCTATTTGTTTCACATTTTAGTTTTGTATAGCTATAGAAATAAAATAGAAAAACACAAAAAGTATAAATAAATATCTAAATTTATAGAATTTTTATATGTAATTATCTGCTTTCTCGATCATTTCATTTATTTAGCATAGAATATAAACAAAATACGAAACTAACAATCGAAAACGGGTACAAAACAACAAATAGCAAAAAAAAAAACAGGCGAGAGAGCAAACAGAAGGCTCAGCAAGAATAATGAGAATTAAAATAGCGATTTAAAGAGAATTTTGTCTTCTGTTTTTATCTAATGTAAACGGCGATGTGGTGATGGCGACAAAGCGACAGACACGCCTATTTACAAAAATAATGGGCGTTGGTACAAGCAGCGGCCACTTATCAAACAATACCCTCTAATTAAACATCAACACAAAAGGTATAACCTGTTCTTTGATAAAACATACTTATTTCGTAAGGAAGGGGATAAGAATAAAAATAAGAATAAGAATATGAATAAATATAAGGGTAAGGATAAGTAGATGCAGATGCACAAAATCAATATTATGTTAAGTTCCTTATGTGTTAGTTACATGGTATTTGCCGTAAACAAATATCAAAACTTTTGGATATTAAATGTTATTAGGAGTAGCAAATGTTTCCGTTTTACGAACATCCCAACAACATAATTAAAGAATATAACTAATTATTTCTCTATAACGACAGTTATAAAACTATGATCTCTATTGTACATACTCTTTTTCTCTTTTCTCTCTTTCTCTTTTTAGCCCCTTTGCCTTTTTGTAAAAAAAGAGCAAAGCGGAGCTATTGGAAATGTGCAAAATCCAAAAGTATGTAACACATAGAAATAATCATCGGAGACCCCATAAAGTATATATATTCTGAATCAGGACGACAAGACGAGTTCATCTAGCCCTGTCCGTCTGTCTGTCTGTCTGTCTGTCCGTCTGTCCGTCTGACCGTCTGTCCGTCTGTCCGTCTGTCCGTCTGTATGAACGCCTGTTTCTCAGAGACTATAAGAGCTAGAGCAACCAAACTTGAAATCTAGATTCGTTATGTTCGTAGGTTATACGAGTTTGTTTTTGATTTTTGAATTTCCTCCCCTGACCCCCGCAAATCGAAAAAAACGATTATTAAGCATAATTTTCAACCGATCAAATTTATTTTTGGTACACATCATAATTAGACCATTCTTGATCGATGTTGTAAGTCTGGGTAAGATTGATCAAAAATCTCGGAAGTTATAGATCATCAAAAGTGGCGTTATGGGCCCCGGGGGGGTATAGTAGTGCGCGCAAAATAAGAGCTACAGCAACGAAATTTGGAACGTAGATTTATTATGTTCGTACGCTATACGAGTTTGTTTTTGATTTTTAAATTTCCTCCCCTGACCCCCGCAAATCGAAAAAAACGATTATGAGGTACAATTTTTAACCGATAAGATTTCTTTTTCGCACACATATTAAGTATATCATTCTTCATCTACGTTGTGAGTTTCGTTAAAATTGAACGAAAAACACGGAAGTTATACAACAATAAGTACCGCGCTATTGAGCGTGGGGGGCTAAAAGGCGCGCGCAATGGCCAAGTACGTGCAGAACTGTGTGTATATATGAGTATGTGTGTGTATAGCTGTTAATGTAGGCAAAGGGGCTCTCGTAGTCGGGTACACTCGACTACAGACTTCTTACTTGTTTGTTCTCTCAATATCGATCTATCATTTTATTTTATCATATAGTTGTGTACTGGTTATGCAAATGCTAACTGCAATTTTGTAATGTGTGAAAACCTAACCGAATCATGTGACCGTCAAGAACAACAATAACAACAACTAAGCAACATCGCACCGAGTGTTTTCTAGCCATTAGACAAAACAAATAAGTATGAGGTCAATAACGTTTCAGTTACATACGGAAACAAAAGCACCAATATAGCTTCAAATTGGGTGTTTGCCCACGAATAGATTCGGGCTTAGGCCAAACCAATACTTTTCCACAATTCATTACAATAATTGAAAATGAAAAAAAACTATAAATTTAAACCATGTTTAGTATTAGCCACAATTATTTGCTATTTTATTGATATTTGACGACGACTTAAATTAAATATAAAATAACAAAAAAAAAAATATAAATAATAAATAATAGAAGTACAATAGATAATAGATAATAGATAATAGATAATAGATAATAAATAATAAATAATAAATAATAAATAATAAATAATAAATAATAAATAATAAATAATAAATAATAAATAATAAATAATAAATAATAAATAATAAATAATAAATAATAAATAATAAATAATGAAATAATAAATAATAAATAATAAATAATAAATAATAAATAATAAATAATAAATAATAAATAATAAATAATAAATAATAAATAATAAATAAATAAATAATAAATAATAAATAATAAATAATAAATAATAAATAATAAATAATAAATAATAAATAATAAATAATAAATAATAAATAATAAATAATAAATAATAAATAATAAATAATAAATAATAAATAATAAATAATAAATAATAAATAATAAATAATAAATAATAAATAATAAATAATAAATAATAAATAATAAATAATAAATAATAAATAATAAATAATAAATAATAAATAATAAATAATAAATAATAAATAATAAATAATAAATAATAAATAATAAATAATAAATAATAAATAATAAATAATAAATAATAAATAATAAATAATAAATAATAAATAATAAATAATAAATAATAAATAATAAATAATAAATAATAAATAATAAATAATAAATAATAAATAATAAATAATAAATAATAAATAATAAATAATAAATAATAAATAATAAATAATAAATAATAAATAATAAATAATAAATAATAAATAATAAATAATAAATAATAAATAATAAATAATAAATAATAAATAATAAATAATAAATAATAAATAATAAATAATAAATAATAAATAATAAATAATAAATAATAAATAATAAATAATAAATAATAAATAATAAATAATAAATAATAAATAATAAATAATAAATAATAAATAATAAATAATAAATAATAAAATAATAAAATAAATAAATAATAAATAATAAATAATAAATAATAAATAATAAATAATAAATAAGCAAGTAGATAGATAGATAGATAGATAGAGTGAGTGAGTGAGTGAATGATAGACAGATAGATAGATAGATAGATAGAATAATAAATAATAAATAATAAATAATGAATGAATGAATGAATAAATAATAAATAATAAATAATAAATAATAAATAGTAAATAAATAAATAATAAATAATAAATAATAAATAATAAATAATAAATAATAAATAATAAATAATAAATAATAAATAATAAATAATAAATAATAAATAATAGATAGATAAATAATAAATAATAAATAATAAATAATAAATAAAGAATTAATAAATAATAAATAATAAATAATAAATAATAAATAATAAATAATAAATAGTAAGTAATAAATAATAAATAATAAATAATAAATAATAAATAATAAATAATAAATAATAAATAATAAATAATAAATAATAAATAATAAATAATAAATAATAAATAATAAAT
>JBAMBS010000228.1:0-105964 GCA_037044455.1 Zygothrica quintamaculata | reverse complement strand
AAATACCATTCGCATCCAGAAACGAAATAGTAGTAAGTCTTTCGTACCTTCTATTCAAAAATTACACGATCTGTGATTTTGATTTTAATTGGTTAATCGGATTTCTATATAATCTATTACGCTAGTAACAGGGCAAGTTCTACATATTTAATATTTCAATAATGGCAGCGGTTTTTCTAAAAAAGGCGCATAAGTGTACTAAGGACTCTACTCTATTAAAAAGATAACATAATGTTGTGGAATTTGAAAGCCTTAAAAACTTTTCTCATATTCACCTTTTGAAAACATCGATATAAATTCGTTGACAGAACCAACAAGTGTCTTGAAGAGTTATATACAATATCAATAAGCAATGGTACCCAAATACATAAAATAATAATCATAATCATTTGATATTTTACATACAGTCGAGTCCCGGATATTAGATTTTTTACGAATTACGCGGGATTTCGAATTACCGAGGTTTCCATTTAACGAGGCTCAACAAAGAAAATTTCAAACTACCGCGGTTTTTATATTTTAGATAATGTTTATATATTTCTTAATTGTTGGAATCAAGAAATCAACATAAGTACATTCATTTGTACTTTTTATATATTAAATGCAAATAAAATTAATTAATTATTCGTAAATTTTTTCGATACTTACGCATTGATTGTGCCTTTGGGAAAAAAAAGCAAACTAATAGAAAATAATTTGAGACAGCAAAAAAAAGAAAATTAAACATGTATAGCGACATAAAGGCGGCATAACTGTCTACAAATCCTAACGGTGACTCAACTGACCAGAAGTTTGCATTGCATTACGAATTATAAGAGGTTACGAAATCAAATTACGAATTATAAGAAGTTTAATATTTTTTGTGTTGCGAAAAATATTACGAATTAACGAGGGCACCAAAATGTATAAAATTTTTACGAATTATAGAGATTTTCGAATTAGCGGAGTAAGAATTATCGAGGCTCGACTGTATTTATAAAAGTACAGTAGCTGTAACAAGCATATAAACTATACTATTATACACGTGCCTATTACAAATTAATATTTTTACTTTCAATGGTACTAACCCATGCATGTAATTACTTTATAAATTTTTACTATCCGATTGATACTGTTAGTTATTAATGTGGCGTTAATTTTATACAAAAATATCTCAGGTGCAGCTGGATTTTTACGGCGTTGTGGCTTGGTCAATAATTCAACGCATTACACTACCACTGTGCATTTTTCATCGTTTTCACAGTGCCGTGACACTTGCAGAGATCTGGAAGACTACATACAAGGCCCGTTTGGAGTAAACTGTTTTGTCTATGCAGCTGACTGCAAAAATAATAATGTTTTTGAATCAGCAACCAGAAAATTAAATTAGCGAAACAGCTCGCCAATTGAAAAACAAAAAAAATAGATTTTTCTAATATCAGCATTATTAACGTACATATTGAAAAACACTATATATAGATTAAAATTTAATATCGATGAGGTATTGGGAAATTGGGTGTTAGCCTGTGGGGCTTGAGTAAATTGTATGAATCCCCGTTGCCGGAACTAATTTTGAATTTCCAACAAAAGTAAAAATAACACGCAAAAAAAAAATTAGCTTGAACTCCAAGCGCAATTTATTGATACCCTATTGTGTGTGTTTCATGAAATATAACGAATACTGTTCTCGTTTTTTATTGATTTTAAAACTTCACAAAAACAATAATATATATATATATATATATATATATATATATATTTAAATATTTTAAAGCAAAATTTTTTAGTCATTAAAATTATCTTAGTGTTTCTTTATTATGGTACGATACATTAGCACGAACATATAAACCCATTACCGATGTAATTGCGTTAAAAATAAAATTTTCTGTTCATTTTTCTATAATTGAACAATTTAAAATGACTTATTGTATCAATTTTATTCATAAACACATAACAAATGCAATCACATTAATATTATGCACTATAAGTAGTTGAAAAGTAATGTGTTTCCCTGTGCATCAAAATGTCTTTAATGAAACCTTGCAGCGGTCGATAAAAATTTTAGCTTATTAAACTTTGAACGTTTTACATAAAATTAGATTATTAAAGAATTTATGAAAATGTATTTACAGTCATAAATTTCATATACTAAACAAGGGTCAAGACAAGGTCCATTTTCTATTTTCGCTGGCTGCTCATGTGTTCCGATAAATTATATATATTAATTCAATTTCTTTTCGATTCCGAAGTAAAAAATATTTTAAATGTAGTGTATGTTTAGGCAATGGAAAAATTTTGTCAAGTAGGCATTTGTTTGTTTGGTTTACAAAAGCAATTTGCCTATTTCTTGATGAACTTAGGTGAAGAGATTTAGAAAAATTTGATTGAATTTTGAATTGTTAAATAAATGAATATTTATTTCACTAAAACATTTTAAAATCTTTTACTTTGGACATTGCGCGCACCTTTTAGCCCCCACGCTCTATAGCGCGGTACTTAATGATCTATAACTTCCGTGTTTATTGTTCTATCTTAACGAAATTCACAACGTAAATTAGGAATGGTATATTTAATATCAGTACCAAAAAAGAAATTTGATCGGTTGCAAATTGTGTCTTATAATCGATTTTTTCGAATTGATCGGTTGAAAATTGTGCTTTATAATAGTTTTTTTTTCGAATTGCGAGGGGTCAGGGGAAGAAATTGATTTAAAGTTTGGTTGCTCTA
This sequence comes from Zygothrica quintamaculata, assembly GCA_037044455.1. Classification (NCBI taxonomy): domain Eukaryota; kingdom Metazoa; phylum Arthropoda; class Insecta; order Diptera; family Drosophilidae; genus Zygothrica; species Zygothrica quintamaculata. The sequence continues at coordinate 103,258 of JBAMBS010000228.1, read as the reverse complement.
GCTCTTAAAGTCTCTGAGAAACAGGCGATCATACAGACGGACAGACAGACAGACGGACAGAGCTACGTTGACTCGTCTTGTCGTCCTGATTCATAATATATATACTTTATGGGGTCTCCGATGAATATTTCTATGTGTTACATACTTTTCGATTTTGCACATTTCAATAGCTCTGCTTTGCTTCTTTTTTACACAAAGGTAAAGGGACTAAGAAAATGTAATACTTATAAATTTAACAAGTCAACAGGTCTGGATACAATCAATTACGAGGAAAACTTACTCTGAGAATGCTATAAGACTTTAACTAATTTGTCGGAATTTTACATTTTCAAAATATAAATATCATAAACAGCTTGATAATTATTTGATATTAAAGTGGCTGAAATGTTTACATTTGACCGGTTCCGAATGCGGAATTATAAACTAAAACAAGTAAGAAATCTGTAGTCGAGTGTACCCGACTACGAGAGCTGGGGTCAGTGGAGGAAATTCGAAAATCTAAAATAAACTCGTATAGCGTACAAACATTAAGAATCTAGATTCCAAATTTGGATGTTCTAGCTCTTATTTTGCGCGCACTACTAAACCCCCCGGGCCCAATAACACCACTTTTAATGATGTATAACTTCCAAGATTTTTTTTTATCAATCTTACCCAGATTCACAACATGGTTCAAGAATGGTCAAATTATGATGTGTGCCGAAAAAATTCAATCGGTTGAAAATTATGCTTAAAAATCGTTTTTTTCGAATTGCGTTGGTCAGGGGAGGAAATTGAAAAATCAAAAATAAACTCGTATAACCAACGAACATAACGAATCTAAGTTTCAAATTTGGACAGGGCTAGATCGACTCGTCTTGTCGTCCTGATTAAGAATATATATACTTTATGGGGTCTCCGATGATTATTTCTATGTGTTACATACTTTTGTATTTTGCACATTTCCAATAGCTCCGCATTGCATACATAGGATTAATTATTAAAACTTACATAAATGTTATATTTCGATTTTGTTTTATTTTAACTGTAACATACATTTTCTACCCATCTACAATACTTTATTCCGTACTTATTAAAATTACGCAAGTATAAGAAAATTCAAAAGGTTGTTTTTGGGTATTTTTCCGACTCCAGGATTAAGCCATTAAAATAAAAATAACAGAAATAAACTGTGATGAGAAATACAAAATATAAATAATACCTAGTCTGCACAAAAATTAAAACGTTCTGACCAATTCTATAATACAATAGATAATCTCTATAAGGAAAAAATCAATTTTAATTTTAATTAATCTTAAAAACTTTTATTCATGCTTTATATACTGTATATACAAAGTTATTGGCCCCTTTGCCATAAAAAAGAAGCAAAGCGGAGCTAATGGAAATGTGCAAAATCGAAAACTATGTAACACATAGAAATAATCATCGGAGACCCCATAAAGTATATATACTCTGAATCAGGACGACAAGACGAGTTGATCTAGCCATGTCCGTCTGTCTGTCCGTCTGTCCGTCCGTTTGTCCGTGCGTTTGTCCGTATGAACGCCTGTTTCTCAGAGACTTTAAGAGCTAGAGCAACTAAATTTTAAACTTAGATTCATTATTTTCGTACCCTATACGTGTTTGTTTTAGATTTTTTCTAAACTACTTGAAAAAGTAAAATGAAACTCGTATGTGGCTTTTAAAATTAAATACAACGCATTCCTTTTCGTCGCATTTTTTTGATTTATTTAGGGGCATATGAATCATTTTTGAGCGATTTTTCAATTGATTTTATGATGAAATACCATTCGCATCCAGAAACGAAATAGTAGTAAGTCTTTCGTACCTTCTATTCAAAAATTACACGATCTGTGATTTTGATTTTAATTGGTTAATCGGATTTCTATATAATCTATTACGCTAGTAACAGGGCAAGTTCTACATATTTAATATTTCAATAATGGCAGCGGTTTTTCTAAAAAAGGCGCATAAGTGTACTAAGGACTCTACTCTATTAAAAAGATAACATAATGTTGTGGAATTTGAAAGCCTTAAAAACTTTTCTCATATTCACCTTTTGAAAACATCGATATAAATTCGTTGACAGAACCAACAAGTGTCTTGAAGAGTTATATACAATATCAATAAGCAATGGTACCCAAATACATAAAATAATAATCATAATCATTTGATATTTTACATACAGTCGAGTCCCGGATATTAGATTTTTTACGAATTACGCGGGATTTCGAATTAACGAGGTTTCCATTTAACGAGGCTCAACAAAGAAAATTTCAAACTACCGCGGTTTTTATATTTTAGATAATGTTTATATATTTCTTAATTGTTGGAATCAAGAAATCAACATAAGTACATTCATTTGTACTTTTTATATATTAAATGCAAATAAAATTAATTAATTATTCGTAAATTTTTTCGATACTTACGCATTGATTGTGCCTTTGGGAAAAAAAAGCAAACTAATAGAAAATAATTTGAGACAGCAAAAAAAAGAAAATTAAACATGTATAGCGACATAAAGGCGGCATAACTGTCTACAAATCCTAACGGTGACTCAACTGACCAGAAGTTTGCATTGCATTACGAATTATAAGAGGTTACGAAATCAAATTACGAATTATAAGAAGTTTAATATTTTTTGTGTTGCGAAAAATATTACGAATTAACGAGGGCACCAAAATGTATAAAATTTTTACGAATTATAGAGATTTTCGAATTAGCGGAGTAAGAATTATCGAGGCTCGACTGTATTTATAAAAGTACAGTAGCTGTAACAAGCATATAAACTATACTATTATACACGTGCCTATTACAAATTAATATTTTTACTTTCAATGGTACTAACCCATGCATGTAATTACTTTATAAATTTTTACTATCCGATTGATACTGTTAGTTATTAATGTGGCGTTAATTTTATACAAAAATATCTCAGGTGCAGCTGGATTTTTACGGCGTTGTGGCTTGGTCAATAATTCAACGCATTACACTACCACTGTGCATTTTTCATCGTTTTCACAGTGCCGTGACACTTGCAGAGATCTGGAAGACTACATACAAGGCCCGTTTGGAGTAAACTGTTTTGTCTATGCAGCTGACTACATATTGAAAAACACTATATATAGATTAAAATTTAATATCGATGAGGTATTGGGAAATTGGGTGTTAGCCTGTGGGGCTTGAGTAAATTGTATGAATCCCCGTTGCCGGAACTAATTTTGAATTTCCAACAAAAGTAAAAATAACACGCAAAAAAAAAATTAGCTTGAACTCCAAGCGCAATTTATTGATACCCTATTGTGTGTGTTTCATGAAATATAACGAATACTGTTCTCGTTTTTTATTGATTTTAAAACTTCACAAAAACAATAATATATATATATATATATATATATATATATATATTTAAATATTTTAAAGCAAAATTTTTTAGTCATTAAAATTATCTTAGTGTTTCTTTATTATGGTACGATACATTAGCACGAACATATAAACCCATTACCGATGTAATTGCGTTAAAAATAAAATTTTCTGTTCATTTTTCTATAATTGAACAATTTAAAATGACTTATTGTATCAATTATATCCATAAACACATAACAAATGCAATCACATTAATATTATGCACTATAAGTAGTTGAAAAGTAATGTGTTTCCCTGTGCATCAAAATGTCTTTAATGAAACCTTGCAGCGGTCGATAAAAATTTTAGCTTATTAAACTTTGAACGTTTTACATAAAATTAGATTATTAAAGAATTTATGAAAATGTATTTACAGTCATAAATTTCATATACTAAACAAGGGTCAAGACAAGGTCCATTTTCTATTTTCGCTGGCTGCTCATGTGTTCCGATAAATTATATATATTAATTCAATTTCTTTTCGATTCCGAAGTAAAAAATATTTTAAATGTAGTGTATGTTTAGGCAATGGAAAAATTTTGTCAAGTAGGCATTTGTTTGTTTGGTTTACAAAAGCAATTTGCCTATTTCTTGATGAACTTAGGTGAAGAGATTTAGAAAAATTTGATTGAATTTTGAATTGTTAAATAAATGAATATTTATTTCACTAAAACATTTTAAAATCTTTTACTTTGGACATTGCGCGCATCTTTTAGCCCCCACGCTCTATAGCGCGGTACTTAATGTTCTATAACTTCCGTGTTTATTGTTCTATCTTAACAAAATTCACAACGTAAATTAGGAATGGTATATTTAATATCAGTACCAAAAAAGAAATTTGATCGGTTGCAAATTGTGTCTTATAATCGATTTTTTCGAATTGATCGGTTGAAAATTGTGCTTTATAATAGTTTTTTTTTCGAATTGCGAGGGGTCAGGGGAAGAAATTGATTTAAAGTTTGGTTGCTCTAGCTCTTAAAGTCTCTGAGAAACAGGCGATCATACAGACGGACAGACAGACAGACGGACAGAGCTACGTTGACTCGTCTTGTCGTCCTGATTCATAATATATATACTTTATGGGGTCTCCGATGAATATTTCTATGTGTTACATACTTTTCGATTTTGCACATTTCAATAGCTCTGCTTTGCTTCTTTTTTACACAAAGGTAAAGGGACTAAGAAAATGTAATACTTATAAATTTAACAAGTCAACAGGTCTGGATACAATCAATTACGAGGAAAACTTACTCTGAGAATGCTATAAGACTTTAACTAATTTGTCGGAATTTTACATTTTCAAAATATAAATATCATAAACAGCTTAATAATTATTTGATATTAAAGTGGCTGAAATGTTTACATTTGACCGGTTCCGAATGCGGAATTATAAACTAAAACAAGTAAGAAATCTGTAGTCGAGTGTACCCGACTACGAGAGCTGGGGTCAGTGGAGGAAATTCGAAAATCTAAAATAAACTCGTATAGCGTACAAACATTAAGAATCTAGATTCCAAATTTGGATGTTCTAGCTCTTATTTTGCGCGCACTACTAAACCCCCCGGGCCCAATAACACCACTTTTAATGATGTATAACTTCCAAGATTTTTTTTTATCAATCTTACCCAGATTCACAACATGGTTCAAGAATGGTCAAATTATGATGTGTGCCGAAAAAATTCAATCGGTTGAAAATTATGCTTAAAAATCGTTTTTTTCGAATTGCGTTGGTCAGGGGAGGAAATTGAAAAATCAAAAATAAACTCGTATAACCTACGAACATAACGAATCTAAGTTTAAAATTTGGACAGGGCTAGATCGACTCGTCTTGTCGTCCTGATTAAGAATATATATACTTTATGGGGTCTCCGATGATTATTTCTATGTGTTACATACTTTTGTATTTTGCACATTTCCAATAGCTCCGCATTGCATACATAGGATTAATTATTAAAACTTACATAAATGTTATATTTCGATTTTGTTTTATTTTAACTGTAACATACATTTTCTACCCATCTACAATACTTTATTCCGTACTTATTAAAATTACGCAAGTATAAGAAAATTCAAAAGGTTGTTTTTGGGTATTTTTCCGACTCCAGGATTAAGCCATTAAAATAAAAATAACAGAAATAAACTGTGATGAGAAATACAAAATATAAATAATACCTAGTCTGCACAAAAATTAAAACGTTCTGACCAATTCTATAATACAATAGATAATCTCTATAAGGAAAAAATCAATTTTAATTTTAATTAATCTTAAAAACTTTTATTCATGCTTTATATACTGTATATACAAAGTTATTGGCCCCTTTGCCATAAAAAAGAAGCAAAGCGGAGCTAATGGAAATGTGCAAAATCGAAAACTATGTAACACATAGAAATAATCATCGGAGACCCCATAAAGTATATATACTCTGAATCAGGACGACAAGACGAGTTGATCTAGCCATGTCCGTCTGTCTGTCCGTCTGTCCGTCCGTTTGTCCGTGCGTTTGTCCGTATGAACGCCTGTTTCTCAGAGACTTTAAGAGCTAGAGCAACTAAATTTTAAACTTAGATTCATTATTTTCGTACCCTATACGTGTTTGTTTTAGATTTTTTCTAAACTACTTGAAAAAGTAAAATGAAACTCGTATGTGGCTTTTAAAATTAAATACAACGCATTCCTTTTCGTCGCATTTTTTTGATTTATTTAGGGGCATATGAATCATTTTTGAGCGATTTTTCAATTGATTTTATGATGAAATACCATTCGCATCCAGAAACGAAATAGTAGTAAGTCTTTCGTACCTTCTATTCAAAAATTACACGATCTGTGATTTTGATTTTAATTGGTTAATCGGATTTCTATATAATCTATTACGCTAGTAACAGGGCAAGTTCTACATATTTAATATTTCAATAATGGCAGCGGTTTTTCTAAAAAAGGCGCATAAGTGTACTAAGGACTCTACTCTATTAAAAAGATAACATAATGTTGTGGAATTTGAAAGCCTTAAAAACTTTTCTCATATTCACCTTTTGAAAACATCGATATAAATTCGTTGACAGAACCAACAAGTGTCTTGAAGAGTTATATACAATATCAATAAGCAATGGTACCCAAATACATAAAATAATAATCATAATCATTTGATATTTTACATACAGTCGAGTCCCGGATATTAGATTTTTTACGAATTACGCGGGATTTCGAATTAACGAGGTTTCCATTTAACGAGGCTCAACAAAGAAAATTTCAAACTACCGCGGTTTTTATATTTTAGATAATGTTTATATATTTCTTAATTGTTGGAATCAAGAAATCAACATAAGTACATTCATTTGTACTTTTTATATATTAAATGCAAATAAAATTAATTAATTATTCGTAAATTTTTTCGATACTTACGCATTGATTGTGCCTTTGGGAAAAAAAAGCAAACTAATAGAAAATAATTTGAGACAGCAAAAAAAAGAAAATTAAACATGTATAGCGACATAAAGGCGGCATAACTGTCTACAAATCCTAACGGTGACTCAACTGACCAGAAGTTTGCATTGCATTACGAATTATAAGAGGTTACGAAATCAAATTACGAATTATAAGAAGTTTAATATTTTTTGTGTTGCGAAAAATATTACGAATTAACGAGGGCACCAAAATGTATAAAATTTTTACGAATTATAGAGATTTTCGAATTAGCGGAGTAAGAATTATCGAGGCTCGACTGTATTTATAAAAGTACAGTAGCTGTAACAAGCATATAAACTATACTATTATACACGTGCCTATTACAAATTAATATTCTTACTTTCAATGGTACTAACCCATGCATGTAATTACTTTATAAATTTTTACTATCCGATTGATACTGTTAGTTATTAATGTGGCGTTAATTTTATACAAAAATATCTCAGGTGCAGCTGGATTTTTACGGCGTTGTGGCTTGGTCAATAATTCAACGCATTACACTACCACTGTGCATTTTTCATCGTTTTCACAGTGCCGTGACACTTGCAGAGATCTGGAAGACTACATACAAGGCCCGTTTGGAGTAAACTGTTTTGTCTATGCAGCTGACTGCAAAAATAATAATGTTTTTGAATCAGCAACCAGAAAATTAAATTAGCGAAACAGCTCGCCAATTGAAAAACAAAAAAAATAGATTTTTCTAATATCAGCATTATTAACGTACATATTGAAAAACACTATATATAGATTAAAATTTAATATCGATGAGGTATTGGGAAATTGGGTGTTAGCCTGTGGGGCTTGAGTAAATTGTATGAATCCCCGTTGCCGGAACTAATTTTGAATTTCCAACAAAAGTAAAAATAACACGCAAAAAAAAAATTAGCTTGAACTCCAAGCGCAATTTATTGATACCCTATTGTGTGTGTTTCATGAAATATAACGAATACTGTTCTCGTTTTTTATTGATTTTAAAACTTCACAAAAACAATAATATATATATATATATATATATATATATATATTTAAATATTTTAAAGCAAAATTTTTTAGTCATTAAAATTATCTTAGTGTTTCTTTATTATGGTACGATACATTAGCACGAACATATAAACCCATTACCGATGTAATTGCGTTAAAAATAAAATTTTCTGTTCATTTTTCTATAATTGAACAATTTAAAATGACTTATTGTATCAATTATATCCATAAACACATAACAAATGCAATCACATTAATATTATGCACTATAAGTAGTTGAAAAGTAATGTGTTTCCCTGTGCATCAAAATGTCTTTAATGAAACCTTGCAGCGGTCGATAAAAATTTTAGCTTATTAAACTTTGAACGTTTTACATAAAATTAGATTATTAAAGAATTTATGAAAATGTATTTACAGTCATAAATTTCATATACTAAACAAGGATCAAGACAAGGTCCATTTTCTATTTTCGCTGGCTGCTCATGTGTTCCGATAAATTAAATATATTAATTCAATTTCTTTTCGATTCCGAAGTAAAAAATATTTTAAATGTAGTGTATGTTTAGGCAATGGAAAAATTTTGTCAAGTAGGCATTTGTTTGTTTGGTTTACAAAAGCAATTTGCCTATTTCTTGATGAACTTAGGTGAAGAGATTTAGAAAAATTTGATTGAATTTTGAATTGTTAAATAAATGAATATTTATTTCACTAAAACATTTTAAAATCTTTTACTTTGGACATTGCGCGCACCTTTTAGCCCCCACGCTCTATAGCGCGGTACTTAATGATCTATAACTTCCGTGTTTATTGTTCTATCTTAACGAAATTCACAACGTAAATTAGGAATGGTATATTTAATATCAGTACCAAAAAAGAAATTTGATCGGTTGCAAATTGTGTCTTATAATCGATTTTTTCGAATTGATCGGTTGAAAATTGTGCTTTATAATAGTTTTTTTTTCGAATTGCGAGGGGTCAGGGGAAGAAATTGATTTAAAGTTTGGTTGCTCTAGCTCTTAAAGTCTCTGAGAAACAGGCGATCATACAGACGGACAGACAGACAGACGGACAGAGCTACGTTGACTCGTCTTGTCGTCCTGATTCATAATATATATACTTTATGGGGTCTCCGATGAATATTTCTATGTGTTACATACTTTTCGATTTTGCACATTTCAATAGCTCTGCTTTGCTTCTTTTTTACACAAAGGTAAAGGGACTAAGAAAATGTAATACTTATAAATTTAACAAGTCAACAGGTCTGGATACAATCAATTACGAGGAAAACTTACTCTGAGAATGCTATAAGACTTTAACTAATTTGTCGGAATTTTACATTTTCAAAATATAAATATCATAAACAGCTTGATAATTATTTGATATTAAAGTGGCTGAAATGTTTACATTTGACCGGTTCCGAATGCGGAATTATAAACTAAAACAAGTAAGAAATCTGTAGTCGAGTGTACCCGACTACGAGAGCTGGGGTCAGTGGAGGAAATTCGAAAATCTAAAATAAACTCGTATAGCGTACAAACATTAAGAATCTAGATTCCAAATTTGGATGTTCTAGCTCTTATTTTGCGCGCACTACTAAACCCCCCGGGCCCAATAACACCACTTTTAATGATGTATAACTTCCAAGATTTTTTTTTATCAATCTTACCCAGATTCACAACATGGTTCAAGAATGGTCAAATTATGATGTGTGCCGAAAAAATTCAATCGGTTGAAAATTATGCTTAAAAATCGTTTTTTTCGAATTGCGTTGGTCAGGGGAGGAAATTGAAAAATCAAAAATAAACTCGTATAACCTACGAACATAACGAATCTAAGTTTAAAATTTGGACAGGGCTAGATCGACTCGTCTTGTCGTCCTGATTAAGAATATATATACTTTATGGGGTCTCCGATGATTATTTCTATGTGTTACATACTTTTGGATTTTGCACATTTCCAATAGCTCCGCATTGCATACATAGGATTAATTATTAAAACTTACATAAATGTTATATTTCGATTTTGTTTTATTTTAACTGTAACATACATTTTCTACCCATCTACAATACTTTATTCCGTACTTATTAAAATTACGCAAATATAAGAAAATTCAAAAGGTTGTTTTTGGGTATTTTTCCGACTCCAGGATTAAGCCATTAAAATAAAAATAACAGAAATAAACTGTGATGAGAAATACAAAATATAAATAATACCTAGTCTGCACAAAAATTAAAACGTTCTGACAAATTCTATAATACAATAGATAATCTCTATAAGGAAAAAATCAATTTTAATTTTAATTAATCTTAAAAACTTTTATTCATGCTTTATATACTGTATATACAAGGATATTGGCCCCTTTGCCATAAAAAAGAAGCAAAGCGGAGCTAATGGAAATGTGCAAAATCGAAAACTATGTAACACATAGAAATAATCATCGGAGACCCCATAAAGTATATATACTCTGAATCAGGACGACAAGACGAGTTGATCTAGCCATGTCCGTCTGTCTGTCCGTCTGTCCGTCCGTTTGTCCGTGCGTTTGTCCGTATGAACGCCTGTTTCTCAGAGACTTTAAGAGCTAGAGCAACTAAATTTTAAACTTAGATTCATTATTTTCGTACCCTATACGTGTTTGTTTTAGATTTTTTCTAAACTACTTGAAAAAGTAAAATGAAACTCGTATGTGGCTTTTAAAATTAAATACAACGCATTCCTTTTCGTCGCATTTTTTTGATTTATTTAGGGGCATATGAATCATTTTTGAGCGATTTTTCAATTGATTTTATGATGATAGGTCCTGAGGAATACAAAAAAAACATATGTAATCAATTTTCGAATGCGTTTGACAAACTGGATTTGAACATTTAGAATAGAAAAATCGAGTTTAACGACGCAATTTATCGCTTTCTTGCCAACAAAGTCTGCAATCTTTTCTTCCTTTGAGTGTGTCAGCACCTTTTGATGTTGAAGCTACTAATCGTGATGGGATGTTCAGTGATCGACCGAAAAAGGATTCAAAATTCATTTTCGATATTGGGCGTTGCCAATGTTCTCAATAAATTGTAAAGAAAAGTACGTCATGCATCCTATATATCTAGATGATCGATTTCTTTGCAAATTACGAAAGCAACCAATCCCATTATATCCAACATGTTGCAAAAAAGTGCAAATGTCCATCGTTTCGTTGGCCGTTTTGTAGTGTAATAGGTAACCATCTGATCCATGCAGTCAACGCCGGGCTTGTTGAATTATAAAATAAAATTGCTTCCGGTTTTTTGGCTTCACCTTCACAATCCTTTGTGTAGTGTACGGTTGAAATCAAATTGACTGCCTTGTTCTTTTTCGGAACATACCTGCAGATCGAAACGAGATTACCGATCAAATTTATTTTTAGCACACATCATAATTAGACTATTCTTGATCCATGTTGTGAATATGGGTAAGATTCATCTAAAAACTCGGAAGTTATACATAATTAAAAGTGGTGTTATAGACCACGGGGGGGTTAAGTCGTGCTCGCAAAATGACAGCTAGAGCAACCAAATTTGGAATCTAGATTTTTAATATTCGTACGCTTTACAAGTTTGTTTTAGAATATTCGAATTTCCTCCCCTGACCACCGCAATTCGAAAAAATCGATTATAAGGCACAATTTTCAACTATTCAAATTTTTGGCACATATATTTTATTTATTTATTTATTTATTTAATGTCAACTATGAGCAGTCGACCAAAAATTTTGGTACAAAATTGAAATAAAATTAAAGTTAAAGATTAAAAATATATAATTATAATTAAATTTAAATTTTAAATTTTTAATTTAAGTTTTGAGTTTTAAGTCTTAAGTCTTAAGCTGGGAGTATTAAAATTGAATTAAAAATGATCCAACATTTGTTGCACAGAATTGGGAAAACCCAGAAAAACCCAATTAGATCATCAGTATTAGTAACGATGTTAATTATTGTTAGTTAAAAAGTTAAGAATTAAATTTTTGTTAGTTTCTAAGGGTAATTCCGTACTGATAACTCTGTAGAGCTTGTTATAGTCAGAACAGAGTACCCTGAAAGGTTCATGCAATAATAATTAGTGGTACATGTGTTAAGATAGATTGGGTTAAAGTTTCGCGAAAATCTAGAAGGAACACGAATATTAATATTACTTAATAAAACACTAGAATCTACTAATCCTAAAAGCAATTTGTGTAGGAACATAACTCCAAGCATAATACGGCGATTAGTAAGGGATGGAAGATTAATTAGTAATAGTCTACTTGCGTACGAAGGAAGATCCGTACCAGGAGCCCAGTTAAAAGCCCGGAGAGCAAAAAGAAGAAACTTTTTCTGTACAGACTCAATTTTATCTTGATGTACTGAATATTGTGGTGACCAAACACAAGATCCATATTCCAAGATAGGTCGGACAATGGCAGTATAAAGAATTTGTTATATAAGGGTCATCAAATTCTTTGGACCATCTTTTCACGAATCCAAGAGTTTGAGTAGCCTTATTTACAGTGAGAGCAACATGGGCATTAAAATTTAACTTAATGTCAAGTAAAATTCCTAAGTCCATGACACTCTCTAATCTGTCAAGTGTATACTGACCGAGAGAGTAATTAGATATAAGAGGTGATCCTCTATAAAATGACATAGATTTACAATTAGAACAATTAAGATGTAATAAATTACATTTACACTAGACATAAAAAAGGTCTAGTTCCGACTGCAATAAATGAGAAACTATTATGTCATTATAAGTAACGTATAACTTCACATCATCGGCATACATTAGTATGTTTCAATTGGAGAAAACTTGAGGAAGATAATTTATAAAAATATTAAAAAGTAATGGACCTAGATGACTGCCCTGGGGGACACCAGATGAAACATATACGGACTTAGATAATGATGATTTAAACATTACGCGTTGTATTCGCGATCTAAGGTTATCGTCGATCCAGTTAAGAAGGTCTTGAGGAAATCCAATCAAACTCTACTTAGTAATCAAGGGAGAGTGATTTACGGAGTCAAAAGCCTTACTAAAATCCGTGTAAATAACATCAGTCTGCATATTATTCCGAAATCCTTTAATAACAGAGGAACTAAATTCAAGTAAGTTAGTGGTTGTAGATCGAGATTTTACAAAACCATGTTGGCTAGGTGAAATAATCGAACTACTAAAAAATTGCTTAGGATTTTGCCGAAATTGTAATCAGCAGCGCCCTAGGTAATTATTATAACAAAGCGTATTGCATGAAATAAAGTTTATTCTGGCAATAACATACCGAGATAAATCGGTAAGTGTTCTTGTAGACTTAAATCGTTTATAATATCTGGATTTAATATTTTTAAGCATAGCTAATTCCTTAGAGAACCATGGACGTCTATTCGTTCTCTTATGGATCACCAAAGGAACGCAACTATTAAAAAGTTTATCCAAAATATTATAAAAGATTGAAGTCGCTTTATTAATGTCAGAACAAACGTATAAAGGAGCCCAGTTAGTTTAAGAAATAAGAAAATTAAGTTTGAAAAAGTTGCATTTTTTAAAACACCTAGACTTAACACCATGGTTACACGAAGATGATTCTACTGAAGTAGGCAACTCAAGAAGTATTTTTAAAGTTGGATGGTAGCGATCTTCAGGAACAACAAGAGCACAAATTTGCTCTATTGTAACATTAGATGAATTCGATGCAAAAATAAGGTCAAGTAAACGCCCATTACAATTACGGATAGCATTAACCTGACAGACTGATAATTCTAATAAAGACTCAATAAATTCATTGACAGTTACTGGCGACACAACATTAGTGGTAGTAGGAGATTGTGAGCCAGTCAACATTTGGCAGATTAAAATCGCCAAAAACAAGCAAGTAATCATTGTTAGAAAGCTCGGACGAGATAGAACGGATAACGGACAAATGTTTGAGATAAATAGCAGAATCCGAATTAGGACGGAATGTAGGAACAAGTTACAAATAGGTTGATATTATTAATATTGATTTTTACAGCAGTAAATTCAATATTAGAAGAATTGTCAATGACTATTGGCTGAGATGCAAGACTACAGCGAACAGCAATAAGTACGCCACCACCAGGGCGAAGTGAACGGTCTTGTCTGAAACAAGTGTATCTATTTGACAAAATAGATAAGTCAGCAATATCAGGCTTTAACCAAGTTTCAGTAAAGACCAATATGTTAGAGTCAAAAGAAAAACTATCTAAATAAAGCTTAGATAGTTTCGATTTTAGACCTCTAACATTTTGGTAAGTAATAAGAAGGGAGGCTGTTAGTTTTTTGAAGAGAGAGAAGATGAAACGCCATTAGCATTTCGTGGCAGTACAATTGGAGGCCGATTTCGGTTTTTGGGAACAAACTCTTTTATAACTAGATCATTGGGCCAGAAACTTTTGCAACAAACTGTGTTAAAAATATCAGCCGAGATACTAATTTTAAAAGAGGATATTTCCCTGATATAATTAAAATCAAATTTCCTCACCGAAATATTTAATTTTTTAAAATCTAAGTCGGACAATTTCAAATTCGATTGGATGTAAGAGTTTACATCATCAACCGAAGTATCCGGCGATAGCCTGGATACGAAAATTTGCTTCCTATACGGAACAACAGACAGGGGCTTAACGGAAGTGTTAGCCTCAGGAGGTAATCTCACCGTTTGAGGTGGATTATTAATGGGATTGTTAATAGGTAGCACCTGTGGAGTCATACTTACACTATTGGAGTTATCCACATTATTATTATTTTCGGTGGGAATTGGGGAACAAAAACTCATCAACTGTACTGAATTATTATTCACTACAGCTGCTGGTGATAACGGACATAGCATTGGGGTCGGCAAAGTTATTGAGCCAGAAGAACAAGGTATATCTATCGTCGGCTCAGACGATTGGGATGATAATTTGAAGTTATTAAAATTATAATCCAAATTTTTAAAATCCCCATGCAATTTAGTAAAGGCTGCTGTTAGGGTATCAAAACCGCGCCTTGTCTGCCTCATGAACTTTTGAAAGTTCATTTCAGCTTCGCGATAAGACTCGCAACACCACCTAAGACCAGACTTATTACTAATCAGGTCTTTAATTCTGCTTGTGTAACCGGCACACTTAGTATGTATGACGTTGTCACACAGCCAACAATCAATTAAATCAGCTTTGATGTCTGAAGGACATTTGCAATTTTTTGCACAGCAGACAAACATAGTTATAAAGTCGGTAAACTCGAGTAAAATAGTGTACTGCTCACGAAAAAACAAAAGAGAAGATAAGATATCAATAATAACACAAAAACAAGAATTAAGCTAGCTAACGGAAGATTATCTCTACAGCTGCCAAGAATGTAAACAGATCACACTAACAACAACTAATAAATGAGAGAGCGCCTACAACACCAATAAAGTAAGGTGAATATGCACAAAGAGCAACGAAAAAGTGCCTAACTAAATAAAACTTACCACAGCTGCACACAAAAACAAATAATAAGACCAAAAATGAAAACAAAAACAATGTATAGAGAGACAATTGAAGCACAAGCACAAATAAAATATTTGTCACAAAAAGAAAATAATAGATAAGCACGTTAAATAGCACCAACACGGAACGAAACTAAGTTAATTTATTTAAATTAGATTAATTATGAAATATTTAATATTAATATTAGTAATTCCTTCATAACTAACAAAATTAGGTAAAGTAGGTGCCTTACGCTTATTAATAACAAAGTTAAAAAATTGCTTAGGATTTTGCCGAAATTGTAATCGGCAGCGCCCTAGATAATTATTATAACAAAGGGTATTGCATGAAATAAAGTTTGTTCTGGCAATAACATACCGAGATAAATCGGTAAGTGTTCTTGTAGACTTAAATCGTTTATAATATCTGCATTTCATATTTTTAAGCATAGCTAATTCCTTGGAGAACCATGGAGGTCTTCTCGTCCTCTTATGGAGCACCAAAGGAACGCAACTATTAAAAAGTTTATCCAAAATATTATAAAAGATTGAAGTCGCTTTATTAATGTCAGAACAAACGTATAAAGGAGCCCAGTTAGTTTTGGAAATAAGAAAATTAAGTTTGAAAAAGTTGCATTTTTTGAAACACCTAGATTTAACACCAGGGTTAAACGAAGATGATTCTACTAAACTAGGCAACTCAAGAAGTATTTTTAAAGTTAGATGGTAGCGATCTTCAGGAACAACAACAGCACAAGTTTGCTCTATTGTAACATTAGATGAATCCGATGCAAAATTAAGGTCAAGTAAACGCCCTTCACAATTACGGACATCATTAACCTGACAGACTAACAATTCAAATAAAGATTCAATAAATTCATTGACAGTTACTGGTGACACAACATTAGTGGTAGTAGGAGATTGTGACCAGTCAACATTTGGCAGATTAAAATCACCAAAAACAAGCAAGTAATCATTGTTAGAAAGCTCGGACGAGATAGAACGGACAACGGACAAATGTTTGAAATAAATTGCAGAATCGGAATTAGGAGGAATGTAGGAACAAGTTACAAATAGGTTGATATTATTAATATTGATTTTTACAGCAGTAAATTCAATATTAGAAGAATTGTCAATGACTATTGGCTGAGATGCAAGACTACAGCGAACAGCAATAAGTACGCCACCACCAAGGCGAAGTGAACGGTCTTGTCTGAAACAAGTGTATCTATTTGACAAAATAGATAAGTCAGCAATATCAGGCTTTAACCAAGTTTCAGTAAAGACCAATATGTTAGAGTCAAAAGAAAAACTATCTAAATAAAGCTTAGATAGTTTCGATTTTAGACCTCTAAAATTTTGGTAAGTAATAAGAAGGGAGGCTGTTAGTTTTTTTGAAGAGAGAGAAGATGAAACGCCATTAGCATTTCGTGGCAGTACAATTGGAGGCCGATTACGGTTTTTGGGAATAAACTCTTTTATAACTAGATCATTGGGCCAGAAACTTTTGCAACAATCTGTGTTAAAAATATCAGCCGAGATACTAGTCTGTAACGCGGATATTGTCCCTGATCTAATCTAAAGTCAAATTGCCTAACCGAAGTATCTAGTTAGTTGCACACATCATAAATAAACTTTTCTTGATCTATGTTGTATAACTGGGTATGTATGTATGCTATGGATAAAAAAAACTCGGGAGTTATACATCATTAAAACTGGTGTTTTGGAGCCCGGAGGGGTTAAGTGGTGCGCGCAAACTAAGAGCTAGAGCAACCAAATTTGAAATCTAGATTCTTAATGCTCGTTAGCTTTACAAGTTTCTTTTATATTTTTAAATTTCCTCCCCTGACCCCCGCAATTTAAAGAAATCGATTATAAGGCACAATTTTCAACTATTCAAATTTCCTTTTTGCACATATATTACTTAAAGCATTGTTGATCTACGTTGTGAATTTCGTTAAGATTGAAAAATAAACATGCAAGTTACAGAACATTAAGTATCGCGTAATAGAGCGCGGGGGCTAAAGGACTTAAAGTACGTGCTGAACTGTGTGTATTTGTGAGTATGGCTGTATATGTAGGTAAAGGGGCTCTCGTAGTCGGGTACACTCGACTACAGAATTCTTACTTGTTTCGAATTTCATTGGTCAGGGGAGGAAACTCAAAAATCTAAAACAAACTTTTATAGCGTACAAAAATAACAAATTTAGATTACAAGTTTACTGTTACTAGCTCTTATAGTCTCTGAGAAACAGGCGTTCATACAGACGGATGGACGGACGGACGGACGGACAGACAGACGGACGGACAGACGGACAGAAAGACGGACATGGGTAGATCAACTCGTCTTGTCGTGCTGATTCAGAATATATATACTTTATGGGGTCTCCGATGATTATTTCTATGTGTTACATACTTTTGGATTTTGCACATTTCCATTAGCTCCGCTTTGCTCTTTTTTATGGCAAAGGGGCTAAAAAACGATTATTAGGCACAATTTTAATTCGATCAAATTTTTTTTTAACACACATAATAGACCATTCTTGATTTTACGTTGTAAATTTCGTTAAGATTGAACAATAAACACGGAAGTTATACTACATTAAGTATCTCGCTATTGATCGAGAAGATCTAAAAGGCCCGCGCAATTGCTAAGTACGTGTACTGTGTGTTTGTGTGAATGCGTGTGTGTATGGCTGTATATGTGGGCAAAGGGGCTCTCGAAGTTGGGTACACTCGACTACAGATTTCTTACTTGTTTAATTCATCTTACCAGATTCACAACATGGAACAAGAATGGCCTATTTATTATGAGTGCCAAAAAGAAATTCAATAGGTTGGAAATAGTGCTTAATAATCATTTTTTTCGAATTGCATTGGTCAGGGGAGGAAATTCCAAAATCAACAAGTAAGAAGTCTGTAGTCGAGTGTACCCGACTACGAGAGCCCCTTTGCCTTCATATACAGCCATACACACACATACTCATACATACACACAGTTCTGCACGTACTTGGCCATTGCGCGCGCCTTTTAGCCCCCCCACGCTCTATAGCGCGGTACTTATTGTTGTATAACTTCCGTGTTTTTCGTTTAATTTTAACGAAACTCACAACGTAGATGAAGATTGGTCTACTTAATATGTGTGTGAAAAAGAAATCTTATCGGTTAAAAATTGTACCTTATATTCGTTTTTTTCGATTTGCGGGGGTCAGGGGAGGAAATTTAAAAATCAAAAACAAACTTGTATAGCGTACGAACATACCAAATCTACGTTCCAAATTTCGTTGCTCTAGCTCTTATTTTGCGCGCACTACTATACACCCCCGGGGCCCATAACGCCACTTTTGATGATCTATAACTTCCGAGATTTTTGATCAATCTTACCCAGACTTACAACATCGATCAAGAATGGTCTAATTATGATGTGTACCAAAATGATCGGTTGATAATTATGCTTAATAATCGTTTTTTTCGATTTGCGGGAGTCAGGGGAGGAAATTCAAAAATCAAAAACAAACTCGTATAACCTACAAACATAACGAATCTAGATTTCAAGTTTGGTTGCTCTAGCTCTTATAGTCTCTGAGAAACAGGCGTTCATACAGACGGACAGACGGACAGACGGACAGACGGACAGATGGACAGACAGACAGACGGACAGGGCTAGATGAACTCGTCTTGTCGTCCTGATTCTGAATATATATACTTTATGGGGTCTCCGATGATTATTTCTATGTGCTACATACTTTTGGATTTTGCACATTTCCAATAGCTCCGCTTTGCTCTTATTTTACAAAAAGGCAAAGGGGCTAAAAAGAAACACGTATAGGGTACGAAAAAAACGAATATAGATTATAAGTTTGGTTGCTCTAGCTCTTATAGTCTCTGCAAATCGGACGGATAGACGGACAGGGCTAAATCGATTCGTCTTGTCGTCCTGATGAAGAATATATAAATGAATATAATTGATATATTTTGTTCTAAGAAAATATATCTTTGACCTTTTGTATCAACTAGTATCTGCTCTAATATTATGTTAATAATATTAGCAATTGCTGTCTCCAATTGTTAGGCGGTGCCTGAACAATGAGACGCAACGGTCGAGTAAACGTGTTCACTCAGACTAGCCGATACGTTGATATACGTTTTTGATATCTTGTATCAACAAACGTCTGCCTTAATATTATATAAATAATATTAACGATTGCTGTCTCTAACTGTTAGGCGGTGCCTGAACAATGAGTCGCAACGGTCGAGTAAACATTGTTTACTCAGACTAGCAGATGTGTTGCTGATGTATTCTGTGCTAACAAAATACGTTAATATCAATTTTGTCTCCAACGTGTTACACGTGTTAATGAATAAAAAGTCTTTGTGAATTTACTCAGCTCTGTGACTTGCTTTATTTAACTATCCAATTCCAACTGATTTCACCCAAAGCTCTCCATAGCGGCCATGCCAACATGCAGTGTTACCAGCTAAGGATAAATGAAATATAAGAGAAAGGGCTTTCTGTGGCTAACTTAACATAAATACTGCACTATCGATTACTTATGTTAACTACTCCCCCATCAAGTTTGAGGCCGCCCTTGGCCGATTCCAATCCGGCGATGACCTCCGTTGGTTATTTAGTGGCCTTCTGTCCTTCATCCACTTACCGACAAACTATGCTGACGCAGATGACCGTGCAGCATACGCTCCAGTTTCCATTGCTTTATATCCTGCCTTCTCCAGACTGACTTCCTTCTTGAATTCCTGGCTTGCCTTCGCATTACTTTCAGTAAGGGATTGAAAGTAAGTGAGACTAAGAATATCTACATGTTCCTGTAAGCCTGCACTTTTGCGTCTTTATCATAAATGCTTATTGATAAAAACAAAAGTGCTAACGGTTTAAAGCCTGGACAAAACAGATCTCCAACTGGAGTGTTTGTGGGCTTCTCTAGCAAAACCGATTTCGAGTCTGTCAAGAATTATCCCACCACCGACAACATTCAACCTAAAGCTATCTCTTGCGGGTAGCAAACTCTTCTAAAGGGCGGATTGAGGGCGTTTTCTTTGCAAGATCATTTCAAGTTGATCTTGTGGACCACCCTCCCTTTAATGAGGACCGTGGTTCCCAGGTCTGCTTCTATGATCTTCTCCTCGCACAAGGGTGTGAGCTTGTTGCCAAGCCTTCGATTAGATTAGACGAAAACTTTTTCGCCCACCTCAAAGACCCTATTCTGCCGATATGCATTTTCTCTGGCTCTAAATGCATTTTGTGCACTTCTCAACTTGTCCTGAACCTTCTGCACTCCTTGCAATCCTTTTGACTGAGCGTGTATGACCGAGTGTATCGACTTGTTATACTCTGTTGTGGCCAATAGGATTATTTCCACAGTGTCGGTCAGGACTCTGTCCAATTTTAGACACCTAGCTAGTTCCAGTAGAGTGCTATGGAACCTTTCTACCTGTCCGTTAGAGACACTGTGTAATGGTGGCGTCTTTGAGATGGAAATTCCAAAAATATTGGCCAGCATGGTCGAAATTGTGTGAGAGTTTAAGGACTGCTCATTGTCGCAATAAATTGACTTTGCTTTTGGAAAGAAATTCATTAATTGGAGGTTGGCCGGTTTCAGATCCCCAATTGTTCTGGAAGGATTGGTTGTACAACAGCAAACTTGGAATACTTGTCTATGCAAGTAAGAAAATATTTTTTATCTGTCGAGAAAATGTCGATATGTAGCAACTCTCCTATAAACGATGGAATTGGAGCTTCACCAATTTCCTGTTTTCTTGGGTGTCTGTCATACTTTGCCCTCGCACAGGTGTTGCAGTTTTGAACAATTTCATTCGCTAACTTCGCAATTTTTTGGAAGTAATACTCTGCGAGGACTTGTTTCACTTTCTCCTGTGCTGACCTGTGAGCCCTGTTATGCTCCATGGTAAGGATCTCTCGCCTTTTCCCAATGTCGAAAATGTCTGAGACGCGATTTTTGCAGAAGTGAAACTTAGTGGCTGGGAATCTTCTAACCACCTCCTCTTGTATCATTGCAAGGGTATGCAGGTCACAGTGACGGTTTTTCCGTTGCTTCAATGGTTCGAGTAAGAGAAATTTCGCTATGCATTGTCACTACGCAAAACCCAGCATCGTTCTCGTCCAGGGCGTTAAGCCTGGATAAAGCATCTGCCACTAGATTTTCCTTACCAGGCTTGTAAAAGACTCAAGCATTGGACTCATCAATGCACGCTTTCCACCTTTTAATTTTAGCAAAGGTTAAAGGCTGGTAGTCGGTAAAGATGTTAATGTCTTTGACTCCATATAGGTAATGCCGTAGTTTACCCAACGCCCATACAATAGCCAGTAATTCCCTTTCATTGGTGGCATAATTTACTTCCCTATCCTTTAGTGTCCTAGAGATCAATTTGATCGGACGACCCTCTTGGGACAATACTGCGCCTATCCTATACGCTGATCCATCGGTCGTTAGATCGAATGGATACCTGAGAATGACGTATTCTGATGCACGAATGTTACGAAACTTTTGAAATGTACGTTGCTGTGCTTCTGAAAAATGCACTTTAATGGATAGCGACCTGTGCTTACTAACGTTGCCGTTTTCCCCTTTCATAATATTAGGTCTTGCTAATGCTGCAAAGTCCTTAATGAAGCACCTATAGTAGCTTGCCAGGCCCAAGAATGACCTAACTGCATATAAATTTTTCGGCTCTGGGTAATCCTGAATGGTTTTAACTTTTCCGGGTCCGTTGTTGTTCCTTCACTTGTGACGACGAGTCCCAGATACTTCACGCTATTCTTAAAAAAGCTTGACTTTTCGGCTGAAACCCACATATTTGCATCATGCAGACTTTTGAGAACCCAGTCTACGTGAGAGATATGGGACTCTTCATTTTCTGAGAATATTATCACGTCGTCAATGTAAACGTAAAAAATTTTCCTATCTGTTTCCTCAAGATATCATCAATGGTTCTCTGAAAATGCTAGCCGCATTTTTCAGACCAAACGGGAGTCTTTTGAATTCGTACTTCCCGCCATTGACTAGGAACAAAATCTTCTCTCGATAACGCTCTGCTAGCGTGATTTGGTGGTATCCGGACTTGAGATTTAAAGTGGAAAAATACTTGGCTTAGCCAAGGTTTCCCGATATCATAGAGATCTTTGGCTGTGTTTTCGTTAAGCTTCCGAAAATCCATGACCAACCGCATGTTTCGATTGCCTGGCTCGTCAGTGACATTCTTATCTACTACCCAAACGGGGTAATTATAAAGGAAGAACGACTTTTGAATAATGCCATTCTTCAGCAAACTCTGAACTTCTTTGTTAACGAAATCAGCTGCCCCCATGGGATATGGGTAAGGTCTGGCGTAAATGGGTTGTTCATTTAACGTTCTAATAGTGGCAACTACAGACGTATTGTATGGTAGCGCCACATTGGGGTCTGCAAAAGCTCTCTTTCCGTCCGTTAGGACTTTAAAGAATGCACTCCTTATAGCCGGCGGCGCACCGCAGCAATCCACGTTAGTAAAATTGACGTTGGCGCAAGTATGAAAGGAGATTTTCTCGACTTCCGCGCCCCATTTGAGCTGGCCGGAAGCAAAACAAAGTGATGCCTTTGCTTGTGTTAACAAGTCAAGACCTATGAGCCCATCAAACGTCGATAGGTCTGGTAAGATAAAGAATGTCGCTTTTAAATGAAACATTGATGCAATGCATTTGTGGGTGATTCTGGTTATACCATGTATTGAATGTATTGTGAACTCATGGCCGAATGAAATTTTTTCTCTCGCGTTCTGTGAGATATGGTTGACCCGCTGTTGTTTGTTTGGGCCACCCAAGCGATCGGATCTGGCTGATCTCCTAAAAGTAGCTGCCTGGTTAGGCTGAAATGCGCGAGACACGGATGGTTCGATATCCATGGGGACTTGTGAACTGTCACCACCTCGATTTCTACCACTTTTGTGATCAGACTGATCTTGGGATTTGCCCTGCTTTTTAAAATGCGGACTCTCTATACCATTGGCATATGAATCCTTCTGCCGTGAATGTCTCTCTAGCTGACGATTCTGCACCGTGCTACTTTCTGTGGGCCTACGGTCTCTATCTTCAAGATTCCTTGAGAAATTTGTCGCGAACACATATCTTTCGTGATTTGATTCGACTTCTTGCGCTAGCGCTAAAGCAGAAGGTAAGTCTTTGGGCTTGGCTGAAAGAGGACATCAGTAAGACTACGCTTAAGCCCTAAAATGAAAACTCGCAGCGCGTCATCACGAAATTTTTCACAAAGAACTTTTGCCATTGCTGGTTCATACGACATGTTAACCTTGTTGGTCAACAAAGTGAGTTTCTTGTCTACTTCGTTATAATAAAGTAATAGAGGTAGATTGCCTTGCCTTAATATTCCCAGCTCCTGTTCAATGACATGTATCGGGCGTTTGTCATTGAATGAAAAATCAAGGCGACTAATAATAACGTCGAAATTTAATAAAACAAAGCCAATACCGCATCAGCCGGACCTCTGATTTTACTTCGAATGATAATAACGGCCTGATAACGACGCGAACTACCATCATAAGGTTTGAAAATGTAATAAGCAACTAGCGCCGCCTGCCTCCAAGATTCATAATAATGCTGTACCCCGACAAATTCAGGTAAACATTTGACGGCATCGAGTGGCTCATCACAGCGTATGCCATCATTTATTTCTACTGGAAAATATAACTGCACCTCAGGCGCAGAGATGCGTGTGGCCGCAACTTGTTCAGATAGCTGGTCTATTTTTTGAAAGAGTGCCTGTTCTCTTTTTTGGTTCGCAGCCGCTTGTTCGACCAACGCACTACTAACAGCCGCTTGGACTATTGCCCAAAGCTGTTCCTAGTCCATATTATCGTACAACTGGCCCGTACTGGTAGTATGTCTTTGCGGTGCGACTTGAATGCAATAATCGCAATCAGAATCTGAATCGCTTAAATGCAGGCGAGTGGCTCTGTGCTGGCTAAACGAAAAGCTCATGTGCCGTAAAAGCAAGAAGAGAGAGAAAAAAAATTAAAAATAACAAGTAAGAAGTCTGTAGTCGAGTGTACCCGACTACGAGATCCCCTTTGCCTACATATACAGCCATACACACACATACTCATACATACAAACAGTTCTGCACGTACTTAGCCATTGCGCACACCTTTTAGCCCCCCACGCTCTATAGCGCGGTACTTAATGTTGTATAACTTCCGTGTTTATTGTTCAATATTAACGTTGTTCAAGTACGTTGTTTTTCCAATAGCGCTAAAAATATAATTCCAAGCTTATGATTGCCTGCTCGAAAAGTGACGGGCACGGGGTAACTCATTCAAAAGTGGACGCTGAACGCACCAAACCATCCCTAATTTTGCAGAATGTGTTAAGTGTCAACATAATAAATTGGACTTCTATCTGATGCAAGTCTTTACTGAACGTGGATATTTCAGACAATACCTACCGTTCAGACCGAAGGGATGAATCGTTGCCATGATGGCTGACATAGATACATGAAATTAGGGTCAGCTCACAATCATAAGCATAACGAAGGGCGAATAGACAGTACTGGCGAGGTAATCCAACTACAGAAGAGCATACGGTTTTCAGAGGTTAATCGAGACATTATCGCTCGAATCGCACATATCCATGTAAATGATGTAGATATTAAATTTTTTGAAGATTTTTCGGCCGGTGTGCAACACAAAAAGAAGAATACAAGAAAGTGTGGTAATTAATTAAATTACTTCCGCGTTTATTGTTCAATCTTAACGAAATTCACAACGTAGATCAAAAATGTGTTGAATTGTGCTGAATAATCGTTTTTTTCGTTTTGCGTGGGTCAGGGGAGGAAATTCAAAAATCTAAAACAAACTCGTGTAGCATACGAACATAACAAATCTAAATTCCAAATTTTGTTGCCCTAGCTCTTATTTTGCGAGCACCACTTAACCCCTCTGGGCACCATAACACCACTTTTAATGCTATAACTTTCGAGATTTTTGATCAATCTTACCAGATTCAAAACATGGATAAAGAGTGGCTTATTTATGATGTATATATATATTTTTTTTATTATAACTATTAAGGAAGCCGAGGTCCTAAGACCTCTTTGTGTCCTTTTTATCAATAAATTAAACCCAATTGGGCGGACCGGCTAACCACTAAGGTGTAGCTTATTAAATATAATTAAATATCAAATTTGCCTCCTTTTGGGCATTCGACTTATGAGGTTATGAGGTGGACGTCTTTTTAGGTGTCGTCCTGGGCTAGTGCTAGTCAGCCTTTTGGCTAACCTATTGCTGTGGTTATTAATGCGACTATTGTACCGACTTGAGTGAAAATTAATTTGCTGGAATGCTGTGGCAACTTTCAGATCACTGTGTAATGTTTTGTTTCTGACATACCAGTCACATCCAGTGATAAGCCTAAGCACTTTATTTTGAGCTATTTGGATAAGTTTTATTTGGCTATCGCAAGCAAGCCCCCAAATTTGACAGCCATAAATCCAAATTGGTACAATTATTTGCCTGTAAATGGTGACTTTGTTGCTGAGAGATAATTTGCTTTTCGGACACAGAAGCCAATAATATCTTCCCACAGCGGCCCTGATCCTAGTCTTAAGCACCCTGATATGGGCAGCAAAACAGAGCCTCCTGTCCAAAATAATCCCTAAATACCTTGCATGATTTGCTTGCTCGACAGGAGTTCCATCAAGCATTATTGCTGGCGATGTGTTTCTTTTTAGTGTGAAACAAACGTTCGTACATTTTCCTTTATTAATGGCAATATTTGAGCTTCTTGCCCAATCTTCAAATGATGCTGCATATTCCTGTAGCCCATCAGCAGCTTCATATTCGCATTTCGCCCTGTACGTGACGCACACGTCATCAGCGAACGTAGCCAGCATCATATCGCTTCGTTGAATACCCATATCAATGCTGGGCTGAGGCATATCAGAGGTGAATAAGGAGTAGAGCAATGGCGCCAAAACACTTCCTTGAGGTATGCCCGATTTTCATATCATATCTTGCAGAAATTGCTGTGTGGAACCGCACAACAAATTTCCTATTGCCAAGGAATGACTTAAGGAGCAAGAAGTAAGGCGCCGGCAGTGCATTCTTAATTTTAGCCAGAAGTCCCAAGTGCCAAACGCGATCAAATGCTTCTTTGACGTCTAAGAACAGAGCGTTACAGAATTCCTTGTTCTCATATGCAGGAGAATTTGATCCACTACTCGATGCAGTTGCTCCGTGGTACTATGTCCTGAACGGAAACCAAATTGATGATCAGGAATAATTTGCTTGGTTTCAATAAATGAGGAGATTCGAGCCGCAATGCGTCTTTCGAACACCTTGGATATTGAAGGTAGAAGACTAATCGGCCTGTAAGACGCAGGATCACATTCTGGCTTTCCAGGCTTTGGTATCATGGAAATGATACCCAGTTTCCACTGCGCAGGAAAGTATTGCAACCTCACTATTGCATTGAAGACAATAGTAAGGAATTTTATTGCATAATCAGGAAGAGCCTTTAAAGTTGCATTACAGATCTTATCATGGCCTGGTGCTTTGCCGGAATGCTGACGTCCAATGACCAAAGCTAGGTCACTTGGCTCAAAAGGCATAATTGGCAGATCCATTTGGAGCGGATAGTCAAGCGTAACCATTACATTGTCAATATCCTGCTGGCAAGTGAGGTCATTGGGCACAAATCTACCAGCTAGATGTTTAGCAAATGCCTCTGCCTGTTCTATATGTGACCGACACCATGACCCATTTGCATCCATCAAAGGCGCTTTCCTGGGACATCTTCTCTTAATAGCCCGTGTGGTCTTCCACAATGAATGAATTGCCTCACTATCCGTGCCAGTGTTAGCTAGCCTTTGGTCGAACCACTCAGATCTAAAAATAGCCAAAGACCGTCGAAGAACAGACTGTGCTCTATTCCAAGCGGCCTTATCAAAAGGATGACGGGATCTCATCCACCTGATGCGCAGTCGTCTTTTCTCCGCTATTAATTGACGGATCTCACTTGTGAGTGGAATACCAGCAGCAGCTAATCTTCGTGACGGTTTGCGCGTAGCTACTGATGCAGCAACACAAATTTTTTCGGTAAATATATCTAGGACATCATCAATATCCTCGTCCGTGCGAATTTCAATATTCAAATCCAGCGATTGCTGCAATAACGACTGAAACAACTCCAAGTTAGTGTGTTTTGATATGATACGCTCCACAACTGGATACTCTGTCGCCTGAGCATTTAATGTTATAATTAATGGTAGGTGGTCAGAGCTCAACTCAACAATTGCCT
Source organism: Zygothrica quintamaculata (assembly GCA_037044455.1). Classification (NCBI taxonomy): domain Eukaryota; kingdom Metazoa; phylum Arthropoda; class Insecta; order Diptera; family Drosophilidae; genus Zygothrica; species Zygothrica quintamaculata. The sequence continues at coordinate 75,610 of JBAMBS010000228.1, read as the reverse complement.
GAATATTTGCATGGACGCCCAGAATGCCTCGTGTTAGAGCAAAATCTAAGCAGCTTGGTGATCCTCTTCTACCATACGGAAATCTGGTTGGACCTCCTGTGGCTAAAGCGTTTAGTTGCGAATTAAGGACAAAATTCGCTAAAGCAGTGCCTCTTGAATTACTCCTACTAGCACCCCATAACCAGTGCGCAGCGTTCCAATCACCAGCAACTACACATTTAGAACCAAAATTTCAGAGAAGTCATCCATCGACCAATTAAATCTTGGTGGGCAATAAATAGCGCCAAAATTGATAACACCAAGTACAGTGTGTATAGCTGCAGATGCAATCTGCACCTTTGATGTAGCCACTGGCATAACCGGGAAGTGAACTAAATTCGATTTTACTAAAATCGCTGCTCCCCCTCTTGCGTTACCGGTACTTGGATCATTAGCTGGGTAAGACTGAAAGCCAAACATCTTTGGAGAATTAGTTCGCCGGCATTTAATAAAAGCACATCAATGCAATGTCGCTGCACAAAGCTCTGAAGCTCAGGAAGCTTCGTGGAGACGCTATCAGCGTTCCACACAGCGATGCGTAGTGGCATCATTATGGCATTTGAGGCTTGAGAGCAGCAAGCGCCTGCAATATTTGCAGATGCTGCTGTGCTTGCTGTTGTTGCTGCTTATATTGCAGTTGCTGTTGCTGTTTTTGCTGATGCATAATTATCTTAATAAAAAAATTTTGACTTTCTTGAAGTATGTGAATTGCCTTCATGATAGCTTCCAAATTAGTGCCATATAAGGCATGTTGCTGGGAATCATCTTTACTTTGACTATGCTTGATTGATCGGTGTTGCTCTACGTCCTCATGATATTTGGCTCCTCTTGTTACATCAGCATAGGAAAGATTCGACGTGCGAGGCCTACCTTGAGTTGCCTCTCTTGCTTCGATCCTTAAGTTATATTTTTCATCAATTGATCTTCTGCCATCAATACTACGGTTTGGCCGTGAGCGCTCCCTAAACGCCTTATACTTGGCGCAACCAGAGAAGTTTGCTGGATGCTGTTGGCCACAATTATAGCATGTACATGGTTCGCTACGTGGTCTAGTGCAGCTACTTGCAGGATGATCCCCACCACATTTAACGCAAACGAAAGTTTTGCGGCAAAATTTAGCTGCATGTCCAAATTGCTGGTAGCGATGGCATTGGGTAACAGACAGTCTGTTGCGAAGCCGTTCCACTTTAACGCGCATGTTGCATAATTTAGTGATGCACAGCACCTCACTGTTATTGGGTGCTGGGGAAATATTTAAGAAAAACAAATTACCTGGCACCATATTAGACCTACCATGATCTCTGCGGTTAGGTGAAAATAAACCTACAACTTTATGTCCCAACTTGTTCATATCATCAATAATTCTGGTTTGAGACAAAGTGTGATACAGTCCTTTCACACAAACTCTGTATGGCCGTTCATCCTTAAGTTGATAACTATAAAATTCATATTTTTCATCGTAAAACCATTTAACAATGTCCCGATAACCCTTGGCATTATCAATATAGATACGCACTACCCCTCCAAGGGAGGTATTGCATATGAATTGCTCATTATTAACTACTTTACTAATACAGTCTTGCAATAAGTTAACATCATCAACTCCTTCTATAACAATTGGAGGTGGCTTTGGTTTATTACTAGCAACTGCTTTTTCCTGGCGTGCAGCAGTTGCTGCTTGCTTACTTGTTGTAGGAAGCTCGCCGTCGTCGCAGCTTACTAAGTCCTCGTCACTTCCCAGATCTGCATCTTCTGGAAGCTCCGCTAAGAGTAAGAACCTATTAAACTCATCACTAAACGCTCCCTTGACTAACTCGCTAGGAGCAAATTTCTTCTTGGTTGATACTGGCACAGAATAAGGTGCGATCTTACATTGAAATCGTGCAGGCAAAGTAATTGGTGTGGCTTTTGAGGTTCGTTTATCTTCTTTGTATTGGATTTCTTGATTTACACTTTCTAATAGAGCCTTCGCTCTCCTATCTACCGGCTTTGTATTGACCTCCGGCATTGTCTCTCTGTGTTCACTCCGGCTGTGCCGAAGCATAACATTAGTTATGCCAGACACCTCCGGCATTGTCTCCCTGTGTTCACTCCTGTCGTGCCGAAGCATAACATTAGTTATGCCAGACACCTTAAAATTCTTTGCAGGTTACTTAAAAATATGTTATTAACGCTCTCTATAACGCGAATGTTTGGAAGGATCGCGGAAAATTGAATTTAATTTTCAGTTAAAAATTTGAATTTTAAATTTAAGCTAATTTTTAGTAACGTTCATAGCAAAGCACAATGCTCAACATTTATGATGTGTGCCAAAAAGAAATGGAATGGGTTGAAAATTGTGTCTAATAATCGTTTTTTAGTCCCTTTGCCTTTTTGTAAAAAAAAAGCAGAGCGGAGCTAATGGAAATGTACAATAACGAAAAGTATATATACCCCATAAAGTATATGTATTCTGATTTAGGACGACAAGACGAGTTGATCTAGCCATGTCCGTCTCTACGTCTGTACGTCCGTCCGTCTGTATGAACGCCTGTTTCTCAGAGACTTATAGGACTCTATTTTTGATATTTGAATGTTCTCCCCTGACCCACGTAATTCGAAAAAAAAAACGATTATTAAGCATAATTTTTAACCGATTAAATTTGTTTTTGGCACACGTTATAATTATACCATTCTTGATCTATGTTGTAAATCTGGGTAAAGTTCTACATCTTTATATATGGTATTAGTGAGCCCGGGGGTGTTAAGTGGTGCACGCAAAATAAGAGCTAGAGCAACCGAATTTAAAATCTAGATTTTTCATGTTCGTACGCTTTACGAGTTTGTTTTACATTTCCGAATTTCCTCCACCGCAATTAGAAAAAATCGATTATAAGGCACAATTTTCAACTGATCAAATTTCATTTTATCGCTCATATTAAATAGACCATTCTTGATCTACGTCGAGAATTTCGACAGGATTCAACAAAAAACACGGAAGTTATAGAACATTAAGTATCGCGCTATAGAGAGTGGGGGTCTAAAAGGCGCGAGCAATGTCTACGTACGTGCTAAACTGTGTGTATGTGTAAATATGTGTGTGTATGGCTGCTTATGTAGGCAAATGGGCTTTCGTAGTCGGGTACACTCGACTATAGAGTTCTTACTTGTTACGAATTGCGTTGGTCAGAAGAGAAAATTCAAAAATCTAAAACAAACTTGTAAAGCGTACGAAAATAATAAGTCCAAGTTTTAAATTTTTTTAGATTTTGCACATTTCCATTAGCTCCGCTTTGCTCTTTTTATAGCAAAAGGCGATTATTAAGTACAATTTTCATTCGATCAAATCTTTTTCACGCACATAATGAATATACCATTCTTGATCTACGTTGTAAATTTCGTTAAGATTGAACAATAAGCACGGAAATTATGCAGTATTAGGTATCGCCCTATTGAGCGAGAAGGGCTAACAGGCGCGCGCAATGGCTAAGTACGTGTACTGTGTGAATGTGTGAGTATGTGTGTGTATGGCTGAATATGTTGGCAAAGGGTCTCTCGTAGTGGGGTACACTTGACTACAGATTTCTTATTTGTTTGATCAATCTTACCAGATTCACAACATGGATCAAGAGTGGTCTATTTATAATGTGTGCCAAAAAGAAATTCAATCGGTTGAACATTGTGTTTAATAATCATTTTTTTCGAGTTGCATTGGTCAGGGGAGGAAATTCCAAAATCTAAAAAAAACACGTATAGGGTACGAAAATAACGAATATAGATAACAAGTTTGGATGCTCTAGCTTTTAAAATCTCTGAAAAACAGGCGTTCATACGGATGGAAAGACGGACAAACGGACGGAGCGTCAGATGGACGGACGGACAGGGGGATACACGTAAGGATGGACAGAAGGACGGACGGACGGAAGGTCAGTTGGACGGACGGACGGACAGATGGACGGACATGGCAAGATCGACTCGTCTTGTCGTCCTCATCAAGAATATAAACACTTAAGGGGCTCCGATGATTATTTCTATCTGTTATCGGATGATGCGGTTCAGGTACTAGTAGTCATTTTCCCAATAGCCCTAAAAATTTAATCCCAAGCTTATAATCGCCTTCTGGAAAAGTGACCGGCATGGTGGAACACTTTCAAAACTGGACGCTGGACCCATCCCTAATGTTGCAGAATGTGTTAAGTATAAATATAAAAAATTGGACTTCTATCTGACGCAAATCTTTACTGAACGTGGATATTTCAGACAATAGCTACCGTTCAGACCGAAGGGATGAATCGATCCATGATGACTGATAGAGATACCAGAAATTAGGTTCAGCTTACGATCATAAGCATAACGAAGGGCGAATAGAGAGTACTGGTGAGTTAATTCAAGTACAGAAGAGCATACGGCAATTTTTAGTGTTTAATCCAGAAATTATCGCTCGAATCGCACGAATCCATGCAAATGATGTAGATATTAAACCTTTTCAAGACTTTTCGGCCGAAAACACAAGGAGAATTTATTACTTCCGCGTTTAGTGTTCAATGTTAACGAAATGCACAACGTAGATCAAGAATGGTCCAATTATGACGTGTATAAAAAACAAATTTGATCAGTGAAAATTGTGCTTAGTAATCGTTTTTATCGTGTTTCGTGGGTCAGGGGAGGAAATTTAAAAATCTAAAACAAACTCGTATAGCATACGAACATAACAAATCTATATTCCAAATTTGGTTGCCCTAGCTCTTATTTTGCGAACACCATAACACCATAACACCACTTTTAATGTTCTATATCTTTCAAGTTTTTTGATCAATCTTACCAAACTCACAATATGGATCAAGAATGTCCTATTTATGATGTATATAACACATAGAAATAATCATCGGACACCTCATAAAGTATAAATATTCTTGATCAGGACGACAAGACGAGTTGATTTACCCATGTCCGTCTGTCCGTCTGTCCGCCCGTCCGTCTGACCGTCCGTCTGACCGTCCGTCCGTCTGTATGAACGCCTGTTTCTCAGAGACAAAGCTAGAGCAACCAAATTTTAAACGTAGAATCGCTAAATTTGTACGCTATACAAGTTTTTGTAGATTTATGAATTTCTTCCCCTGACCACCTCAATTCGAAATAAAACAATTATTAAGCTAGTTCAAATTAAAAAATAAACACGGAAGTTGCAGAACATTAAGTATCGCAAAACGGAGCGCTGGGACTAAAAGGCACGCACAATGGCTTAAAGTACGTGCAGAACTGAGAGTATGTGTGAGTATGTGTGTGTATGGCTGTATATGTTGGCAAAGGGGGTCTCGTTATCGGGTACACTCGACTACGGACTACTTACTTGATTCTAATTGCGTTAGTCAGGGGAGGAAATTTAAAAATCTAAAACAAACTTGTATAGCGTATTAAAATAGCAAATTTAAGTTTAAAATTTGGTTGCTCTAGCTCTTATAGTCTCTGAGAAATATGTGTTCATACAGACGGACAGACAGACGGACGGACGCACAGACAAAACGTCATCCTATTTTAAAAAGGCAAGTACATTCTCCATATCAATGACATTATCAATCTTAAGATGTTTCAGGACTGTATCGGATGATGCGGTTCAGCTACTAGTGGGTATTTCCCCAATAGACCTAAAAATTTAATACCTGCTGGAAGAGTGACGGGCACGGTGGAACACATTCAAAAGTTGACGCTGAACGCACCAACCCATCCCTAATGTTGCATTATCTGTTAAGTGTCAACATAAAAAATTGGACTTCTATTTGACGCAATTCTTTACTGAACGTGGATATTTCAGACAATAGCTACCGTTCAGACCGAAGGGATGAATAGTTCCATGATGGCTGATAGAGATACCAAAAATTAGGTTCAGCTTACGATCATAAGCATAACGAAGGGCGAATAGAGAGTACTGGTGAGTTAATTCAAGTACAGAAGAGCATACGGCAGTTTTTAGTGGTTAATCGAGACATTATCGCTAGAATAGCAGATATCCATGCAAATGATGTAAATATTAAATCTTTTGAAGACTTTCCGGCCGGTGTGCAATACGAAAAAAACAAGGAGAATTTATTACTTCCACGTTTAGTGTTCAATCTTAACGAAATGCACAACGTAGATCAAGAATGGTCCAATTATGACGTGTATAAAAAACAAATTTGATCAGTGAAAATTGTGCTTAGTAATCGTTTTTATCGTGTTTCGTGGGTCAGGGGAGGAAATTTAAAATCTAAAACAAACTCGTATAGCATACGAACATAACAAATCTATATTCCAAATTTGGTTGCCCTAGCTCTTATTTTGCGAGCACCATAACACCATAACACCACTTTTAATGTTCTATATCTTTCAAGTTTTTTGATCAATCTTACCAAACTCACAATATGGATCAAGAATGTCCTATTTATGATGTATATAACACATAGAAATAATCATCGGACACCCCATAAAGTATAAATATTCTTGATCAGGACGACAAGACGAGTTGATTTAGCCATGTCCGTCTGTCCGCCCGTCCGTCTGACCGTCCGTCCGTCTGTATGAACGCCTGTTTCTCAGAGACAGAGCTAGAGCAACCAAATTTTAAACGTAGATTCGCTAAATTTGTACGCTATACAAGTTTTTGTAGATTTTTGAATTTCTTCCCCTGACCACCTCAATTCGAAATAAAACAATTATTAAGCTAGTTCAAATTAAAAAATAAACACGGAAGTTGCAGAACATTAAGTATCGCAAAACGGAGCGCTGGGACTAAAAGGCACGCACAATGGCTTAAAGTACGTGCAGAACTGAGAGTATGTGTGAGTATGTGTGTGTATGGCTGTGTATGTTGGCAAAGGGGGTCTCGTTATCGGGTACACTCGACTACGGACTACTTACTTGATTCTAATTGCGTTAGTCAGGGGAGGAAATTTAAAAATCTAAAACAAACTTGTATAGCGTATTAAAATAGCAAATTTAAGTTTAAAATTTGGTTGCTCTAGCTCTTATAGTCTCTGAGAAATATGTGTTCATACAGACGGACGGACGCACAGACAAAACGTCATCCTATTTTAAAAAGGCAAGTACATTCTCCATATCAATGACATTATCAATCTTAAGATGTTTCAGGACTGTATCGGATGATGCGGTTCAGCTACTAGTGGGTATTTCCCCAATAGACCTAAAAATTTAATACCTGCTGGAAGAGTGACGGGCACGGTGGAATACATTCAAAAGTGGACGCTGAACGCACCAGCCCATCCATAATGTTGCATTATCTGTTAAGTGTCAACATAAAAAATTGGACTTCTATCTGACGCAAATCTTTACTGAACGTGGATATTTCAGACAATAGCTACCGTTCAGACCAAAGGGATGAATCGTTCCATGATGGCTGATAGAGATACCAGAAATTAGGCTCAGCTTACGATCATAAGCATAACGAAGGGCGAATAGAGAGTACTACTGAGTTAATTCAAGTACAGAAGAGCATACGGCAATTTTTAGTGGTTAATCGAAACATTATCGCTAGAATAGCAGATATCCATGCAAATGATGTAAATATTAAATCTTTTGAAGACTTTTCGGCTGGTGTGCAATACGAAAAAAACAAGGAGAATTTATTACTTCCACGTTTAGTGTTCAATCTTAACGAAATGCACAACGTAGATGAAGAATGGTCCAATTATGACGTGTATAAAAAACAAATTTGATCAGTGAAAATTGTGCTTAGTAATCGTTTTTATCGTGTTTCGTGGGTCAGGGGAGGAAATTTAAAATCTAAAACAAACTCGTATAGCATACGAACATAACAAATCTATATTCCAAATTTGGTTGCCCTAGCTCTTATTTTGCGAGCACCATAACACCATAACACCACTTTTAATGTTCTATATCTTTCAAGTTTTTTGATCAATCTTACCAAACTCACAATATGGATCAAGAATGTCCTATTTATGATGTATATAACACATAGCAATAATCATCGGACACCCCATAAAGTATAAATATTCTTGATCAGGACGACAAGACGAGTTGATTTAGCCATGTCCGTCTGTCCGCCCGTCCGTCTGACCGTCCGTCCGTCTGTATGAACGCCTGTTTCTCAGAGACAGAGCTAGAGCAACCAAATTTTAAACGTAGATTCGCTAAATTTGTACGCTATACAAGTTTTTGTAGATTTTTGAATTTCTTCCCCTGACCACCTCAATTCGATATAAAACAATTATTAAGCTAGTTCAAATTCAAAAATAAACACGGAAGTTGCAGAACATTAAGTATCGCAAAACGGAGCGCTGGGACTAAAAGGCACGCACAATGGCTTAAAGTACGTGCAGAACTGAGAGTATGTGTGAGTATGTGTGTGTATGGCTGTGTATGTTGGCAAAGGGGGTCTCGTTATCGGGTACACTCGACTACGGACTACTTACTTGATTCTAATTGCGTTAGTCAGGGGAGGAAATTTAAAAATCTTAAACAAACTTGTATAGCGTATTAAAATAGCAAATTTAAGTTTAAAATTTGGTTGCTCTAGCTCTTATAGTCTCTGAGAAATATGTGTTCATACAGACGGACGGACAGACGGACGGACGCACAGACAAAACGTCATCCTATTTTAAAAAGGCAAGTACATTCTCCATATCAATGACATTATCAATCTTAAGATGTTTCAGGACTGTATCGGATGATGCGGTTCAGCTACTAGTGGGTATTTCCCCAATAGACCTAAAAATTTAATACCTGCTGGAAGAGTGACGGGCACGGTGGAACACATTCAAAAGTGGACGCTGAACGCACCAGCCCATCCCTAATGTTGCATTATCTGTTAAGTGTCAACATAAAAAATTGGACTTCTATCTGACGCAAATCTTTACTGAACGTGGATATTTCAGACAATAGCTACCGTTCAGACCGAAGGGATGAATCGTTCCATGATGGCTGATAGAGATACCAGAAATTAGGTTCAGCTTACGATCATAAGCATAACGAAGGGCGAATAGAGAGTACTAGTGAGTTAATTCAAGTACAGAAGAGCATACGGCAATTTTTAGTGGTTAATCAAAACATTATCGCTAGAATAGCAGATATCCATGCAAATGATGTAAATATTAAATCTTTTGAAGACTTTTCGTCCGGTATAAAACACGAAAAAATGAGAAATAGGAAAGTGCTGTACTGAATGTTGTATTACTTCCGCGTTTATTATTACATGTTAACGCAATTCACAACGTAGATCAAAAATGGTCAAAATATGACGTGTATTAAAAAGATCGGTTAAAAATTGTGCTGTATAATCGATTTTATCGTATTATGATGTTTGCCATAAAGAAATTGAATCGGTTGAAAATTGTGCTGAATAATCGTTTTTATCGTATTGCGTGGGTCAGTGGAGGAAATTTTAAAATCTAAAACAAACTCGTAAAGCATACGAACATAACAATTCTATAACTTCCGAGTTTTTTGATCAATCTTACCAGATTCACAACATTGATGAATAATGGCCTATTTAAGGTATGTGTCAAAAAGAAATTGTAGCGGTTGAAAATTGTGCCAAATATTTGTTCTTTTTAGCCCCTTTGCCTTTTTGTAAAAAAAGAGCAAAGCGGAGCTATTGGAAATGTGCAAAATCCAAAAGTATGTAACACATAGAAATAATCATCGGAGACCCCGTAAAGTATATATATTCTGAATCAGGATGACAAGACGAGTTCATCTAGCCCTGTCCGTCTGTCTGTCTGTCCGTCTGTCCGTCTGTCCGTCTGACCGTCTGTCCGTCTGTATGAACGCCTGTTTCTCAGAGACTTTAAGAGCTAGAGCAACCAAACTTGAAATCTAGATTCGTTATGTTCGTAGGTTATACGAGTTTGTTTTTGATTTTTGAATTTCCTCCCCTGACTCCCGCAAATCGAAAAAAACGATTATTAAGCATAATTTTCAACCGATCAAATTTATTTTTGGTACACATAATTTGACCATTCTCGATCGATGTTGTAAGTCAGGGTAAGATTGATCAAAAATCTCGGAAGTTATAGATCATCAAAAGTGGCGTTATGGGCTCCGGGGGGGTATAGTCGTGCGCGCAAAATAAGAGCTAGAGCAACGAAATTTGGAACGTAGATTTGTTATGTTCGTACGCTATACAAGTTTGTTTTTGATTTTTAAATTTCTTCCCCTGACCCCCGCAGATCGAAAAAAACGATTATAAGGTACAATTTTTAACCGATAAGATTTCTTTTTCGCACACATATTAAGTAGACCATTCTTCATCTACGTTGTGAGTTTCGTTAAAATTGAACGAAAAACACGGAAGTTATACAACAATAAGTACCGCGCTATAGAGCGTGGGGGGGCTAAAAGGCGCGCGCAATGGCCAAGTACGTGCAGAACTGTGTGTATGTATGAGTATGTGTGTATGGCTGTATATGTTGGCAAAGGGGCTCTCGTAGTCGGGTACACCCGACTACAGACTTCTTACTTGTTTTGAAATGCGTTGGTCAGGAGGAAACTTTAAAATCTTAAACAAACTTGTATAGCTTACAGGCGATCATAAAGACGGACGCACAGACACACGAACCTGGCTAGATCGACTCGACTTGTTGTCCTGATCAATAATATATACACTTTATGGGGCTCCGATGATTATTTCTATCTGTTACATACTTTTCGATTTTGCTGGCGGGACGTATGGGTAGCGTAGTCAAAACGCCGTCCTATTTTAAAAAGGCAAGTACATTCTCCATATCAATGACATTATCAATCTTACGATGTTTCAGGACTGTATCGGATGATGCGGCTCAGCTACTAGTGGGCATTTCGCCAATAGACCTATAAATTTAATCCCAAGCTTATGATCGCCTGCTGGAAGAGTGACAGGCAACCCATCCCTAATTTGCAGAATGTTAAGTGTACACATAAAGAATTGGACTTCTATCTGACGCCATTTTTACTTAACGAAGGGCGAATAGAGAGTACCAGCAAGGTAATCCAACTACAGACGACCACACGTCAGTTTTTAGTGGTTAATCGAGACATTATCGCTCGAATCTCACATATTCATGCAAATGATGTATATATTCTTTGAAAATTTTTCGGCCGGTATGCAACACGAAAAAATGGGAAATAGGAAAATGCGGTCCTGAATGTTGTATTACTTCCGCGTTTATTGTTCCATCTTAACGAAATTCACAACGTAGATCAAGAATGGTCCATTTATGACGTGTACCAAAAAGAAAATTGTGCTAAATAATCGATTTTATCGTATTATGATGTTTGCCAAAAAGAAATTGAATCGGTTGAAATTGTGCCAAATAATCGTTTTTTTTTTCGAATTGAGTTGGTCAGGAGAGGAAATTCAAAAATATTAAACAAACGTGAATAGCTTACTAAAATAACAAATCTAAGTTCAAAATTTGGTTGCTCTAGCTCTTATAGTGTTTGAGAAACACGCGATCATACAGACGGATGGACGGACAGAAGGACGGACAGACAGACGGACAGACAGATGGATGGGCAGACAGATGGACGGACAGACACACGGACATGGCTAGATCGACTCGTCTTGTCGTCCTGATCAAGAATATATACACTTAATGGGGTTTATTTATTTATTTATTTGTTTATTTATTGTCCACTATTAGCAGTCGACCAAAAATTTAAATACAAATTGAATTACAAAATAATATAAAATTAAAGTTAAAACTTAATGAAAATTTAAACTTAAAATTTTTAAATTTTAAATTTATAATTTATTATTTATAATTTATTTTTTATACTGGGAGTATTGAAAATTAAATGGAAAGTGATCCAACATTTGTTGCAAGATTTGGGAAAACCCAATTAGATCAACAGTAAAAGTGTTAGGAATTGTTGGTTAAAAAGTTATGAATATGATTTTTGTTAGTTTCTAAGGGTAATTCTGCGCTGATGACACTGTAAAGTTTGTTATAGTCAGCGCAGAGTACCCTGAAAGGTTCGTGCAGTGAGTAATTAGTATTACACATGTTAAGGGATAATAGGTAATAGTTTCGCGAAAATCTAAAAGGAACACGAATGTTAATATTTCTTAGTAAAATACTGGAATCTACCAAACCTAAAAGTAATTTGTGAAGGAACATAACTCCAAGCATAGTACGACGATTAGCAAGGGATGGAATGTTAATAAGCAAAAGTATACTTGCGTACGAAGGAAGATCCGTACCAGGAGCCCAGTTAAAAGCCCGGAAAGCAAAAAGAAGAAACTTTTTCTGTACAGACTCAATTTTATCTTGATGTACTGAATATTGTGGTGACCAAACACAAGATCCATATTCTAAAATAGGTCGGACAATGGCAGTATAAAGAATTTTAGTTATATAGGAGTCATCAAATTCTTTGGACCATCTTTTCACGAATCCAAGAGTTTGAGTAGCCTTATTTACAGTGAGAGCAACATGGGCATTAAAATTTAACTTATGGTCAAGTAAAATTCCTAAGTCCATGACATCCTCTAATCTGTCAAGTGTATACTGACCGAGAGAGTAATTAGATATAAGAGGTGATCCTCTATAAAATGACATAAATTTACATTTAGAGCAATTAAGATGTAATAAATTACATTTACACCAGACATAAAATAGGTCTAGTTCCGACTGCAATAAATGAGTAACTATTATGTCATTATAAGTAACGTATAACTTCACATCATCGGCATACATTGGTATGTTACAATTGGAGAAAACTTGAGGAAGATAATTTATAAAAATATTAAAAAGTAATGGACCTAGATGACTGCCCTGGGGGACACCAGATGAAACATATACGGACTTAGATAATGATGATTTAAACATTACGCGTTGTATTCGCGATCTAAGGTTATCGTCGATCCAGTTAAGAAGGTCTTGAGGAAATCCAATCAAACTCAACTTAGTAATCAAGAGAGAGTGATTTACAGAGTCAAAAGCCTTACTGAAATCCGTGTAAATAACATTAGTCTGCATATTATTCCGAAATCCTTTAATAACAGAGGAACTAAATTCAAGTAAGTTAGTGGTTGTAGATCGAGATTTCACAAAACCATGTTGGCTAGGTGAAATAATCGAACTACAAAAGTGCTGTAGCTGAGACGTTATCAATTTCTCAAGCACTTTAGGAATAGCAGACAACTTGGAAATACCCCTATAATTCTTAATATCAGACATTGAACCATTCTTATGGAGAGGAATTATATATGATTCCTTCCAAATGGTTGGGAATGAACTGGAACTAACAGACAACTCAAATAATTTAGATAAAGGCTTACATAGAGAACCAGCACAGTATTTGAGAACACATGCAGGAGCTCCATCAGGCCCGGGGGAATAAATTGGTTTAATTATATTAAGTTCGCTATATAGCGAACTTTCAAGGATAACGGGATTAAAAATGCGATGATTATTTCTATCTGTTACATACTTTTCGATTTTGATGGCGCAACGTATGGGTAGCGTAGTCAAAACGTAGTCCTATTTTCAAAAGGCAAGTACATTCTCCATATCAATGACATTATCAATCTTAACATGTTTCAGGACTGTATCGGATGTTTCGGTTCAGCTACTATTGGGTATTTCGACAATAGACCTAAGAATTTAATCCCAAGCTTATGATCGCCTGCTGGAAGACTGACGGGCACGGTGGAACACATTTAAAAGTGGACGCTGAACGCACCAACCCATCCCCAATTTTGCAGAATGTGTTAAGTGTAAACATAAAAAATTGGACTTCTATTTGACGCAATTCTTTACTGAACGTGGATATTTCAAACAATGGCTACCATTCAGACCGAAGGGATCAATCGTTGCAATGATGGCTGACAGAGATACCTGCAATTAGGGTCAGCTCACAATCACAAGTATAACGAAAGGCGATTAGAGAATACCGGTGAGCTTATCCAACTACAGAGCACCATACAGCAGTTTTTAGTGGTTAATCGAGACATTATCACTCGAATCGCACATATCCATGTAAATGATGTAGATATCGAATCTTTTGAAGATTTTTCGGTCGGTGTGGAACACAAGAAGAGGTGAAAACAAGAAAGTGCGGTACTTAATATTGTATTACCTCCCAGATTATATTTTAATCTTAACGAGTTCTCAAAGTAGATCAAGAATGACCTATTTAGGATGTGTGCTTTCGGTTGAAAGTTGTGCTTAATAATCGTCTTTTTTTCGAATTGCGTTGGTCAGGAGAGAAAATTCAAAATTGTAAAACATATAGCGTACAAAAATAGCGAATCTTGGCTTAAAATTTGGCTGCTCTAACTCTTATAGTTTTTGAGAAACACGCGTTCATACGAACGGACAAACGGACGGACGTTTATGTTGATCAAAATTCAGAAGTTATACATCATTAAAAGTGGCATTATGGAGCGCGTGGTGGCTAAGAAGTGCGCGCAAAATAAAAGCAAGAGCAACCAAATTTGAAATCTATATTCGCTATGTTTGTACGCTTTACGAATTTAACCTGACCCCCGCGATACGAAAAAAACGATTACTTAGCACAGTTTTAACCGATTGAATTTCTTTTTTTTTTTGCATATATAATAATTACACCATTCTTGATCTACGTTGTGAATTTCGTTAAGAGTGAACAATAAATACGGAAGTTATACAACATTAAGTTTCGCTCCATAGAGCGTGGGATGGAAAGGCGCGCGCAATAGCTAAGTACGTGTACAACTGTGTATATGTGTTTGGCTGTGTATATGGGCAAAGGGGCATTTTAAGACATGCCATTTAATTAAGCAAAACTTAAAAATATTAAATTGATTGTTTATAAAACTTCTTGGGCATAGGACATAACAAAGCAACATAAACTGAATTATTAATCCTGGTAAAAAAATATATATTGGTTTGATGTCCAATTAATAAAACTCTTGGAAAACGCTATGCTTAGGCTGACAAGATATAATCACAATAATTCGTTATCATACCAGACAATAGGCCAGACAGCATTTCGGATACAACTATCATCAAGAATTTTGCAAAATGTATTAAAAGTGCTAAATTTACTAAACCCTAAAATTTCGCGTTCTTCATAAATACGATAGGTAAACGTGCTTTCGTAGGTGCCTAAAAAATGCTGAGCATAAGAGCAAATTAATTGATCGACAATGGCAACCCCTCCATCTTTGAGCTGCTGTCGCTGTGAATTGGATTCCGGTGTAAAATAAACAAGCCGAAACCGTTGCAAGAGTTTTTTCAGTTCAATCAATTCATATGGGGTAGCGTCGGTCGCCAGAAATATGGTAGTCAAATTTAATGAAACAAGTGATTGCTTTATTTGCTTTGCTGCTGACTTTAGAGTCGGCGTGGTTGACTCCCGCGACTTTACGAAATCACCGCGGCGTAAATGCGCACACAAATATTCGCCCCCACGCGCATTACGTTTAGGTCGTTCAAGCTCCCACATTAAAGGCCGCTGTACGCCAGCTATATCGTCCGATGTGCGCAGAAAATGAAGTCGAAATTTTGAAGCTACTTGATTGATTGGCTGAGCAAATCGCATAGAACGACGTGCTAACCAAAAGTGTTTATCGCCCCAGTTATCATGCAAAACCGTCTCAGCACTTAGTATAACATAAACACGCATATCTTCTACGTCTCTAGTATCTGCTGAATCTTCGTCAATGGCTTCGCGAACCATACGCTCTAACAAACCAGCACTGCCTTGGAAACGTACACAACTATAGCGACCGTAACGCAGAAGCGGTTGTTGTAACACTGAACCACCAGTTAAAAAGAGATTGTGACAGGCATCGTTTCGTTGTGCATTGAATTGAATCGAGTGGCGCTCATATTTGTCGCGAAAGAAATCAAAAATCTAAAACAAACTTACTCTAGCTCATATATTCTCTGAGAAACAGGCGATCATACAGACGGACGGACGGACAGACGGACGGACAGACGGGCGGACAGACGGACGGACGGACAGACACACGGACATGGCTAGATCGACTCGTATTGTCGTCCTGATCAAGAATATATTTACTTTATGGGGCTCCGATTATTATTTCTATCTGTTACATACTTCTGGACATTTCCGTTAGCTCCGCTTAGTTCCTTTTTATGCCAAAGGGGCTAAAAACAAGTAAGAAATCTATAGACGAGTGTACCCGACTACGAGAGTCCCTTTGCGTCAATACACAGCCAATCACACACATACTCACACATACACACATTTGTACACGTACTTAGCCATTGTGCGCGTCTTTTAGCCCCCCGCGCTCTATAACACGATACTGAATGTTGCGTAACTTCAGAGTTTTTTCATCAATCTTAATGAGATTCACAAAGTAGATCAATAATGTTTTAATTATTAGGTACAAAAAGAAATTTAATCGGTTGAAAATTGTGTCTATTCTTGTGTCTATCTTTAGCCCATTTGCCCAAAAAAAAGAGCAAAACAAAGCTAATGGAAATGTGCAAAATTCAAAAGTATGTAACACATGGAAATAATCATCGGAGACCCTATAAAGTATAAATTATATATTATTCATCAGGACAACAAGACGAGTCTATCTAGCCATGTCTGTGTCTGTATGTCCGTCCGTCTGATTAAACGTCTCTTTCTCGGAAACTATAAGAGCTAGAGTTACCAAATTTTAAACCTAGATTTGTTCTTTTCGTACGCTATACGAGTTTGTTTTAGATATTCGAATTTCCTTCTCTTACCCCCACAATTATAAAAAAAGAATATTAAGCACAATTTTCAACCAATTAAATTTCTTTTTGGCACACATAATAATTAGATCATTCTTGATCTACGTTGTGAATATCGTTAATTTTGATCCAAAAACTCGGAAATTGTACATCTATAAATGTGGCGTTATGGAGCGTGATGGGATCAAGTGGTGCGCGCAAAATAAGAGCTAGAACAACCAAATTGAAAATTTAAATTCGTTATGTTCGTACGCAATACGAGTTTCTTTTATATTTTTAAATTTCCTCCCCTGCCACACGCAATACGAAACAAGTAAGAAGTCTGCAGTCGAGAGTACCCGACTACGAGAGCCCTTTTGCCCACATATACAGCTATACACACATATACACACAGTTCTGCACTTAGCCATTGCGCCTTTTAGCCGCCCGCGCTCTATAGCGCGGTGCCTAATGTTGTATAACTTCCGTGTTTATTGTTTAATCTTAACGAAATTTACAATGTAAATCAGGAATAGTCTTATTAGTACGTGTGCAAAAAAGAATTTTGATCGGTTGAAAATTGTGTCTTATAATCGATTTTTTTGATTTGCGGGGGTCAGGGGAAGAAATTTAAAAATCCAAACCAAGCTTGTATAGCGTATTAACATAGCAAATCTATATTCTAAATTTCGTTGGTCTAGCTCTTATTTTGCGCGCACTACTATACCCCCCCGGGCCCTATAACACCACTTTTGATGATGTATAACTTCCGAGTTTTTTGATCAATATTACCCAGAATCACATCATCGATTAAGAATGACTTAATTATGATGTGTGCCAAAAATAAATTTGATCGGTTGAAAATTGTGCTTAATAATAGATTTTTTTTAATTGCGGTGGTCAGGGGAGGAAATTAAAAAATAAAAAACAAACTTGTACAGCGTACAAAAATGATAAATCTAGGTTTAAAATTTGATTGCTCTAGCTCTTAAAGTCTCTGAGAAACAGGCGTTCATACTGACGGACGGACAGACGGACGGACGGACGGACAGACGGACGGACAGACGGACGGACGGACGGACAGACGGACAGGACTAGATCGATTCAGCTAGTCGTCCTGATCAAGAATATATATACTTTATGGGGTCTCCGATGATTATTTCTATGTGTTACATACTTTGGATTTTGCATATTTCCAATAGCTCCGCTTTGCTTCTTTTTTACAAAAAGGCAAAGAGGCTAAAAATGGATATTAAACACAATTTTCAATTGATTGAATTTCTTTTTAGCACACATCATATTTATATCATTCTTGATCTACGTTATGAATCTTGTTAATGTTGATCAAAACTCAGAAGTTATACATCATTAAAAGTGGCATTATGGAGCGCGTGGTGGTTAAGAAGTGCGCGCAAAATAAAAGCAAGAGCAACCAAATTTGAAATCTAGATTCGCTATGTTTGTACGCTTTACGAATTTAACCTGACCCCCGCGATACGAAAAAAAAGGTTTCTTGTTGTTTGGTTTTAGTTATAGTATAATACCAGCATAACTAATGAAATAAGTATAAGTATTCGCTATGTCTTAGAAAACAGCACTATTTCAATGCATTTTATTATCCAATCATAATTAATAAAGTATTTGGAATAAACCATGAATAAGGAATGACATTTTAAGACATGTCATTTAATTAAGCAAAACTTAAAAATATTAAATTGAGTGTTTATAAAACTTCTTGGGCATAGGACATAACAAAGCAACATAAACTGAATTATTGATCCTGGTAAAAAAATATATATTGGTTTGATGTCCAATTAATAAAACTCTTGGAAAACGCTATGCTTAGGCTGACAAGATATAATCACAATAATTCGTTATCATACCAGACAATAGGCCAGACAGCATTTCGGATACAACTATCATCAAGAATTTTGCAAAATGTATTAAAAGTGCTAAATTTACTAAACCCTAAAATTTCGCGTTCTTCATAAATACGATAGGTAAACGTGCTTTCGTAGGTGCCTAAAAAATGCTGAGCATAAAAGCAAATTAATTGATCGACAATGGCAACCCCTCCATCTTTGAGCTGCTGTCGCTGTGCAAGAGTTTTTTCAGTTCAATCAATTCATATGGGGTAGCGTCGGTCGCCAGAAATATGGTAGTCAAATTTAATGAAACAAGTGATTGCTTTATTGGCTTTGCTGCTGACTTTAGAGTCGGCGTGGTTGACTGCCGCGACTTTACGAAATCACCGCGGCGTAAATGCGCACACAAATATTCGCCCCCACGCGCATTACGTTTAGGTCGTTCAAGCTCCCACATTAAAGGCCGCTGTACGCCAGCTATATCGTCCGATGTGCGCAGAAAATGAAGTCGAAATTTTGAAGCTACTTGATTGATTGGCTGAGCAAATCGCATAGAACGACGTGCTAACCAAAAGTGTTTATCGCCCCAGTTATCATGCAAATCCGTCTCAGCACTTAGTATAACATAAACACGCATATCTTCTACGTCTCTAATATCTGCTGAATCTTCGTCAATAACTTCGCGAACCATACGCTCTAACAAACCAGCACTGCCTTGGAAACGTACACAACTATAGCGACCGTAACGCAGAAGCGGTTGTTGTAACACTGAACCACCAGTTAAAAAGAGATTGTGACAGGCATCGTTTCGTTGTGCATTGAATTGAATCGAGTGGCGCTCATATTTGTCGCGAAAGAAATCAAAAATCTAAAACAAACTTACTCTAGCTCATATATTCTCTGAGAAACAGGCGATCATACAGACGGACGGACGGACAGACGGACGGACAGACGGGCGGACAGACGGACGGACGGACAGACACACGGACATGGCTAGATCGACTCGTATTGTCGTCCTGATCAAGAATATATTTACTTTATGGGGCTCCGATTATTATTTCTATCTGTTACATACTTCTGGACATTTCCGTTAGCTCCGCTTAGTTCCTTTTTATGCCAAAGGGGCTAAAAACAAGTAAGAAATCTATAGACGAGTGTACCCGACTACGAGAGTCCCTTTGCGTCAATACACAGCCAATCACACACATACTCACACATACACACATTTGTACACGTACTTAGCCATTGCGCTCGTCTTTTAGCCCCCCGCGCTCTATAACACGATACTGAATGTTGCGTAACTTCAGAGTTTTTTCATCAATCTTAATGAGATTCACAAAGTAGATCAATAATGTTTTAATTATTAGGTACAAAAAGAAATTTAATCGGTTGAAAATTGTGTCTATTCTTGTGTCTATCTTTAGCCCATTTGCCCAAAAAAAAGAGCAAAACAAAGCTAATGGAAATGTGCAAAATTCAAAAGTATGTAACACATGGAAATAATCATCGGAGACACTATAAAGTATAAATTATATATTATTCATCAGGACAACAAGACGAGTCTATCTAGCCATGTCTGTGTCTGTATGTCCGTCCGTCTGATTAAACGTCTCTTTCTCGGAAACTATAAGAGCTAGAGTTACCAAATTTTAAACCTAGATTTGTTCTTTTCGTACGCTATACGAGTTTGTTTTAGATATTCGAATTTCCTTCTCTTACCCCCACAATTATAAAAAAAGAATATTAAGCACAATTTTCAACCAATTAAATTTCTTTTTGGCACACATAATAATTAGATCATTCTTGATCTACGTTGTGAATATCGTTAATTTTGATCCAAAAACTCGGAAATTGTACATCATTAAATGTGGCGTTATGGGGCGTGATGGGATCAAGTGGTGCGCGCAAAATAAGAGCTAGAACAACCAAATTGAAAATTTAAATTCGTTATGTTCGTACGCAATACGAGTTTCTTTTATATTTTTAAATTTCCTCCCCTGCCACACGCAATACGAAACAAGTAAGAAGTCTGCAGTCGAGAGTACCCGACTACGAGAGCCCTTTTGCCCACATATACAGCTATACACACATATACACACAGTTCTGCACTTAGCCATTGCGCCTTTTAGCCGCCCGCGCTCTATTGCGCGGTGCCTAATGTTGTATAACTTCCGTGTTTATTGTTTAATCTTAACGAAATTTACAATGTAGATCAGGAATAGTCTTATTAGTACGTGTGCAAAAAAGAATTTTGATCGGTTGAAAATTGTGTCTTATAATCGATTTTTTTGATTTGCGGGGGTCAGGGGAAGAAATTTAAAAATCCAAACCAAGCTTGTATAGCGTATTAACATAGCAAATCTATATTCTAAATTTCGTTGGTCTAGCTCTTATTTTGCGCGCACTACTATACCCCCCCGGGCCCTATAACACCACTTTTGATGATGTATAACTTCCGAGTTTTTTGATCAATATTACCCAGAATCACATCATCGATTAAGAATGACCTAATTATGATGTGTGCCAAAAATAAATTTGATCGGTTGAAAATTGTGCTTAATAATAGATTTTTTTTAATTGCGGTGGTCAGGGGAGGAAATTGAAAAATCAAAAACAAACTTGTACAGCGTACAAAAATGATAAATCTAGGTTTAAAATTTGATTGCTCTAGCTCTTAAAGTCTCTGAGAAACAGGGGTTCATACTGACGGACTGACAGACGGACGGACGGACGGACAGACGGACGGACAGACGGACGGACGGACGGACAGACGGACAGGACTAGATCGATTCAGCTAGTCGTCCTGATCAAGAATATATATACTTTATGGGGTCTCCGATGATTATTTCTATGTGTTACATACTTTGGATTTTGCATATTTCCAATAGCTCCGCTTTGCTTCTTTTTTACAAAAAGGCAAAGAGGCTAAAAATGGATATTAAACACAATTTTCAATTGATTGAATTTCTTTTTAGCACACATCATATTTATATCATTCTTGATCTACGTTATGAATCTTGTTAATGTTGATCAAAACTCAGAAGTTATACATCATTAAAAGTGGCATTATGGAGCGCGTGGTGGTTAAGAAGTGCGCGCAAAATAAAAGCAAGAGCAACCAAATTTGAAATCTAGATTCGCTATGTTTGTACGCTTTACGAATTTAACCTGACCCCCGCGATACGAAAAAAAAGGTTTCTTGTTGTTTGGTTTTAGTTATAGTATAATACCAGCATAACTAATGAAATAAGTATAAGTATTCGCTGTCTTAGAAAACAGCACTATTTCAATGCATTTTATTATCCAATCATAATTAATAAAGTATTTGGAATAAACCATGAATAAGGAATGACATTTTAAGACATGTCATTTAATTAAGCAAAACTTAAAAATATTAAATTGAGTGTTTATAAAACTTCTTGGGCATAGGACATAACAAAGCAACATAAACTGAATTATTGATCCTGGTAAAAAAATATATATTGGTTTGATGTCCAATTAATAAAACTCTTGGAAAACGCTATGCTTAGGCTGACAAGATATAATCACAATAATTCGTTATCATACCAGACAATAGGCCAGACAGCATTTCGGATACAACTATCATCAAGAATTTTGCAAAATGTATTAAAAGTGCTAAATTTACTAAACCCTAAAATTTCGCGTTCTTCATAAATACGATAGGTAAACGTGCTTTCGTAGGTGCCTAAAAAATGCTGAGCATAAGAGCAAATTAATTGATCGACAATGGCAACCCCTCCATCTTTGAGCTGCTGTCGCTGTGAATTGGATTCCGGTGTAAAATAAACAAGCCGAAACCGTTGCAAGAGTTTTTTCAGTTCAATCAATTCATATGGGGTAGCGTCGGTCGCCAGAAATATGGTAGTCAAATTTAATGAAACAAGTGATTGCTTTATTTGCTTTGCTGCTGACTTTAGAGTCGGCGTGGTTGACTCCCGCGACTTTACGAAATCACCGCGGCGTAAATGCGCACACAAATATTCGCCCCCACGCGCATTACGTTTAGGTCGTTCAAGCTCCCACATTAAAGGCCGCTGTACGCCAGCTATATCGTCCGATGTGCGCAGAAAATGAAGTCGAAATTTTGAAGCTACTTGATTGATTGGCTGAGCAAATCGCATAGAACGACGTGCTAACCAAAAGTGTTTATCGCCCCAGTTATCATGCAAAACCGTCTCAGCACTTAGTATAACATAAACACGCATATCTTCTACGTCTCTAGTATCTGCTGAATCTTCGTCAATGGCTTCGCGAACCATACGCTCTAACAAACCAGCACTGCCTTGGAAACGTACACAACTATAGCGACCGTAACGCAGAAGCGGTTGTTGTAACACTGAACCACCAGTTAAAAAGAGATTGTGACAGGCATCGTTTCGTTGTCCATTGAATTGAATCGCGTGGCGCTCATACTTGTCGCGAAAGATTCCTTCATCCATCATAGTCTCGTAGTGCATAAGCCGAAACACCTGAGTCACGTTTATGTAGGGGTGCGTTTGCATCCCAAACAAGCGGTACTCTGTGACAAACTCGTCGTAGTCAAGGACATATGTATAACGTCGTAAGCTATCTAAGTCGAAGAAAGTACGCCACAGCAGATCACTTTGATCCAGCCCATGCGAGTGCCAATGATATAGGCGTGGCCAAGGAGGTAGCACTAACCGGATATTATAAAAGCGTTTTTGACGACGTAGCCGACGCACTAAAACTGCCATTCGAATATACACATCTCGCCGTAAATTAAAGCCCTCGGATATATTGACGTCATACATTAGAAATATAGTGCTATGAAGAGTCAAAATTATATCTGGGCAGGTATCCTTCGGTTGGATGTGCCAAAAAATTGTTCGGTGGCAAATACTGCTGTAAAACCTTTTGGAAGGAGTTGTGATAGCACGTTCTGAGTTATAAGCCGCCCATGAAATTGTAACCAGTATAAAAATCAGCAAAATTTTCGACCATTGCAGTAACCATCTTTGCATTTTATTTAGTTAATTAAACAAAAATAACACGTCCGAATTTATACCGATAAATTCTTATCCTTTGTATTCTACCCAGTGTTGCCCATTTAGCTATTTTCATACATATTTATAACGAATTTATTTCAACATTTTTTTTGTCAGAAATTTTATATAAGCGATACTGAGTTTAACTATTATTCTCAGTTTTTAGCCCCTTTGCCATAAAAAAGAGCAAAGCTGAGCTAATGGATATGTGTAAAATCCAAAAGTACGTAACACATGGAAATAATTATCGGAGACCCCATAAAGTATATATATTCTTGATCAGGACGAAGAGACGAATCTATCTAGCCATGTCCGTCTGTCTGTCCGTCCGTCCGTCTGTATGAACGCCTGTTTCTCAGAGACTATAAAAGCTAGAGAAACAAAGCTTTAAGCTTAGATTTGTTATTTTCGTACGCAATACGAATTTGTTTTAGATTTTTGAATTTCCTCTCCTGACCCCCGCAATACGATAAAAACGATTATTAAGCAGAACTTTTAACCGACCGAATTTCTTTTTGGCACACGTCATAACTAAAGCATTCGTGATCTACGTTGTGAACCTCGTTAAGATTGATCAAAAATCTCGGAAGTTATACAACATTAAATATAGTGTTATGAAACGCGGGGGTTAACTGGTGCAAAATAAGATCTGAGCAACCAAATTTAAAATCTTGATTTGTTATGTTCGTGCGCCATACGAATTTGTTTGAGATTTTTGAATTTCCTCCCCTGACCCTTGTAATATGAAAAAAAAACGATTATTAAGCACAATTTTCAACCGATTGAATTTCTTTTTAGTTCACATAATAATTAGCCCATTCTTAATATACTTTCGGTAAGATTAAAGAATAAACACGTAAGTTATAGAACATTGAGAATGGCGTTAAAGAGCGCAGAGACCTAAAAGGCGCGCGCAATGGTTAAGTACGTGTATAACTGTATGTGTGTGTGTGTGTATGGCTGTGCAAAGAGGCTCTCGTAGTCGGGTACACTCGACTACAGATTTCTTACTTGTTATTTTCTTTGTTGTTTAAAAATAAAGAATTTATATTAGAATAGCTGTTATTTATCAGATGTTTTAAAGGTACTTTGCTTTTATTTATTTATTAAAGAACCAGTTTATACGTACTTTTACAAACTAGACAAATTAGAAGCCTTGGCTGCTAAGGATTTGAGCTTCACACATGAAGTAAATAGTCTGACAATTAATGAGATATATAAACTGAACTTATTAATTATTCTTAATAAGTATTCTTATTAATTATTTCTTAATTTATATTATATTTTGTGTTATTGATTTGTATAAACATAAATTAAATATATAATTTTTACACGATTATAAATTACAAAGTATTTATATACATACCAGAGAACTGCAAGAGTGTCACAAATGCCACCTTATTCACATCCAATAAAATTTGTGTTTCCGTGCCACTCACACCCAACTAAGCTAAGCAAAGACACAAACCCAGTATCTCGTGTGTGCTATGAGTGGCCGCATTATTACGCTCTCGCTCTTACTAGGTCCCGTTATTTTTTTGTATTTGCACTCATTCAATTTTGAGCAACGCGTGCCCATTGCATGGTTGCTTAGGGTGACATCTTTCATTACTTTCTAGTTCGCGTTCGACACAAGGCTCTGCTGATGTGACATTACTGAAAGAGGACTCTCTTTTATTAAACGTTAGACTAAGCCCGTTATCATGTTAATCCTCTTTGATTCGACATTCATCTTACCCATTCAGCCTTGAAACCATCAGCTACGATGACAGAATAAGGAGCTCTTGCGTGTTTCACAAGGATTCCCAACATCATAACATACTTATCCAGACTGTCACTCTGTGGGGCCTAGCAACTATGAAAATACCATTATCCAGCTTTAGTATAGGCTAAGTAACGTTTAAGAGGGTAAAATAGTTATTGCATGCAAAGTGACTTGCAGCATTTTAACATCGCCTTGCCTGAGACATTCACTTCTTGAGTTACCTGAGATAAGGTAAGGCTAACTCAGGAAGATAACATCTGCTTTGTCTTCAACCGCAGTTTTCTCCAAACGACTCTGCTTAGCCGAGTACTCGTTGACGTTAAGCTAATTATGTTAATGTGATTCAGAAATAAACTCCTCTCTTAGACTTCTGGTGTCTACCAGCACGAATTTCCGGGTGGTGCTGTGTAGCTGTAATGGTTTTGTGCCCCCTTTCCCCCAACGCAGACAGCAATGCTATCAATTTTCATCCTTGTAGGTCGTGCATAGGCGTCTATATCACAGCTTTCTAGGCTTCTTCTATTCTGGCTTTACGTTTTTTATTTGGTCATGGTATCGTACGAATATGCTTTGGTATCTCTTTTTTTACTAATTTCACTCCTTTATTAGTGTCTTCTTGGGGAGACTTCACTACAACACCTTTTTCAGTACTCCAGTTTAAATATCGACATTATTCTAGGAAGGCTCCTTCCTATTGCTTCACTGAAGCTCACGCTAATTAGTTAGATGCTGATATACCGCAATTATACTCTTCGTCTTCTTGATAACGCGCACTACGTCTTGAATGCATAGAGTTGAAGTTTTATCCTACCGTTAATTTTTAGCCCCTTTGCCTTTTTTAAAAAAGAAGCAAAGCGGAGCTATTGGAAATGTGCAAAACCGAAAAGTATGTAACACATACAATTAATCATCGGAAACCCCATAAAGTATACATATTCTTGATCAGGACGACAAGACGAGTCAATCTAGCCATGTCCGTCTGTCCGTCCGTCTGTCCGTGCGTATGAACGCCTGTTTCTCAGAGACTGTAAGAGCTGGAGTAACCAAATTTGAAATCTAGATTCGTTGTTTTCGTAAGCTGGACCAGTTTGTTTTTGATTTTTTAAGTTCCTCCCCTGACCAATGCAATTCGAAAAAAAAACGATTATTAGCTACAATTTGCAACCGATTCAATTTCTTTTTGGTACATATTTAGACCATTCTTGATCTATGTTGTAAATCTGGGTAGGATTGATCAAAAAATTCGGAAGTTAAACATCATTAAAAGTGGTGTTATGTAGCCTTGGGGGGCTTAGTAGTGCGCGCAAAATAAGAGCTAGAGCAACGAAATCTAGATTCGTTATGTATGCTATACGAGTTTATTTTAGATTTTAGAAATTCCTCCCCTGACCACCGGAAGTTGAAAAAATCCATTATAAGGCACAATTTTCAACCGATCACATATTAAGACATATTAGACCATTCCTAATCTACGTTGTGAATTTCGTTAAGATTGAACATTAAACACGGAAGTTATACAACATTAAGTACCGCTATAGAACGTTGGGGCTAAAAAGCTCGCGCAATGGCTAAATACGTGCAGAACTGTGTGTATGTATGAGTATGTGTGTCTATGGCTGTATATGTAGGTTAAGGGGCTCTCGTTGTCGCGTACACTCGTCTACAGATTTCTTACTTGTTTTCTACTGCACAGAACCTGGTTCTGTTACGCCGTGGTGACACCCCATAGCCGAAGCAGTGAACCAGGAAGACTATTTACTCCTGATGATTTTTACGTCGACACGCTTATTAGATTGTTGATCTTCTGACTTTAACATTAGCATGGTGGACAAGACTGGCCACCTCTTCAGCATTGACGCCGCTCGATATCGACGGCTGGGGGCCCGATTGCTCACTCCTCGTGGACGACAGTACTGAACCTCTGATACCCTACACACGAACTTATCCTAATTATTATTGGTTTCTATAAAGAGTGTATTTTATACCTTTTGTTAGAAGCACTCCCATACAATCGGGATGGTGTAGCTAACTAACCAACTCTATCCATCTGTATGAACGCCACTTTCTCAGAGACTATAAGTGCTAGAGCAACCAAATTTATGATTACTTAATTTTTGTACACAATACGAGTGGGTGGATTGTTGAAGAGAGAAGCCAAACTCATAACATCAATATCCTACTTAGAGACTTTAATGCCAAGATGGGACGGGAATGAATCTTTGGTGCAACCGTTATTCGACAACGCTTACGACTTGAACAATGGACTTAGGTTAATGGCTTTACAGCTGCGCATAATATGGTAGTACGTAGTACTGGACTTTACCACCTCGATAATCACACCCTAGCTGTCCCTTGATCGACTGATTTTTGATCAGATTGATCATGTTGTGATCAATACAAAGCATGCATCTAACATACTCGATGTGCAAACTTGTCGGGTTACTAAAATATACTCTGACCATTACCTTGTTGCAGCTAATGTGCACGCACGGCTGCGACGAAAATCGCACGTCGAAGTATGTCAAGAAAGCTAGACATCGGAAGCTGCAATCGCAATGAATTCCCCATACGGCTCTCGGAACTATGAAAAAAAAAATTTCAGGTTTAAAAATGTGAGTAGTATGTGAGCGCATATATCGCACTCTCTACGAGCTTCGAGAAATTGCTTCGATTTAAACGCTGCTCAATAAGAAATCCATGGTACGGTCAAGAAGGCCGGCAAGCACAAGCACAAGCGAAAGACACGTCGCATAGGCGAAAATTTTAAACTATACCTAACCCGGACAACAGTAAAAACGTACAGGGCTAAGAGAAGAGAGAATAACCTCATTTTTGAAGCAGCTGCGGGCAAATTACGGTGACATCAGTCTACTTCCAGAACGAACGTATTGTGTAAAAGGTTGGAACCATTTGCTAAGGTACTGATCAACTTATCAGTGCATTTTCAGACCCGGTAGGTCCCCCATTGACCAATTATTCAGCTGTCTTGTGTGCTCTTTTATTTATTGATGGAAATTATTATAAGAAAAGCATTCGTATATCAGACTAGCACGATATTGACAAACAGATGGCCAGCTGCAAAATCGAAAAGTATGTAACACATAGAAATAATCATCGTAGAATTCATAAAGTATATGTATTCTTAATCAGGACGACAAGACGAGTTGATCTAGCCAAGTCCGTCTGCCCGTCTGTCCGTCTGTCTGTCCGTCTGTATGAACGCCTGTTTCTCAGAGACTATAAGAGCTAGAGCAACCAAATTTCAAACTTAGATTCGTTATTTTCGTACGCTATACGAGTTTCTTTTAGATTTTTGCATTTCCTCTCAAGACCCCCGCAATTCGTAAGAAACGATTATTAAGCACAAATTTCAACCGATTGGATTTTTTTTTCTTGGCACACATAATATTTAGACCATTCTTGATCTATGTTGTAAATCTGGGTAGGATTGATTGAAAAACTCGAAAGTTATAATTCATTAAATATTGTGTTATGTGGCCCGAGGGCTTTAGTAGTGCGCGCAAAATAAGAGCTAGAGCAACAAAATTTGGAATCTAGATTCGTTATGTTCGTACACTATACGAGTTTGTTTTAGATTTTCGAATCTCTTCCCCTGACCCACGCAATTCGAAAAAATCGATTATAATGCACAATTTTCGACCGATCAAATTGTTTCTCGCACACATATTAATTAGACTATTCCTGACCTATGTTGTGAATTTCGTTAAGATTGAACAATAAAGACGGAAGTTATAGAACATTAAGTATCGCGCTATAGAACGTGGGGTGCTAAAATGCGCGCGCAATGGCCAAGTACGTGCAGAACTTTATGTATGTATGATTATGTGTGTGCATGGCTGTACACTCGACTACAGATTTCTTACTTGTTTAAGTTCAGTAGGTAATTTAACAGCAAAGCCTTCTTTTGCCGGACAAAAAAAACGCTTTACAAGGCGCTCATCCTTCCAGTGCTTCTGTATGGAACAGAAGCCTGGATAGTTACACAATTTTTTCGAAAGATCTTCAGTCGTATATGCGTTAGCAGTACATATCATATCAGATGAATTGTTGTGGTCAAGCGAATTAACATTATGAGATTTCGCTAGCTGGGTCATGTCACTCGTGTGGAGGAACAAGCTCCAGCTCGTAAGATATTTGATGCGGTAACTGGTGGAAGGCCTCGGCTACGATGGTAAGACTAAGTGATAGAAAGCCTGGCGTCGCATAGTATTACCAACAGGAGAAGACGCGTACAAAGCAAGAGCGCATGAAGAAAAAGTCTGCATCAGGCTGAACCTCCTTAGGGGTGTTAAGCCCACATAATAAGTAATACAATACAAATTTATATCAGATTATTCCGTCGCAGTACGGAAAACGCGATTAGCACAATTTTAAGCCCTCATCATCGGTTTATTCTTGATTTAACTTGTAAATTTCGTTAAAATCGAAAAATAAAAAAAACACGGACGTTATACAACATAAAGTATCACGTTATAGAGCGCGAGGGGCTTGTTTTTTTAAAAGCAAGTAAGAAGTCTGTAGTCGAGTGAGCCCGACTACGAGAGCCCCTTTGCCTACATATACAGCTATACACACATACTCACACATACACACAGTTCTGCACGTACTTTAACCCATTGCGCGCGCCTTTTAGCCCCCGCGCTCTATTGTGCGATATTTAATATTGTATAACTTCCGTGTTTATTTTTCAATGTAGATCAAGAATGTAGATTAAGAATGGTCTAATTATGATGTGTGCAAAAAATAAATTTAGTCGGTTGAAAATTGTGCTTAATAATCGTTATTTACGAATTGCGTTGGTGAGGGGAAGAAATTACAATATCTAAAACAAATTCGTATAGCGTACGTAATTATCGAATCCATATTCCAAATTTGGTTGCTCTGCCTCTTATTTTGAGCTCAGCAGTTAACCCCCACGATCCATAACATCATTTTTGATGATGTCGTCTCGCGGACCACGGAAGTTATACAACATTAAGTACCGCGCTTTAGATCGCGGGGGGCTAAATGGCGCGCGAAATGGCTTAAAGTACGTGTACAGCTGTGTGTATTTGTGAGTATATGAACAATCGACTGCAGATTTCCTACTTATTGTTTAAATTATTGTTTGCGAACTCAGGGTGCTAAAAATATCAATTATAGCGGTAGTTTGTACCACCGACATGCACCATTCACCATACCATGTTACTAATGTAACGCGTTTATGCCGCAAGCGGATCGGATTGGCTGATGGTTCACTTCGATGTTTCTTTTGGACCGTTTTAAACTGGATTGAATAGTAACTATGAGCGGACTCACACACACTGACACACACACTGAAATAAAACATGCTTCTTATATTCATCTGCGTTGTGACAAATCGGGTAGATTGGGCTCTTTTTGTGCTTAAACTTGTACAGATTCTTTGTGAAACCCCATGTCCTGTTAGAACTGTGTTAAATGAAAACTTTAACTCTTTGACCTTGTTGATCTGCTGATTACCCTGTGTGTTCACTTACCCTTTATTGACGCGACCCATCTTACCTGCCATATAGCTACCGACACTTGGTACTGATATTCGCCTTTGTGGGTGGTACACCAATCGTTGATGCGTGCCAATCGTATTCACTGACACTGTATAGTTGGCCAGAAGTTTTATGGGTAAGATGCTAGCTAAGACGAAAGTTGTGTCCTCTGAAATGGTGCTGTGAGCTCCTGAGTGCAATGGCCCAATTTGTTGAAGATTCATATTGCCATATAGGACTGCGCCTTTAACGGC
The DNA here is from genome assembly GCA_037044455.1 of Zygothrica quintamaculata. Lineage (NCBI taxonomy): Eukaryota > Metazoa > Arthropoda > Insecta > Diptera > Drosophilidae > Zygothrica > Zygothrica quintamaculata. Next base: position 44,504 of record JBAMBS010000228.1, on the reverse strand, counting down.
GTGGCATAGATAAGGACCTAACCATTCACCCTTCAGTAGCCTGCATGATCTAAGCCCTTCAACATTGGTACCATTCGCGAAAATCCTGCATGCATTTTAGAGGCTTTCTCTCTTATCGATTCAATATATTGCTCAATTTTGCTTAACAGGTGGACCGGGCCTTTCAAACCCATATTGTAAATTATTTATTATTATTATTTTTTGTATACCTCAATAAACCTTTCTTTTCTGAGGGTTATTTATTTAAGATTGCTTTTTGAAATCTCAAGTATGCCTGGAGCTATTTATGTCATATTTGTCTATTTTAAATTCATTGGCGGTTACTAGCTTCGATATAGAGGGATAGATCACTTCAGCACTTATAATATGACATGGAAAAGTAGTGTGTAAGATTACACTCGTGGTTCAAATCTTCTAATGTATTTTTTACCACCTTATAAGGTTTTCTCCAAAGGTACATATCCGCATCGCATATTTAACGGAAACAGGTGGCTTTGCTACTCTTTATTTTAAAGTAACCTGTTGGCCGATCGAGGAACAGACCAATATCGAAATTTTCTTCTAGCTTTAAAGCAAGCTTTTCTTAATTGCATAATCTTCTCGTTCCACCAGTAACAGAATTCTACATTTCTGGTGTGTTTAAGTCTCGGTATACAGTCATCGCAAGCGTTAATTATCCCCCGCTGTGCGCCTATTCGATATTTTTTTTGTTTAGGTTGTTAACAAAGGTCTGCTTGCCAAAGCAGTATTCTTTTCATTTAGGACCAGAGGATCTTGGGAGTTGGGGTTTATTATATGTGAATTCATCACTTACTCTGTGAACAATGGTTATATTCATTCAATAGATTTTCTCCATTTATTGTATAGCGTAAGCTTTACCCGTCATATCCAAAGTTAAAAAGGACTTTAGGAGACAACTTTCCTTAGCATTGTTTAGTTTACTACCCCACTCTGCCCAGGCACTAAAATCTACTGCAATAATAAATGGTGCTCTACTACCTGCATCTTTCGCAATCTCCTCCGCCATGCGTTGAAATTGGTAGTTGACACAACACTCGTTATACAAGAGTTGCAGAGACCATATGGTTGCCCTACTGTTTTTACTGCCTACCATCCACTATCTCTGAACGGTTTAAAGGGTTCGCACGGGCAACGTTATCTGTTCCTTTTTTATTTACCGACTGCATCAGGAGACTATACTATACTTCATTATGATGTATTGCAGAGTGCTTTTCTAAAATAGGGCACCGATCAGAGAAGTTTTTTTAACACTCATTCGTCATGGCCTGGCAACCCGCATTTTCTGCTGCAACAGCTAGGAGTTCTTCTACGACATTGTTAAACGCTGAGGTCTTTTCACCTGTTTAGTTTATTTTGGCGTTGGTTAGCTTCAGCGGTGGAAGAACTTGGATTCAAACGCCCCTACAAGGAATCCATGGTATGACTAGAGCGAAAGACGCGTCGTAAAGGCGAAAACTTAAATCTATAGTTGCCCGGACTCTAGTAGAGACGTGCAGGGCTAAGAGAAGTGAGGAGAATTGCCTTTTTAAACGCAGGAAAAGACAGTTGAAAAGGTTGGAGTGTGAGAAAATGGAGAAACATAAATAACGCCCCAGACTTTTTGCAGAGGGTAAAGCGATTCACTTAATGGAATAAAACTAGAGGGCTCACCTACAGAAGTGATGATAGTAACCTGGTAACAGATGCAAGGGGCACCCTAAGGCTATGAAGGGATCACTTCTCAAGTCGATCGACATAATCGATATACCAATCCCTTGCTATGATGAAGTCCAGAACAATAAAGCAACAGGTGCTGATGTCATGTCAGCTGAATTGTTTAAGGCAGGAGGCCAAGAATTGGTAAGGTGTATGCACCCACTCCTACACAATATATGGCTTTGAGAGAGCATAGCCGATGATTAGAACCTTAGCTTGATCTGCCCTGTCCTGAAGAAGGGTGATACCACGCTACGGGCAAATTTCCGTGGCATCAGTCTACTGCCAGTGACATATAAGGTTCTAACGAACGTATTGTGTGAAAGGCTGAAACCAACTGCTGAGGCACTGTTTGAACCCTATTAGTCGGTTTCAGACCTGGTAGGTCTACCGTTAACCAACTATTCTACATCAACACCTACCACATTTTTGTCGACTACAAGGCCGCTATTGATAGCCTACGGCGTGATCGCATTTACGCTGCCCTATATAAGCTTGGTATTCCTGCGAAGCTTATACGACTTTGCAAAATGACACTGAGAAACACCAGCAGCTCTGTCAAGGTAAGAAGTGACCATTCCGAAACCTTCTATATCAAGTGTGGTCTCAGAGAGGGTGACTTGCCGTCTTCTATGCTTTCTAATCAGTTGATGGAAAGTATTATAAGAAAAACTGGCGTACATCGGACTTTTTCGCTTCTGAAAAACAGATGTAGCTAGCTGCTTGAATATGCTGATATTATTAATATTATTGGGTGTACCAAGTGAGATGTGACGGGAGCCCCTGGCGCTATTGAAAGAAAGTCGGCTAAGGTTCGGCTTCATGTAAACATGGTGAAGACTAAATGTATGGTTTGCTCCAGCAAAAAATCGTGGCGCCAACCGGCGGCAGGAAACTATAGCTATGAGGCAGTGAATCAGCTTGTATACCTCGGCTCCACTATGACTGATGATAATAATGTTAGCCTAGAGATCAAAGGATGGATTATAAATGCCATCACGTGCTACTTTGAGTTCAGTAGGTAGTTTAACACCAAGACCCTCTCTCACCGGACAAAAACAAAGCTTTACAAGACGGTCGTCCTTCCAGTGCTTCTGTATAAAGCAGAAGCCTGGACAGTTAAGCAGAGGAAAGCAACTGCTATGGGAGTGCGAGTGACAAAAATCATTCGAAAGATCTTTGATCCTACAAGCGTTAAGGGCACATAGATGGAATGACGAGCTGTATGAACATTTATGTGGTCAAGCGAATTCACATTATGAGACTTCGCTAGCTGGGTCATGTCACTCGCATTGAGGAACAAGTTCCAGCTCGTAAGATATTTGATGCGGTAGTTGGTGGACAACGTAGAAGGGAAAGATCACGGCTATAGTTTCAAGAACAAGTGACGGAGGTCCTGCTATCGCTCGGTATTATCAATTGGAGAGCACGCGCACAGAGAAGAAATGTTTGGAGGGAAATTCTACATCAGGCTCTACCCGTTTGGGGGTGTTAGGGCCAAGTAAATTATAATAATAATTATATATTAGAATTTGAATTTATATGTCTTTATATTCATATTAACTCTAAATGAAGAAAATTGTGTGAAATTCGGAAAAATTACTTTTGATGGAACTTTCAGCATAATAGAAAACATGATTCGTCAGTGGCAGTCCAGTGAGATCCCAAATTCATATTTTACTAGTTTTTTTTTAAAAATTTATTAATTTAATAATTTTCGCATTTTTATTTAATAAGTAAAAAGTTATAGAATTTGTTTTTTCTCAGTTTTGAAAAGAAAAGGATTTGGATGACAGTAAAGATTTTGCTGCAAATTTCTTAATTGTTGAATTACTTTTTAAATTGGGAAATTTTATGTAATCTTAAAAATGGTTTAAAAGAAAACAAAATTGTATTAATATGATTATATATATAAAGAAATTTCTTAGCTAGGAACTGAATATATTCTAATAAACAGCTATTGTCAGTTTCAATCAGTGTTGCCAGACGTCCCGATTTTGTCGGGAAGTCCCGATTTTTAAATTAAAATTAAATGTTCCTCGCGGGACAGGTTCAGTCCCGTTTTTCGAGGATAGCTCGACTGTGAGTTCTTCATTTTCATTAAAGAACAAAAAAGAAACTTTAAAAGAACTTAAACCTTTACAGAAATATCATGAATAAGTAATTATTATAAATAATTATTCTCTTATTGTAAGTTGCAATTTGTAACACTAACTCCTCAGACTATTGTTTGAAACGCCATATGTTTCTAATGAATAGTACTTTTTTGATTTTGATTTCTGTTTTTTGGCTATTTTTGTAACTTAAACGTAATTTGGATCGAAATGAAAAGATAAATATTTTAAAAACTTCTGATTATATACGTTTTTTTACTATGTCCCGCTTTAGACGAAAGAATCCCGCTTTTTTCACTCAAAAAGTTCCAAAATCCCGACTTGGAAAAAAAAAATCTGGCAACGCTGGTTTCAATTGTCTTATAACCAATAACTTACTGCAATAAGTGCTCGTGTGTAATCGGTGATTTTTAATTATGCCTTTCACGACAGGTCAATCACGAAGTACTACAATAATTTCTTATCACGAAAAAAACATAGTAACTACAAAAACAAATTTTTTTGACATTATCTGTTTGATCTGTGTAAATCAATGTATAAATTCGCTTAAAAAGCTACAATTGAGTCGACACAGAATGAGCTCGCGCAGAAATGTGGTGGGGCCGAAGCTCAATTTCAAAGTCGTTTTGCTTGGCGAGGGTAAGTATTTCTCCAACCATAATTATTGAAACACTTAACAAATGTTTTGTTTTGTAATGCGATGGAAATTTATAGGCAGCGTAGGAAAAACATCGTTGGTATTGCGTTACATGGAAGACAAGTTTAACACACGTCATATCAGCACGCTACAAGCATCGTTTGTTACCAAAAATATTAAATTACCAGACGAGCGACGTGCTCAATTGAATATATGGGACACAGCTGGGCAGGAGCGTTTTCATGCATTAGGTCCAATATACTATCGTGGCTCGGATGGAGCGCTCTTGGTTTTTGATATCGCAAATTTGGAATCTTTTCAAAAAGTTAAATCGTGGGTACGCGAATTGAAACAGATGCATGGAAGGGAGATTGCACTTATTATTGTAGGTAACAAGACTGACTTAGACGAACAGCGCGTCATTGACTATGAAGCAGCACATCGTTATGCAAAAACAGCAGGTGCCCAGTACGTTGAAACGTCTGCCAAAAACAATTTAGGCGTATATGAGTTGTTCGAACTTCTGACACAATTAATGGTGGAGTATAATAGCAAAAATCAACAGAACGACACCAATATGTCTTTTCTTACATCAAATACTAACGCTATCAGTAATCAAGAAAATTCGGACCTTATTATAAATAATGACCCACCGCTGGTGTATCGTTCTTGCTGTAGCATTTGAATGCTACAGCACACAACTGTTGTGATAAACATATTTTGTAGTAGATACTATTACTAACCAAAAAGTACTCTTTTTAAAAATATTTTTATTTAATTACATTATTTTAAAAAATGTATAAACAAAATATACAGAAAAGATCTTAGGTAAACATAATAAACAATGAAAACGTATGCAATTTACTTTTTTATTGCCCATCTGTTTAAGCTAATCCCTTTTACGAACGCTGCCATGAAACAAATCATTACCGACTTAGAAAAAAGATAAGTTAGAGATAAGAGTAAAGCTGGTTATTAGTTGACTTGGTTTATAAATCTTATTAGCGGCTTTGCTTCTAAAAAAGACTAAAAAGGAGGTAATCGAAATATGAGAAGTCGAAAAGTATGTAACGGGTAGAAATAATCTGAGTATAAAGAATATATATTCTTGATCAGGACGACTGCTTATTGGATCTATCCACGTCTGTCTCAATCAAGTTTAAAATCTAGATTCGTTATTTTCTTACGCTATACGAGTTTGTTTTTGGTTATTAATTTTTTTCGTCCCCTGACCACCACAGTACGAAAAAAAACGATGAATAAGCACAATTTTCAATGAATTGAATTTATTTATGGTACACATAATAATTAGATCTTTCTTGATATACTTTGTAAATTTCGTTAGGATCGAATGAAAAACGTGGAAATTGTTCACTATTAAGTATCGCATTATGGAGCGCAACAGCATACAGTGCGTATAAAAGTGTTGCTTTCGGTTTTTACATCCTACCTTTTACATTGATAAACGATTTCAGTTTCCACCGTCTTTTTGAAGTCCACGTTCTTTTTTACAAAAAGGCAAAGGAGCTAACAAAAGAACTCCACTTCATGTGAATTTCTTTGTCAAGTAATTGTTTTGACTTGTTAGCCCCTTTGCCTTTTTGTAAAAAAGAAGCAAAGCGGAGCTATTGGAAATGTGCAAAATCCAAAACTATGTAACACATAGAAATAATCATCGGAGACCCCATAAAGTATATATATTCTGAATCAGGACGACAAGACGAGTTCATCTAGTCCTGTCCGTCTGTCTGTCTGTCCGTCTGTATGAACGCCTGTTTCTCAGAGACTATAAGAGCAACCTAACTTAAAATCTAGATTCGTTATGTTCGTAGGTTATACGAGTTTGTTTTTGATTTTTGAATTTCCTCCCCTGACCCCCGCAAATCGAACGATTATTACGCACAATTTTCAACCGATCAAATTTATTTTTGGCACACATATTGAGTAGACTAATTTGCATCTACATTGTAAAATTCGATAAAATTGAACAACAAACACGGAAGTTATACAACATTAAGTACCGCGTTATAGAGCGTGGGGGGCTAAAAGGTGCGCGCAATTGCTAAGTACGTGCAGAACTGTGTGTATGTATGTGTGTGTATGGCTGTATATGTAGGCAAAGGGGCTCTCGTAGTCGGGTACACTCGACTACAGACTTCTTACTTGTTTTTTTTTGCTGCATACTTTGCTTCGCGAAATTCATTGAATGGTCGCTCTTTCGTTGTTACAAAGCGATTAAGATTTTTTATAACAAAAGTCGAAGAAAATCTCCGGATTTCCTTAAGGGCCCTTACTACTTGGCTGAAAGAAGATCTAGATGTCAGTGTATCCCACGAATGTGTAAGAAAAATACCGAACAAAAACAAGTACAAATCAAGAGTTGCAAGGAAAAAACCGTTGTTATCCAAAGAAAACATTGAAAAGCTATTGAGGTTTGCGATTACTCATATAATCTTTTTTTTTTTTTTTTTATTAATATTATTAAGGAAGCCGAGGTCCTAAGACCTCTTTGTGTCCACATATAATCTTTGATAACACATTCTGGGAAAATGTCATATTTTGTGATGAGACCAAAATTATGCAATTTTATAACGATGGGCCCTCAAGAGTATGAAGAAAACCATTATCTTTGCAGTCTTGAGCAGTCACCATCATGAATTGGGAGATTGCAGTTGGCGCACATTGCTGGTGTGCCCAAACAATTGGCAATTTTTGCAACGCATTGGGTTGGGAGTGTAAGGCCTGACTTTGACCTTTAGCCATGAGATATCTAGGGAGTCCGGTAGATGGAAACGGTTGAAAGTGAGTAAGATAACACCGGAAGGCTTGGATAGTCCGTCGATGGTTTAATCGAATTTGTAAATGGAGGTTACTTTTTGAGGTCTGAGTTCTTTGATGATTTCGTCATCAGGAACAGCTGATAAACAGGGAGCATAAATTGTGCCTTTAATAGAATTAAGCTTTTCATGAATTTGGCAATTGATATTGCAAATGCTTAGTAGTTCGTTAGCGGAGAGGAATCTGTTGGCGGAGGCTAGATCCTTAGTGAGGACCAATAGGTTCTCATTTTTTAATTGGGACTAGAAATGTAATCACTGCTTATTAGGTTAATAGCGCGATGGAAGGCGAAGCATGACTAATCACTTAGGGGCTTAGTGTTATCTGTTGCGGCGAGAATAATAAATTTGGGATTAGGATCAATGGGAGACCAGAAAACGATACAATGGGCTTGTGGAAAGTTTTTAGTTTTTAATGAGGGCTTGCATCGGCAGGCAGACCAAACCGATTGTCACTCATAGTTTTTTGCCGAATAAACTGTTACTAGTGTACGAACACGAATATAAACGAGAGCTGATTGCCGTTTTGATTGAAAGACGTCTGCAGTACGCAAGTGATAGACGATGACTGGTAAATTTATTTACTTCATCTACACCTATTACGTATAATTACACTCTTTTTTTTCGTTCATTACCGTTCAATGTGATTTTGTAATTTACGAGTTAATACAGGCACTAGCATAGAAAAGCATAGACAATTAATATTTAATTGAATTTCGTAGGGTAAGCAACATGGAGCAAGTTAATATATTAGAAAAAATCCGCACAGGGACATATACTCTGTCAAACAGTCATAAGTGCATAAGTTTTGTATGGAACGTTTTGTCCGAGATTATGAAGGAGGATGGTACTATTTTGGACAAATATGTGTATTACCAATCGTGCAGTAGTATTCTTAAATACTCACAGAAAAGTTCGTCCAATTTATGTCGACATAACTGCTGTGAGTTGCTTAAAGAGGCGAAGACCCTGAAGATAGCCACACCGGATGCAAAGAAAGCAACTATAGACGCTTGTGTGGCATGGGTTACAGAAGATTGCCAACCCTTCTCTGCAATTAACGGATCTGGATTCAAGAGCTTAGACAAATTCTTTGTTACCATTTTTCAATCTTAACGAAATTCACAATAATGCTTTAAATAATATATGTGCCGAAAAGAAATTCCAATAGTTAAAAATTGTGCCTTATAATCGATTTTTTCAAAGTGCGGGGGTCAGGGGAGGAAATTCGAAAATTTAAAATAAACTTGTAAGGCGTACGAACATTCAGAATCTATATTCAAAATTTGGTTGCTCTAGCTCTTATTTTGCGCGCACCACTTAACCCCCCCTGGATCAATAACACCACTTTTAATGATCTATAACTTCCGAGTTTTTTATCCAATCTTACCCAGATTTACAACATAGATCAAGAATAGAGTATTTATGATGTGTGCCAAAAAGAAATTTGATCGGTTGAAAATTGTGCTTAATAATCGTTTTTTTCGAATTGCGTTGGTCAGGGGAAAAAATTCAAAAATCAAAAACAAATTCGTGTAGCGTACGAAAATAAAGAATCTAAGTTTACAATTTGGTTGCTCTAGCTTTTAAAGGACTGAACTGTTTACATTATTCACATTTTTAGCCCTTTGCCTTTTGTAAAAAATAAGCAAAGCTGAGCTATTGGAAATGTGCAAAATCCAAAAGTATGTAACACATAGAAATAATCATCGGAGACGAGTTGATCTAGCCATGTCCGTTTGTCCGTCTGTCCGTCCGTATGAACGCCTGTTTCTCAGAGACTGTAAGAGCTGGAGTAACCAAACTTGAAATCTAGATTCGTTGTTTTTGTACGCTAGACCAGTTTGTTTTAAATTTTTGAATTTTTTCCCCTGACTAACGCAATTCGAAAAAAATTATTATTAAGCACAATTTTCATCCGATTGAATTTTTTTTAGCACCCATCATAATTAGACCATTATTGTTGTTGTAAATCTGGGTAGGATTGATCAAAAACTGGGAAGTTATACATTATCAAAAGTGGTGTTATGTGGCTTTGGGGGTTTTAGTAGTGCGTGCAAAATAAGAGCTAGAGCAACGAAATCTATATTCATTATGTTCATATGCTACACGAATTTATTTTAGATTTTCGAATTTCCTCCCCGCAAGTTAAAACAAGTAAGATGTCTGTAGTCGAGTGTACCCGACTACGAGAGCCCCTTTGCCTACATACACACAGTTCTGCACGTACTTAGCCATTAAGTAGACCATTCTTCATCTACGTTGTAAATTTCGATAAAATTGAACAACAAACACGGAAGTTATACAACATTAAGTACCGCGTTATAGAGCGTGGGGGGCTAAAAGGTGCGCGCAATTGCTAAGTACGTGCAGAACTGTGTGTATGTATGTGTGTGTATGGCTGTATATGTAGGCAAAGGGGCTCTCGTAGTCGGGTACACTCGACTACAGACTTCTTACTTGTTTTTTTTGCTGCATACTTTGCTTCGCGAAATTCATTGAATGGTCGCTCTTTCGTTGTTACAAAGCGATTAAGATTTTTTATAACAAAAGTCGAAGAAAATCTCCGGATTTCCTTAAGGGCCCTTACTACTTGGCTGAAAGAAGATCTAGATGTCACTGTATCCCACGAATGTGTAAGAAAAATACCGAACAAAAACAAGTACAAATCAAGAGTTGCAAGGAAAAAACCGTTGTTATCCAAAGAAAACATTGAAAAGCTATTGAGGTTTGCGATTACTCATATAATCTTTTTTTTTTTTTTTTTTATTAATATTATTAAGGAAGCCGAGGTCCTAAGACCTCTTTGTGTCCACATATAATCTTTGATAACACATTCTGGGAAAATGTCATATTTTGTGATGAGACCAAAATTATGCAATTTTATAACGATGGGCCCTCAAGAGTATGAAGAAAACCATTATCTTTGCAGTCTTGAGCAGTCACCATCATGAATTGGGAGATTGCAGTTGGCGCACATTGCTGGTGTGCCCAAACAATTGGCAATTTTTGCAACGCATTGGGTTGGGAGTGTAAGGCCTGACTTTGACCTTTAGCCATGAGATATCTAGGGAGTCCGGTAGATGGAAACGGTTGAAAGTGAGTAAGATAACACCGGAAGGCTTGGATAGTCCGTCGATGGTTTAATCGAATTTGTAAATGGAGGTTACTTTTTGAGGTCTGAGTTCTTTGATGATTTCGTCATCAGGAACAGCTGATAAACAGGGAGCATAAATTGTGCCTTTAATAGAATTAAGCTTTTCATGAATTTGGCAATTGATATTGCAAATGCTTAGTAGTTCGTTAGCGGAGAGGAATCTGTTGGCGGAGGCTAGATCCTTAGTGAGGACCAATAGGTTCTCATTTTTTAATTGGGACTAGAAATGTAATCACTGCTTATTAGGTTAATAGCGCGATGGAAGGCGAAGCATGACTAATCACTTAGGGGCTTAGTGTTATCTGTTGCGGCGAGAATAATAAATTTGGGATTAGGATCAATGGGAGACCAGAAAACGATACAATGGGCTTGTGGAAAGTTTTTAGTTTTTAATGAGGGCTTGCATCGGCAGGCAGACCAAACCGATTGTCACTCATAGTTTTTTGCCGAATAAACTGTTACTAGTGTACGAACACGAATATAAACGAGAGCTGATTGCCGTTTTGATTGAAAGACGTCTGCAGTACGCAAGTGATAGACGATGACTGGTAAATTTATTTACTTCATCTAAACTGCTCTAAATGTAATGTCATGTCATTTTTTCGAGGTACACCTATTACGTTTAATTACACTCTTTTTTTTCGTTCATTACCGTTCAATGTGATTTTGTAATTTACGAGTTAATACAGGCACTAGCATAGAAAAGCATAGACAATTAATATTTAATTGAATTTCGTAGGGTAAGCAACATGGAGCAAGTTAATATATTAGAAAAAATCCGCACAAGGACATATACTCTGTCAAACAGTCATAAGTGCATAAGTTTTGTATGGAACGTTTTGTCCGAGATTATGAAGGAGGATGGTACTATTTTGGACAAATATGTGTATTACCAATCGTGCAGTAGTATTCTTAAATACTCACAGAAAAGTTCGTCCAATTTATGTCGACATAACTGCTGTGAGTTGCTTAAAGAGGCGAAGACCCTGAAGATAGCCACACCGGATGCAAAGAAAGCAACTATAGACGCTTGTGTGGCATGGGTTACAGAAGATTGCCAACCCTTCTCTGCAATTAACGGATCTGGATTCAAGAGCTTAGACAAATTCTTTGTTACCATTTTTCAATCTTAACGAAATTCACAATAATGCTTTAAATAATATATGTGCCGAAAAGAAATTCCAATAGTTAAAAATTGTGCCTTATAATCGATTTTTTCAAAGTGCGGGGGTCAGGGGAGGAAATTCGAAAATTTAAAATAAACTTGTAAGGCGTACGAACATTCAGAATCTATATTCAAAATTTGGTTGCTCTAGCTCTTATTTTGCGCGCACCACTTAACCCCCCCTGGATCAATAACACCACTTTTAATGATCTATAACTTCCGAGTTTTTTATCCAATCTTACCCAGATTTACAACATAGATCAAGAATAGAGTATTTATGATGTGTGCCAAAAAGAAATTTGATCGGTTGAAAATTGTGCTTAATAATCGTTTTTTTCGAATTGCGTTGGTCAGGGGAAAAAATTCAAAAATCAAAAACAAATTCGTGTAGCGTACGAAAATAAAGAATCTAAGTTTACAATTTGGTTGCTCTAGCTCTTAAAGGACTGAACTGTTTACATTATTCACATTTTTAGCCCTTTGCCTTTTGTAAAAAATAAGCAAAGCTGAGCTATTGGAAATGTGCAAAATCCAAAAGTATGTAACACATAGAAATAATCATCGGAGACGAGTTGATCTAGCCATGTCCGTTTGTCCGTCTGTCCGTCCGTATGAACGCCTGTTTCTCAGAGACTGTAAGAGCTGGAGTAACCAAACTTGAAATCTAGATTCGTTGTTTTTGTACGCTAGACCAGTTTGTTTTAAATTTTTGAATTTTTTCCCCTGACTAACGCAATTCGAAAAAAATTATTATTAAGCACAATTTTCATCCGATTGAATTTTTTTTAGCACCCATCATAATTAGACCATTATTGTTGTTGTAAATCTGGGTAGGATTGATCAAAAACTGGGAAGTTATACATTATCAAAAGTGGTGTTATGTGGCTTTGGGGGTTTTAGTAGTGCGTGCAAAATAAGAGCTAGAGCAACGAAATCTATATTCATTATGTTCATATGCTATACGTATTTATTTTAGATTTTCGAATTTCCTCCCCGCAAGTTAAAACAAGTAAGACGTCTGTAGTCGAGTGTACCCGACTACGAGAGCCCCTTTGCCTACATACACACAGTTCTGCACGTACTTAGCCATTAAGTAGACCATTCTTCATCTACGTTGTAAATTTCGTTAAAATTGAACAATAAACACGGAAGTTATACAACATTAAGTACCGCGCTATAGAGCGTTGGGGCTAAAAGGCGCGCGCAATAGCTAAATACGTGCAGAACTGTGTGTATGTATGAGTATGTGTGTATGGCTGTATATGTAGGCAAAGGGGCTCTCGTAGTCGGGTACACTCGACTACAGATTTCTTACTTGTTTTTTTTTTGCGTTGCACCTTGACCGGAAAATCTTTAAAAGTGTTTTCATTTACCTCTTGTAGATGGGTATGTGGGACTCGAAGTTTATGGTCTCGTCTAAGTACTAAAAGTGGCTACTTTTCTGTCCTTGGATAAGCTCAGTGGCACAAATATAACATCGGAAAGGATTCGGTGCAAAGTGGCACACTTTTGACAAGTTTGCCTATTTTAGCTACATCTATATACTCTTCGTCGTGTTTTATGACAAATTGAAATAGTATTCCCCAACCGCCATATTACACGGGTTCGGGCAGTCGCAAATTGGGTGAACGGGAGTCTTTAAATTCTCGAAAGTACTTTACTTTCTGTCTCAAATCTGGTACAGCGAAAGAGATAATGTTTGGCGGTCTCATCTTTCTCGATGCAAAACAGACAGTTGGGTATTCCACGTGGTAGAACTAATAGAGGTTTTACCTGAAACAACAATGATCAGAAAGCAATTGCGTCAGATGGTGGTCCAACTTATGATTGTGTTTTTGCTAGCATACTTTGCGTGATCTCTGAAATTCATCCATCAGGAATTCAAGTAATGGCACTTGCACTCACTGTATATTGTCGATCGTTTTTCAGCAACTAATCAGATTCTGTGTTTTGCGCAGTAATTGCGAGACTAAGTATTTTTTAGCAACAGCTGTTGACAATATCATCGGTGAAACAATGTAGCTTCACTCCCCTTTGGCCGAGTTGAATGCACTCTTCACATCCAGAGTTACTACTTGCGCATTTTAGCCATCTGTCTCCGGTTAACGCAATAGTATTTCTGGATTATAGATCTAAAAATTTCGGGCTTACGTTCCATACTTTCCAAGACCCCTGAAGGGTCCAACATAAGCATATGCCATTGCTTCCTTAAGGGTAGCGCGTGATCTTTCCGCACTCTGGCGAGGTCGGACGACACAGCTTTGGCTTGTCCATATAAAGTGGCAAGGCCGTCAAATTTTGTTAGGTAATATGTCTCTGTCAATCTTTCCAATGTTGGCTTAACATGCCGACAGTATGCTCATAGTGTTTATCAATACTCTTTGCTTTGACATTCGGCTTTCCCATTCCCATAGATTCCATAGGATGGCTTGTGTTTTTCATCGTTTTATTTTATGCAAAGCACGAATAGTCCCTTGTCGGCTGGTTCGGATCTACGTTGCAACTGAGTCCCAGCTTTTGGTTTTGTACCCCCGTTCCGTGCAACGCAGACGGTAATCCAATCGATATTCTTTCTTACAGATCGTGGACAGGTGTCCATATCACAGACATCTGGACCACTTAAATGGGCTCTCGTTTCGGGTAATGCGTCGCCTCAACCAGCCTACGATCACCGATGTAGTACAGCAATTGCATCATGTTTAGCCCCTTTGCCTTTTTGTAAACAAGTAAGAAGTCTGTAGTCGACTGTACCCGACTAAGAGAGCCCCTTTGCCAATATATACAGCCAATACACACACATACTCATACATACACACAGTTCTGCACGTATTTAGCCATTGCGCGCACCTTGTAGCCCCCCACGCTCCATAGCGCGGTACTTAATGTTGTATAACTTTCGTGTTTATTGTTCAATTTTAAAAAAATTCACAACGTAGATGAACAATGGTCTACTTAATATGTGTGCGAAAAAGAAATTTTATCGGTTAAAAATTGTACCTTATAATCGGTTTTTTCAAATTGCGGGGGTCAGGGGAGAATTTCCTCCCCTGACCCACGCAAATCGAAAAAACGATTATTAAGCACAATTTTCAACAGATCAAATTTATTTTTGGTACACATCGTAATTAGACCATTCTTGATCGATGTTGTGAATGTGGGTAAGATTTATCAAAAATCTCGGAAGTTATAGATCAGCAAACGTGGCGCTATGGGCCCCGGGGGTAATGTAGTGCGCGCAAAATAAGAGCTAGAGCAACGAAATTTGAAACGTAGATTTGTTATGTTCGTACGCTATACGAGTTTGGTTTAGATTTTTCAATTTCCTTCCCTGACCCCCGCAATTTGAAAAAAATTCTTTTACGCACACATATTAAGTAGACCATTTTTCATCTACGTTGCGAATTTCTTTAAAATTGAACAATAAACACGGAAGTTATACAACATTAAGTACCGCGATATAGAGCGTGGGGGGCTAAAAGGTGCGCGCAATGGCTAAATACGTGCAGAACTGTGTGTATGTATGAGTATGTGTGTGTATTGGCTGTATATATTGGCAAAGGGGCTCTCTTAGTCGGGTACAGTCGACTACAGACTTCTTACTGTTTCTAGTAAATTGTTTTATATATGGTTGGAATAAGAAAACTTGAATACGTATAAAATGTGTGTATTTCGTGTGGAAATATACGTAGAACCTGAGATTGTACGACTTAAGATTAGGTAACCTGATAGTCTGTTTGCCTTCTTAAATTATAAAAACTTTTAAATTTTAATTAACAATGTCTTCAGTCATCTGTTTAAATTTATGAAGAAAACTACAATTATTTTTCTATTGTATTAAGTAAATTAAAAAGTATTGTAATAAGTAAATAGATAATTAAAAATATATAAATTAATATGTAACAAATAATTTTTTTTTTTTTTTTTTTTTTTTTATTTATTTATTAAGTGCAGAATCCGTACAGCATAAAAAAAAATGTACCTTAACAACACAGAGAAAAGTATAAAAAAAGAAATAAACCAAACCTCTATTCAGATATGAGGATTTCAATGTGGTTGTATGGCATCCCTATTGACTCCTGATTGTTTTGGCAAAGCCTTGCCGTTTAAGACGCCTCAAAGATCTAGCTGGAAGCAGGTTTCTAGCAAGTAGGCTGCGATGTCTCAAAAGCCTATCGCTGTATCTGCTTGTGTGCCTACCAATCTGGTCTTCCACCGTATGTATATATAAATCTTTGTGGAGGGTGGCCCCGCGCACATACCAGGGACAGTCAGTAATGTTTCTTAGAATCCGATTCTGCAACACCTGGATTCTTTTGTAGTTAGATTTGGCAGCGATCCCCCAAATCTGTATACCATATAACCAAATTGGCAGAATGCAATGCGCATATACCGCCCTTTTGCATCTAAGCGGCAAGGGGCTCTTTCTATTTATAAGCCAACGCAGTTGCTGGATCCTCATGTTACACTTTCTAGCCGTGGCTTTAAGATGTGGCCCAAAGGTAAGGCGCTTATCCAGGGTAATACCCAGATATTTCGCTTGCAAAGGCTGCTCCAGAGTGACTCCCTCTAGCTGGATTTCAGGCGTATTCATGATTTTCCTTTTCAGTGTGAAACAGATGTTCGTTGTTTTCAGCGGATTGATCTTCAAATTCCACCGTTTGCACCAAGCTGCTAGAGAATCAAGATACTCCTGCAGCCCATTAGCTGCTTCTCTGCGACAGCCAGAGTTGTAGATAACTGCAATGTCATCTGCATAGGTCGCAATAAGAGCTTTGGAAGGAGCTATCATATGTTGATTGTTGGGGCTGGGTATATCAGCAGTATACAACGAATAGAGCAGCGGTCCGAGTACGCTACCCTGCGGAACTCCTGCTCTCATTAGGTAGTTATTTGAAAGTGTATCCCTAACTTTAACCTTAAACTCTCTCTCTTCCAAATATGATTTTAAAAGTCCATAGAACGGAGCAGGTAACAGGTTTTTAATTTTGCACAGTAGGCCATCGTGCCAAACCTTATCAAAAGCTTGTTGCATATCGATAAAGACAGCGTTGGAGAACTCCCGGTCGTCAAATGCATGCAGGATATGGTTCACCAATCTGTGGACTTGTTCAACAGTACCATGTCCTCTTCGAAAGCCAAATTGATGATCTGGCAAGATACTGCTTTGACTCATGATCACAATAATTCGATTGGCCATTAGCTTCTCCCATACTTTAGACAGGGAGGGTAAGAGACTGATTGGACGATATGACTCAGGATCAATCTCTGGTTCGCCGGGCTTGTGAATCATCAGAATCGCAGCTAGCTTCTATTGCTTCGGAAACACTTGGATCCTAATAATAGCATTAAAAATTAATGCTATATATAGGATAGTTCTTGTAGGCAAGGCCTTCAGCGTAGTGTTACAAATCCTATCAATACCCGGAGATTTATTTTTGGGCAAAGATTCGATGACTTCAGATATCTCCTCAATCCTTATAGGTTTAATAGGCAGTGACATCTGCAATGGAGTCTCCAAACTCTGATGGGTCTCTCTAACTTGTTCTATTGTAGCAAAGTCATAAGGAGTGAAGCGATCCTCTAAGTGTTGACCGAAAGCATTGGCTTGCTCCAATTCGTTTTTTGCAAATTCGCCACCAGGACATCGGACCGGGACCTGTCTAAAAGGTTGTCGTTTAAGCGATTTTGTGCACTTCCATAAAGAGTAGTTCGTGTCAATGGTGTAGTCCATGGACGACAATTTTTGCTCGAAGAAATCGCTACGAAGTTCCCTTAAAAGGGTACGTAATTGTTTTGCTGCTCGATTCCATAAAATTCGATCCTCAGGATCCTGAGAACGAATTGCTCTTCTCCGAAGGCGTCTTTTTCTTTTGATCAACTCTCTGGCTTCCCTTGTAAGAACAATGCCATAGCTTATAGGACGATGATCAGGATCAGATGGCGTTGAAGCAGTAGCTGCTCTATATATATTTTCAGTTAAAATGTCAACAGCATTCTCAATGTCTTCTTTAGAGTTCAGAGTCGAATTTAGTTGAAAGGAGGTTTCAAGATGCTGTTTGAAAGCGATGAGATCAGTGCGTGTTGTGATTAACCGAGGACTTGGGCTGACATTAACCCCATTTGTTAGCAAATTAACAACTAGGGCAATATGATCAGAGTCGAAATCCCAGCTTTGGCTGATATTTATTTGGGAATCCAGTATCCCATGGTATAGTGCGAAGTCAATGCAAGTAGCTGTGTGACTGGATACGTATGGGTATCTAGTTGGTGAACCAGTGGCAAGAATTTTAGCCCCTCTAGCTGAGATAGATTCGACTAGCTCACGTCCTCTGGGTGAATTGTAAGTGTCGCCCCACATCCAGTGTCGAGCATTCCAGTCACCACCAACCACATACCTCTGACCACAAGAGGCGAGTATGTTAGAGAAATGCCTTTCTTCGATTCTGTGCCTTGGAGGACAGTATATTGCTCTTATATCCATATATCCCATACCTGTGGCAACTTTAATGGAAGACATTTGTATGTTTTGTGTTTCAATAACACTTTGTGGGAAATGACTGAGAGAGCTTCTCACCAAAACCGCCGCTCCTCCGTTGCCATGATTGTGCCGTGATGGCTTATACGCTGGATAAAAGGAATATCCATATAATTTGACAACTTCTCCTCGATTAAGCCTTATCTCACTTAAGAGTATAATATCAATACGGTTGTTGTGTGCAAAGAGTTCAACTTCTTTGGCTTTACCGGAAATGCCATTGACATTCCAGATAAGGATCCTGAGAGTGTTCATTGTGAGGCTGAAGCGTTGTTGTGACGCTGGAGAACTGATTTATCCCCGGTCCATTGTTTGATTAAGTTCGCCATTTCAAAAACCATACTTTCTAGCCTTTCAAGTCGTTGGCTGTTCTGCTTGTTTTGCTGCTGTTGTTCCTGCTGCTGCTGCTGTAGCCACAAAAGGAATTGCTGCTGCTGCTGTTGCTGGAGCTGATGTTGCCATTTTAAAAATTGCTGTTGCTGTTGCTCTAATATTGACTGGACGTCAAACACATGTTGTTGTTGTTGTACAGCATTTATATTCGATTTCTGTGATTGAAGCTGCGCTTGGAGGTCATGTAGACGGCGCTGGGCAGGTCCATTTCCATTTCTGGCTATTGAGGCATAAGATAAACCTCCGCTATTGGCTGCAAAAGTGTTAGGCATTTGCTGAGTGAGTTGCTGTCGAGTTGACTGATGTTGCTCGCGTTTTTCTTGTGGTTGTTGACGTGTTGTTGGCTTCTTCGGAGAACCCATAGATCGTCTAAGGTAATCTTGATACCACGGGCAACCCTTGTAGCTTGCCGTGTGATTCCCACCACAGTGCATACAGGTAGGCGGTTGATCTTGGGGTCGTGCGCATTGCTTTGTAAGATGATCTTCGCCACATCGAGCACAATTGGGATGTCGACGACAGTACTTAGCTGTATGGCCAAATTCTTGGCATCGTATGCATTGAGCTATTTCTGATGTTTTGCGCATCCTTTCAATTTTTACTCGTTGACGGCAAAGTGTTTCTATATCATATATAGCATTTATATTTGCGCATGGCTTAATATTTATGAAAAAAATGTTGAGTTTTACATCTCGGTTAGACCTTGACCTTGGGTTATGCACCTGAAGAGCATCAAAGCCAAATGTTTTAAAATTGGCAACAATTTCACTGGTTAATGTGCTATGATGAAGCCCCCTAACCACTATTCTATGAGGCTTTTCTTCCTTCATTTGGTAAGTATGAAATTCAATTTCCATTTTATCAAAATAGTCAACAATAACTCGATAAGTTTTAGAGTCTTTGGGAAAGATTCTAGCTGTAACTCCTTGGTTAACTTTAACTACTACGTTATCTAAACTAGTGACCTCCGAAATGAGATCAAATAGATGATTAAGGTTGGTAATACTTAAAACTATTTGCGGTGGTTTTGAAGTATCATTAAGATTATTATTACTATTAGAGTCATTCTGTTGAGATCTGTTGTCTAGATCATTTGTATCCATATCATCATTAGATATATTTATTTGGGCAGCTACTGAAGAGCTAGTAGGGCTTTCCTTTTCATCACTTGGTGTTATCTCAACCTGTCTGTCACTGTTTAGGTCCACATCCATGTCTAGTAAGGCAAACCTGTTGCTGTAGCTTGCCTTGCTGGTTGATGCTGATGGTGAATCAAACGTCAGCTCTCTGTGCACCTTTTTAGAGTTAATTGTGGCTGATAGTGGTTTCTTCCTCTTACTCAACAGATGTTTTTGGCCAGCCTTCAAGTTGGTGGCAGCATCAGTCAGTGGTGTAGACGAAATTATATCATCAAGTTTTGGAGAGTCAATTGCAGCAGCTCTACTGAGCATTGGAGAAGCAATGTTAGACGAGCATTGTGTGAAAGCGTTATTGTTACTCTGTGTTGAGCACACACTGCTAATTGCGGCAGTTGTTGCAGTTGCCGTTGAGAAAATTGCATTACTAGTAGCACTAGTAAAAGATAGCGTAGTTGTTGTTGTTGTTGTTGATTCATAGCACAGTCTGTATTGAGCACCGATCTCAGACCTGATCTCAGATGGTGATTTACCGGCTATTTGGTGCATTTTTTCATAATCAATCTGCTTATTACTAAGCTGAGAGTTAGAAAGATCCATGTTCAAATATTTGACAAAATATGTTTTAATTTGCTTGATTGGCAAACGAGGGTCCGATCAATTTACTGATAAGCACTGTTTTTATTACCCCTCTTGTGCGGCTGCGCGCAGAGTGAGGGGTGACGTACAGCCCAAATGGGCAGAGCTGCAGTCTTATCGCACTACAGTTATGTTTTTGTTGTTGTACAACTGCCGGCACTGCATAAGACAGTGCCCGAAATTTTATGATTTGTCTATGAAGAGTGCACAAAAGAATATAAGCTTGCTTGTGCTTTGCTTATCCGCGACACAACCGATCTCATCAAGAGCAGATTAGCGACTTATCGTAACAAATAATGCAATCCAATTTTGAGCTTGTGTTGTTAATATAAACATAGGATCAAGATGCAAAAGTACATATGCATCAGAGAACTTCAAGAGTGCACCGGCACTTAAGGTGCACCGGGTAAATGTAGGTTGATTTTGACACCCAGGTGTTTTTTCCTACCGGACAATTGAGTATAAGTTAAGTTAAGTTAAGTTTCAATCAATATGTTAAGGTTTTTTATTTATAATAATTAAATATATAATAAACGTATTTCTGGCAATCATGTATTAATGTTTTGAATTTATAATTAGCTATTTATTATTTTCTGTGCTTTGTTCCTGATATATCAATTTTCATTTGTAATATATTATCTTGATTGTCAAGTTACATTCTGATTCACCACAGGTGTTTAGTGCAGCATTTCAAAGTTTAACAGTTTAATATACAATTTTTTATATAAAATTGTGTTATTGGTTTTAATTTTAATTTTTATCTTTGTATTTACGTTATGTGGTCACGGTATCAAAATTTTGTTATATTAGATCTTTTTTTTGTTTGCTGCTCATGTTATGCTCTATTTTAATACTTTTGCCTTTAAAAAAGGAAAAAGGGGTAATAGATTTATACAAAACCATAAGTATAACATAGGTAGAAATAATCATCAAAGACCCCATGAAGCATATATATTCATGATCAGGACGATTAGACGAGTGGATGTATTTCTGTCCGTTTGCTGTATGTCCGTTCATCCGTTTGTCAATTAGTTGACCGCGTCTCGGACCCACGACTCTTATTTTTGTGCCAGGGATGCGTGGTAGGAACCCTTCTTTATAATTTAACCACTGCACGTTTGCTTAGCAGCCGAGATCACGATATTCTAGCTGTAACATATGCTGATGATAAGCATTCAATGCTATGCAGATGCAACTCCACTCTCTCAACGAATGACAGAGAAAGTAGAACATTGTACAGGTCAAAGCCACTATCGTCTCTGTGATGCCCGGCCACTGCCCTGCTATGTACCTCGTTGGTACTGTAATTCCAAATGCCTAACATCGGATTGGACAGGAAAAAGGCGGGATATAAATAAAGAAAAATGCGTATATCCAAGCTGACAATTCAAACTGATATTTTAGCACACAAAGCCATCATCAAACCAATTTGAATTTATGCTATTCAACTTTGGGATACCAAACCAATTCTGACGTCGGCGAGTGCAGACGTGTTTTTCTTTACCGGAAGAAATAAAAAAAAAAAAAAAACAATTATTTCTTGTGTGCTGAAGCGTTGATAACGCTGACAACGCATAAAACAATGAGCCAAAACAATGTTTGGGCCATACGTAAACGTGAGGAAGACGAACGCCGTCTCTCTAAGCTGCGTAATAACGCTTACTTTTCGTATGTTTCCACTCAACCCGCGCAAAACGCCGAACTAAGTGACACCCAAATGAGGTCACTAACCTCGTGCTCTCTAAACGTAACAAGAACAATCGACAGAGCGCGGTCTTGCTCATCGTCAATCCCAATAATTAACAACTCGCTAGTGACCGAACAGTGCACTTCTCCCTTGCCGAACCCCACACCGCAACAAGTGCATACGAATAGTGCATAGTATTATGCAATCCTACTGTAACTAGCACTGTAACTTCTCTCTCAAACATGTGCGCTATAACAACAACAACTACAACAGCAACATTCGGTGGCCCGATTGCATCGTCAGCTACAACTAAGTCAGCAACGCTCTCTGCATTGTCAATAAAGAAAGGTGCTATTATACAGACTGGCATGGATCACTACATGCAAATTAAGTCCATACAATTTAGTAAAAGGGAACCAATCCAAAATTAGTTGTAAAATCCTAAGTCACACATCAACTGACAGTAACAGATCTGCCATCCTCGCAGAAAGTACAGATATACCTGCGTCTACCATCCATGCCACTAAAAAACCGAAGCCTCCACCAATTTTTATCAGAGAAAAGACCTCTAATGCTCTTGTGAACAAAATAGTAGAGCTGATTGGAAATATAACTTCCACGTTATTCCCCTATCTAAAGGTAACATCCAAGAGACTAAAGTCCAAATCAAAACGGAGCATTACTTCAGAACGCTGACCAAATTCCTCACCGACAACAATCGCAACTTCTATACTTATCAACTCAAAAGTAGCAAAGGCCTGCAAGTGTTTCTAAAAGGTGTTGAGCCAGATGTAAGCCCTACTGATATTTCAGAAGCGTTGAAGGAACAGGGCTTCAACACAAAGTCGGTATTCAACATTCTAAATAAAGAAAAGAAACCGCAACCAATGTTCAGAGTCGAACTCGAACGGA
Organism: Zygothrica quintamaculata; assembly: GCA_037044455.1. Lineage (NCBI taxonomy): Eukaryota > Metazoa > Arthropoda > Insecta > Diptera > Drosophilidae > Zygothrica > Zygothrica quintamaculata. The sequence goes on along the minus strand of JBAMBS010000228.1, from coordinate 21,576 downwards.
ATCACACGCCCATAAGAAGAACGAGGTCCACCCAATCTACAAAGTCCAACTTCTACTGCACCGCAGAATCACGATGGAAGAACCGCACAAGAGGAAGGGACCAGTGCAGTGCGCTAATTGTCAGGAGTACGGCCATACAAGGGCGTATTGCACGCTTCGCCCCGTATGCAGATTATGTGGCCAACTCCACGATTCTGCAAGCTGCCCACTTAATAGGGATGACTCCAGCACTAAGAAGTGTGGTAACTGTGGAGGTAACCCGGTGTATAAAGAATTAAAATGCCGCCTTATTCAACGAATGTGTTCAGCACCACTAACAAGTAGATAGAGTACTTCTAATAGGAACGTAAAATTAGCAGATACATTTTATCGATCCAAAGTAAATGAAAACTTCTCATTTGCAAAGGCACTTAAATCAAACCTGCATACCCCCGCAAATATTGCTCGTCCACCATCTCCAGCTCCCGAGGTTCAAAAACAAGCTCAGCTACAAACAGCTCTTCTACAAAACAGCATCGAAACTCTGTTAATAGACCTGCACAAAAACATGATAGAATTCATGACATTTATGCGCACGACTATGCAAGACCTTATGCGCAATCAAAATCTTTTGATGCAAACGCTTGCATCTCAACAATTAAAAGAATGTCTCCGCTTAGAATGGTCCTGTGGAACGCCAATGGCGTAACACGACACAAACTAGAAATTACTCAATTTCTTTATAATGAGCATATCGACGTAATGTTACTTGCTGAAAGACACCTCACAAGCAAGTACAATTTCCAAATACACGGCTACACCTTCTACTGCACAAACCACCCAGACGGGAAAGCACATGGTGGTACTGGAATCCTAATTAGAAATCACATAAACCACGCCTTTCGCGCAGACTTTGCCACAGTCCACCTGCAAGCAACATCTGTCGACATACTTGCGCCTAACTGCAATGTAACTCTAGCCACGGTGTACTGCCCGCCTCGATACACAATTTCTGAGGACGAATTCATGAATTTTTTCAACACACTGGGCGAACGTTTCATAGCAGCAGGTGACTACAACGCCAAACACACACACTGGGGATCTCGGCTCGTGACCCCTAAAGGTATACAGCTGTATAACGCAATCACAAAAGGTAGAAACAAACTAGATTTTGCTTCCCCGGGCCGACACATATATTATAGATTTATCATCAGACCAGTCACCTGTTCTGTTAAGTCTTTCCCAACACATTGAGATTGAAGACCAACCGCAAACACTGACATCCAGTAGAACTAACTGGATTAAATTTAAAAAAATACGTTAGTTCACACATCGCGCTTAATCTAAGGTTTCACAGTACAGACGACGTAGACCAAGTCATCCACCATCTAGAAACTGTTTTCGTCACGGCAGCACGCATTGCAACTCCCAAGACCCCAAACGCACCGCCTAGGCAAAAAAGGTCAAATGCACAGATAGAGCAGCTACTTAATGAAAAACGTCACTTAAGGCGAGAATGGCAAGTCCATAGACCGCCATCCGCTAAAGAAAACCTTAGAGAAGCCTCTCGAAGATTATCCAATGCATTAAAACAAGAAGAGGACTGCAGCCAACGCCGCTACATAGATAAACTATCTCCCTCTAGCACTAAATACCCACTATGGAAAGCTCAACCAAGACTACACCCACCGGTAGAATCTATTAAGCCAATAAGAAACTCTGCAGGTGAATGGGCACGCAGCGACAAATATAGAGCTACTGTATTTGCCACGCACCTACAAAATGCATTTCAACCAAACCCTGCAAAGAATACCAGATCTACCAGATGACAACCAGAGGACGCATTCTTCAATCTTGTTTAGTCCGCACGTCATAGCGAAAATAATAAGAGAGCACCTGCAACCAAAGAAGTCACCAGGACACGACCAAATTAATCAAAAAATTATCATTGAGCTCCCTCAATGCGCAGTCCACACCATCTGCCTGCTATTTAATGCGATAACCAAACTTGGCTACTTTCCAGACAGATGGAAAAAATCTATCATATTCATGATACCTAAGCCCGGAAAGGATCACTCGGTTCCCGCATCATATAGACCTATTAGCCTTCCATCGTGCATATCCAAACTTTTTGAAAAATGCCTACTGGGGTACATTATGCCATACCTGCATAGCCACAGCAAAATACCATCTCACCAATTTGGTTTTCGTGTAAGGCACGGCATCGATGGTGCAAGTCAACCGTATAACATCAACTATACGCACGGCATTCGAACACCGAGAATATTGCTCAGCGATCTTTCTGGACGTAGCTCAAGTCTTCGACAGAGTCTGGCTATATGGCCTACTGTTTAAAATTAAAACAACGCTCCCAAAGTGCACTCATAACCTTTTAGAGTCGTACCTCTACAACAGAAATTTCTCAGTGCGATGCAAATTGGCGATGTCAGAAGTCTATACTATTAAAGCTGGAGTTCCTCAAGGCAGTGTAGTTGGGCCTATACTGTACTTACTGTACACAGCTGACATTCCAACAAACAGTTATTTGGTGCTATCTACATTCACCGACGACACCCCGATCATTAGTTGCTCCAAATGCCCTTTACGAGCAACAGATCAACTAACATCCTACCTGGCTGACATTGAAAGTTGGCTGTCGGATTGGCGCATAAAAGTCAATGAGCAGAAAAGTAAGCATGTTACTTTCAATCTCAACAGACAAGACTGTCCTTCGCCCTCACTTAACGGTATAATAATCCCTAAATCATCGGAGGTTAGTTATCTCGGTGTACACCTCGAAAGACGGCTTACCTGAGGCAGACACATAGAAAAAAAAGAACATCTCTAAATCTGAGGGCCAACAGTCTCCACTGGCTCATCAGGTCATACTCTCACCTTAGCCTCGACGACAAGGTCTTACTGTACAATAAAGTTTTAAAGCCAATATGGACTTATGGCTCTGAGCTGTGGGGGACTGCCTGTCACAGTAACATTGACATCATGCAAAAGGCACCATCCAAGATCCTTAGAACTATCACCGGGGCACCGTGGCACGTTCGGAACGAGCACATCCACAAGTATCTCAACACTCAACCCGTCATAGACGTTATAGCCCAATTTAGAGCTAGATATCAAAACAAGCTCCGCACACATCCAAACCACCTCGCGAGAGATTTATTGCGTCAAGTTGACCAGTCCCGCCTTCGTCGTAATGACTTGCTAACCCAGCGAATATTATTTAGGGGCCCACACACTACATCCTAGTTACAGACGTAACAGGTACCTAATATAGAATCTAAGATGTGTACTACTTTTTGTTAGACTGAAAAGAGAAGATTCAAAAAATAAAGCCAAGTTAAACAAGTAAGAAGTCTGTAGTCGAGTGTACCCGACTACGAGAGCCCCTTTGCCTACATATACAACCATAAACACACATACTCATACATATACACAGTTCAGCACGTACTTAGCCATTGCGCGCACCTTTTAGCCCCCCACGCTCTATAACGCGGTACTTAATGTTGTATAACTTCCGTGTTTATTGTTCAATTTTAACGAAATTCACAACGTAGATGAAGAATGGTCTACTTAATATGTGTGCGTAATAGAAATTTGATCGGTTAAAAATTGTATCTGAAAATAGATTTTTTCAAATTGCGGGGGTCAGGGGAGGAAATTCAAAAATCTAAAAAAAATCGTATAGCGTACGAACATAACAAATCTACGTTCCAAATTTCGTTGCTCTAGCTCTTATTACGATGTGTACCAAAAATAAATTTGATCGGTTGAAATTGTGTTTAATAAGCGTTTTTTTCGATTTGCGGTGGTCAGGGGAGGAAATTGAAAAATCAAAAACAAACTTGTACAGCGTACGAAAATGATAAATCTAGGTTTAAAATTTGGTTGCTCTAGCTCTTATAGTCTCTGAGAAACAGGCGCTCATACGGACGGACAGACGGACGGACGGACAGACAGACGGACAGGGCTAGATCAACTCGTCTTGTCGTCCTGATTCAGAATATATATACTTTATGGGGTCTCCGATGATTATTTCTATGTGTTACATACTTTGGATTTTGCACATTTACAATAGCTCCGCTTTGCTCCTTTTTACAAAAAGGCAAAGGTGTTAAAAATCGTATACATAGTCACTTATTCACAAATATTCAAAAATGTAAAATATGAGTGGTGCAAATATGTATAACGAATTAAAATACTTGTATAAATTATTTTAAATAGTAATAAAACAAAAAACCAAAAATACATTCAACATGGTCTAAATTATTTACATAAGTGTGGTAAATTTTCGATGAAATTTATAAATTGAAAGCAAGTGAGCTGTAGTGGGGTACACCCCTTTGCCTAAATACTCGCTACTTTACCCACCCTATGCTGTAACGCTCAAGTTTTAATACCCCATTCTCCATAACGTGATATGTAATAACTTCCGTGTTCACCGTATAGCGTCCGAAAATAAGGAACTTAGGTTCCAGATTTGGTTGCTATAACTTAAAGTGTCTGAGAAATAGGCGTTCATAGAGACAGACGAACATAAGCAAATGGCTAGATCGACTCAGGTACTCGTCCTGATCAATAATTAATGGGGTTTCAGATGACTATTTTTACCTCTTACCTACTTCTGGTTTTTACACAAATCCAGATTCGTTATGTGCGTACGCTGTACAAGTTTGTTTTGGATTTTTCAATTTCCTTCCCTGACCCTCGCAATTCGAAAAAATCGATTATTAAGCACAATTTTCCGCCGATCAAATTTATTTTTGGCACACATCATAATTAGACCGCTCTTGATCGATGTTGTGCATCTGGGTAAGATTGATCAAAAATCTTGGAAGTTATAGATCAGCAAAAGTGACGTTATGGGCCCCGGAGGGGTATAGTAGTGCGCGCAAAATAAGAGCTAGAGCAACGAAATTTGGAACGTAGATTTTTTATGTTCGTACGCTATACGAGTTTGTTTAGGATATTTTAATTTCCTCCCCTGACCTACGCAATTCGAAAAAAAACGATTATTAAGCACAATTTTCAACCGATCAATTTTATTTTTGGCACACATCATAACTAGACCGCTCTTGATCGATGTTGTGAATCTGGATAAGATTGCTCAAAAATCTCGGAAGTTATAGATCAGCAAAAGTGGTGATATGGGCCCCGGGGGGGTATAGTAGTGCTCGCAAAATAAGAGCTAGAGCAACGAAATTTGAAACGTAGATTTGTTATGTTCGTACGCTGTACAAGTTTGTTTATGATTTTTCAAATTCGTTCCCTGACCCCCGAAATTCGAAAAAATCGATTATTAAGCATAATTTTCAACCGATCAAAAACCGTAAAAACCGTAAAAAAAAGAGCAAAGCGGAGCTATTGGAAATATGCAAAATCGAAAAGTATGTAACACATAGAAATAATCATCGGAGACCCCATAAAGTATATATATTCTGAATCAGGACGACAAGACGAGTTCATCTAGCCCTGTCCGTCTGTCTGTCCGTCCGTCCGTCCGTCCGTCCGTCCGTCCGACCGTATGAACGCCTGTTTCTCAGAGACTATAAGAGCTAGAGCAACCAAACTTGAAATCTAGATTCGTTATGTTCGTACGCTGTACAAGTTTGTTTTTGATTTTTCAATTTTTTCCCCTGACCACCGCAATTCGAAAAAATCGATTATTAAGCACAATTTTCAACCGATCACGAACGTAGATTTTTTATGTTCGTACGCTATACGTGTTTGTTTTAGATTTTCAAATTCGTTCCCTGACCACCGCAATTTGAAAAAATCGATTTTCAGATACAATTTTTTTTACGCTCACATATTAAGTAGACCATTCTTCATCTACGTTGTGAATTTCGTTAAAATTGAACAATAAACACGGAAGTTATACAACATTAAGTAACGCGATATAAAGCGTGGTGGGCTAAAAGGTGCGAGCAATGGCTAAGTACGTGCAGAACTGTGTGTATGTATGAGTATGTCCGTTTATGGCTGTTTATGTAGGCAAAGGGGCTCTCGTAGTCGGGTACACTCGACTACAGACTTCTTACTTGTTTTAACTCAGTTACGTAAAAAAATTTCTGAAGTACATCCGGATGTAAGTCTCTATAATAAAAGAAAATTGAATTCAGTATTAATAAGACTTAAAATATTAAAACAAATTTTTTTCTTGAAGCACGAAACATCTAGCGACTGTAAACAGATTTTTGCAAAAATTTATCAGACTAAAAATATTTGTGTATCTCGTAATAAAAGTGCAGGTATAACCTTGCAATCGGCTTTCGATTTTCTAAGCAATTACCTTAAGAAAAGTAAAAGTCAAGACAATGTCAATTTTGGGAATACTATATGCAAGGACAACTACTAAAAGCAACCACGTTCCATATTAATAGGTCAGGTAGCATCAATGCAACAAAGTGCACTTTTCCCAAAGAGGTACATTTTGCACCGTTCTCGTTGCTGGACACAGTGGTTCATGAAACTGATAAAACTTCAAATCATTATATGTTTTTGAGAAACATACCAACATCTTTCAATTAAAAATTTTTCAGCGCAATTAATAAAGATTTAAGAGGTAAATATATATTTTTTTTCACTTGGAATACAATTATTATATATATTATAAAGTTTATTTCTTTTATTTATTAAGATTAAAAAATATTTTGAATAGGTATTAGATTGAGTAAGAAGCCATTAGATGACAATGAAAATAATTCATAAATTTATTTTGAGCAAGTGTCACAGCAAAACTTGAATCTTAAATTTCAATCAATATGTTAAGGTTTTTTATTTATAATAATTAAATAAATAATAAACGTATTTCTGGCAATCATGTATTAATGTTTTGAATTTATAATTAACTATTTGTTATATTCTGTGCTTTGTTCCTGATATATCAATTTTCACTTGTAATATATTATCTTGATTATCAAGTTACATTCTGATTCACCACAGGTCATTAGTGCGGCATTTCAAAGTTTAACAGTTTGCCGTTATATAAAATTGTGTTATTGGTTTTAATTTTAATTTTTAAGCCCCTTTGCCTTTTTTGTAAAAAAAAGAGCAAAGCGGAGCTATTGGAAATATGCAAAATCCAAAAGTATGTAACACATAGAAATAATCATCGGAGACCCCATAAAGTATATATATTCTGAATCAGGACGACAAGACGAGTTCATCTAGCCCTGTCCGTCTGTCTGTCCGTCTGTCTGTCCGTCCGTCCGTCCGTCCGTATGAACGCCTGTTTCTCAGAGACTATAAGAGCTAGAGCAACCAAACTTGAAATCTAGATTCGTTATGCTCGTACGCTGTACAAGTTTGTTTTTAATTTTTGAATTTCCTCCCCTGACTCACGCAATTCGAAAAAATCGATTACTAAGCACAATTTCCAACCGATCAAATTTATTTTTGGCACACATCATAATTAGATCCATTTTTCATGTACGTTGTGAATTTCGTTAAAATTTATCAATAAGCACGGAAGTTATACAACATTAAGTACCGCGCTATGGAGCGTGGGATGCTAAAAGGTGCGTGCAATGGCTAAGTACGTGCAGTACTGTGTGTATGTATGAGTATGTGTGAATGGATGTATATGTAGGCAAAGGGGCTCTCGTAGTCGGGTACACTCGACTACAGATTGCTTACTTGTTATCTTTGTATTTACGTTATGTGGTCACGGTATCAAAATTTTGTTATATTGGAACTTTTTTTTTTGTTTGCTACTTATGTTATGCTCTATTTTAATACTTTTGCCTTAAAAAAATGAAAAAGGAGTAATAGATTTATGCAAAACCATATGTATAATATAGGTAAAAATAATCATCAGAGACCCCATGAAGTATATATATTCATGATCAGGACGATTAGACGAGTGGATGTATTTCTGTCCGTTTGCTGTATGTCCCTTCATCCGTTTGTCAATTAGTTGACCGCGTCTCGCACCCACGACTCTAATTTTTGTGCCAGGGATGCGTGGTAGGAACCCTTCTTTATAATTTAACCACTGCACGTTTGTTTAGCAGCCGAGATCACGATATTCTAGCTGTAACATATGCTGATGATAAGCATTCAATGCAATGCAGATGCAACTCCACTCTCTCAATGAATGACAGAGAAAGTAGAACATTGTACAGGCCAAAGCCACTATCGTCTCTGTGATGCCCGGCCACTGCCCTGCTATGTACCTCGTTGGTACTCTAATTCCAAATGCCTAACCTCGGATTGGACAGGAAAAAAGGCGGGATATAAATAAAGAAAAATGCCGTATATCCAAGCTGACAATTCAAACTTATATTTTAGTATACAAAGCCATAATTAAACCAATTTGAATTTATGCTATTCAACTTTGGGATACAGCCTGAACAACCAACAAGTTATTCTGTCGATTGCAGAACACAGAGAATGCTACACATGTAGACTCCGTAGCCATGAAAAAAGTATGCCAGCTAGATTTTTTCCGAATGTAACCAATAAAACACCCACAATACATCTCAGATAATTTACTGCTTAGTCCCTAAATGATTCCTTTCCCATTAAGTCTATTATTTTGAGAACGAAGGTACTGAAGCTTTTTACTTTTATGTGCCTTTAAAAAAAGGTAAAGGTGAGCTATTTGATTTGTGTAAAAACCAGAAGTAGGTAAGAGGTAAAAATAGTCATCTGAAACCCCATTAGCCATTTGCTTATGTTCGTCTGTCTCTATGAACGCCTATTTCTCAGAAACTTTAAATTATAGCAACCAAATCTGGAATCTAAGTTCCTTATTTTCGGACGCTATACGGTGAACACGGAAGTTATAACATATCACGTTATGGAGAATGGGGTACTAAAACTTGAGCGCTACAGCATAGGGTGGGTAAAGTAGTGTGTATTTAGGCAATGGGGTGTACCCCACTACAGCTCACTTGCTTTCAATTTATAAATTTCATCGAAAATTTACCACACTTAGGTAAATAATTTAGACCATATTGAATGTATTTTTGGTTTTTCTTTTATTACTATTTAAAATAATTTATACAAGTATTTTAATGCGTTATACATATTTGCACCACTCATATTTTACATTTTTGAATGTTTGTGAATAAGTGACTATGTGTACGCTTTTTTAGATAAGCAAGCATGCGAATTAATTACATATACTATGTACCTTTCACTTAATAAGATAAAATTACTTATTTCATGGCAGTGCATTGTTGTCGTTTAAAATATATAGTATATTAACTAGAAAATACTTTTTGAAGCTTTTAAATAATCCAACTGGTAAGTTATTTGGCTTCTGCAAAAAATAAATCATATTAAGTTATTATCATGTATATGGGTGTGCTGATTTTCATATTGCTGTATGATATGTCGTTAATTTATAACGAATTGGGTTCCATTAAATTCCAGATATATTTAAGCTTATATCTACCGAGTTGTTTACTGTTATCAACTTGTAGATAACCATTTCGTTTGAGCGTCCATCATTGGTAAATTCCTGCTTGTCTTTTTAGCTTTATCCAACACTAGCATAGCGCAATTTTCTTTGCAAATATACTGCCACCATCCCTTGTGTTTATAGCGTCTTTCAATCAATTTTAAAATTCTAAAACAAACTCGTATACCGTACAAACATACCAAATCTACGCTCCAAATTTCGTTGCTCTAGCACTTATTTTGCGCGCACTACAATACCCCCCCGGGGCCCATAGCACCACTTTTGCTGATCTATAACTTCCGAGATTTTTGATCAATCTTACCCACATTCACAACATCGATCAAGAATGGTCTAATTATTATGTGTACCAAAAATAAATTTCATCGGTTGAAAATTGTGCTTATTAATCGCTTTTTTCGAATTGCGGTGATCAGGGGAAGAAATTAAACAAGTAAGAAGTCTGTAGTCGAGTGTACCCGACTACGAGAGCCCCTTTGCCTACATATACTACCATACACACATACTCATACATACACACAGTTCTGCACGTACTTGGCCATTGCGCGCGCCTTTTAGCCCCCCACGCTCAATAGCGCGGTACTTAATGTTGTATAACTTCCGTGTTTTTCGTTCAATTTTAACGAAACTCATAACGTAGATGAAGAATGGTCTACTTAATATGTGTGCGAAAAAGAAATCTTATCAACTAAAAATTGTACCTTATAATCGTTTTTTTCGATTTGCGGGGGTCAAGGGAGGAAATTTGAAAATCAAAAAAAAACTTGTATAGCGTACGAACATAACAAATCTACGTTCCAAATTTTGTTGCTGTAGCTCTTATTTTGCGCGCGCTACTATACCCCACCGGGGCCCATAACACCACTTTTGTTGATGTATAACTTCCGAGATTTTTGACCAATCTTACCCAGATTCACAACATCGATCAAGAATGGTCTAATTATGATGTGTGCCAAAAATAAATTTGATTGGTTGAAAATTGTGCTAAATAATCGTTTTTTTCGATTTGCGGGGGTCAGGGGAGGAAATTCAAAAATCAAAAACTAACTCGTATAGCGTACGAACATAACGAATCTAGATGCCAAATTTCGTTGCTGTAGCTCTTATTATGCGCGCTCTATTATACCCCCCTCCCAGGGGACCATAACGCCACTTTTGATGATGTATAACTTCCGAGATATTAGATCAATCTTAGCCAGATTCACAACATCGATCAAGAATGGTCTAGTTATGATGTGTGCCAAAAATAAATCTGATCGGTTGAAAATTTTGCTAAATAATCGTTTTTTTTGATTTGCGGGGGTCAGGGGAGGAAATTCAAAAATCAAAAACAAACTCGTATAGCGTACGAACATAACGAATCTAGATGCCAAATTTCGTTGCTGTAGCTCTTATTTTGCGCGCGCTACTATACCCCCCCGGGGCCCATAACGCCACTTTTGATGATCTATAACTTCCGAGATTTTTGATCAATCTTACCCAGATTCACAACATCCAAAAATAAATTTGTTCGGCTGAAAATTGTGCTTAATAATCGTTTTTTTCGAATTGCGGTGGTCAGGGAAGGAAATTGAAAAATCCAAAACAAACTCGTATAGCGTACGAACATAAAAAATCTACGTTCCAAATTTCGTTGCTCTAGCTCTTATTTTGCGCGCACTACTATACCCTCCGGGGCCCATAACGACACTTTTGCTGATCTGAAACTTCCGAGATTTTTGAATTTCCTCGCCTGACCCCCTCAATTCGAAAAAAACGATTATTAAGCACAATTTTCAACCGATCAATTTTATTTTTAGCACACATCATAATTAGACCATTCTTGATCGATGTTGTGAATCTGGATAAGATTGATCAAAAATCTCGGAAATTATACATCATCAAAACTGGTATTATTGGTCTCGTTGGTGGTTTAGTAGTGCGCGCAAAATAAGAGGTAGAGCAACGAAATTTGGAAAGTAGATTTATTATGCTCGTACACTATAGGAGTTATTTTTAGATTTTCGAATTTCCTCTCCTGACCCAAGCAATTTGAAAAAATCGATTATAAGGTACACTTTTAAACGGTCAAACTTCTTTTTCGCACACATATTAGGTAGACCATTGTTCATCTACGTTGTGAACTTCGTTAAAATTGAACAATAAACGCGGAAGTTATACAACATTAAGTACCGCGATTTTGACCGCAGGCGGCTAAGAGGTGCGCGCAATGGCTAAGTACGTGCAGAACTGTCTGTATGTATGAGTATGTGTGTGTATGACTGTATATGTAGACAAAGGGGCTCTCGTAGTCGGGTACACTCGACTACAGACTTTTTACTTGTTTTCTTAGCCCCTTTGCCTTTTTGTAAAAAAGAGCAAAGCGGAGCTGTTGGAAATATGCAAAATTCAAAAGTATGTAGCACATAGAAATAATCATCGGAGACCCCATAAAGTACATATATTCTTGATCAGGACGATAAGACGAGTCGATCTAGCCATGTCCGTCCGTCCGTCCGTCCGTCTCTCCGTCCGTCCATCTGTCCGTCCGTCCGTCCGTCCGTCTCTCCGTCCGTCCATCTGTCCGTCCGTCCGTCTGTCCGTCCGCTCGTCTGTATGAACGTCTGTTTCTCAGAAACTATAAGAGCTACAGCAACCAAATTTCAAACCTAGATTTGTCATTTTCGTACGCTATACAAGTTTGTTTTTGATTTTTCAATTTCCTGCCCTGACCCCGCATTTCCAAAAAAACGTTTATTTAGCACAATTTTCAACCGATCAAATTATTTTTGGTACACATCATAATTAGACCATTCTTGAGCGATGTTGTGAATCTGGGTAAGATTGATCAAAAATCTCGGAAGTTATGCATCATCAAAAGTGGCGTTATGGGCACAGGGGGAATATTGTAGTGCGCGCAAAATAAGAGCTGGAGCAACAAAAATTGAAACGTAGATTTTTTATGTTCGTACGCTATACGCATTTGTTTTAGATTTTCAAATTTCCTTCCCTGACCCCCGGCAATTTGAAAAAATTGATTATAAGGTACAATTTTTAACCGATCAAATTTCTTTTTCGCACACATATTAAGTAAGATCATTCTTCATCTACTTTGTTAATTTCGTTAAAATTGAACAATAAACACGGAAGTTATACAACATTAAGTACCGTGCTATAGAGCGTGGGTGGCGAAGTACGAGCAGAACTGTGTGTATGTATGAGTATGTGTGTGTATGGCTGTATATGTAGGCAAAGGGGCTCTCGTAGTCGGGTACACTCGACTACAGACTTCTTATTTGTTTTTCTTTGGTTTTAATAAGAAAATAATTGTGGTCATTCAACTCTATTATGGAAACCATATCTCCGCTCAACATTGACAAAAATGAATAAATTAAATTTTAATTCTAAATGTATCATATACAAGCTACTCTCTTTTATTCAAGTTAACGTGTAAAAAAATCGTTAGCAGTTTTTGGTACTTTTTAGTTCCAAAATTGGATTTGAAACATTTTTAAGGTGTGGAAACCGTAGTTATGTATCAAACGTTATTCAAAAGTCCAAAGTTATTTTGATGTTTAGGAATATCTGATATTCCAATAGTTTTCAGTAAAATTCTTTGGTTTTTAAATACAGAATGTTTAATTACAATTTTCCTACTATAATTAGCTATATTACTGATCTGTGTTCATCTAATGAAAAAATAATCCTAGTATTTAAAAGTCTTGAAATTAAATTGCAGGAAAACATGGAGCTACACAGTTCCAAAAATCGTAAGTAATCGTTAGGCTAATTAAAACGCATAAAAAGGCTAAAAGTCATTTTTTTTAAAATTTGTATTATTTCAGAATTGCTAGAAGATCTGCACAATTTGATAATTGATTTAATTCTTGTAAGGCAAGCTTCCAGCACAATAAACATGGAAAGGGAACAGGCTGAAAACTCTTTAGATATTTTGAAAAATTCCTACAGCCAACTACTCAAAGTGGCAGACTTTCTCGATGATGACAAAACTAAAAGTGTATTAGTATTTTCAGTACTGCACATGCACAATGAGGTGCAATATAAACTGCATCGAATGGGAGAACTAAAAAAATGTGATTCTGAGATACACTCTGCTTTGGAGAGTCGTTCAATCGGTAAAAAAAAATAATTTATGTCTGTATACGTCTTTAAATAGAACGCTTACAGTTAAGGAGTTTCGCAAATGGCAATGGCTTCTGAAAGCAGATAAAGATCAGTACACGAACACTAAAATCGAGAGCAGTTTGCTTCACCGTCAGTGGAAAATTAAAATAGAGCGAGCCAAACTTCTTCGCAATAAGAAAATCGTTTTTTTAACTCAGTTACGTAAACAAATTTCTGAAGTACATCCGGATGTAAGTCTCTATAATAAAAGAAAATTGAATTCAGTATTAATAAGACTTAAAATATTAAAAACAAATTTTTTTTCTTGAAGCACGAAACATCTAGCGACTGTAAACAGATTTTTGCAAAAACTTATCAGACTAAAAATATTTGTGTATCTCGTAATAAAAGTGCAGGTATAACCTTGCAATCGGCTTTCGATTTTCTAAGCAATTACCTTAAGAAAAGTAAAAGTCAAGACAATGTCAATTTTGGGAATACTATATGCAAGGACAACTACTAAAAGCAACCACGTTCCATATTAATAGGTCAGGATAGCATCAATGCAACAAAGTGCACTTTTCCCAAAGAGGTACATTTTGCACCGTTCTCGTTGCTGGACACAGTGGTTCATGAAACTGATAAAACTTCAAATCATTATATGTTTTTGAGAAACATACCAACATCTTTCAATTAAAATTTTTTCAGCGCAATTAATAAAGATTTAAGAGGTAAATATATATTTTTTTTCACTTGGAATACAATTATTATATATATTATAAAGTTTATTTCTTTTATTTATTAAGATTAAAAAATATTTTGAATAGGTATTAGATTGAGTAAGAAGCCATTAGATGACAATGAAAATAATTCATAAATTTATTTTGAGCAAGTGTCACAGCAAAACTTGAATCTTAAATTTCAATCAATATGTTAAGGTTTTTTATTTATAATAATTAAATAAATAATAAACGTATTTCTGGCAATCATGTATTAATGTTTTGAATTTATAATTAACTATTTGTTATATTCTGTGCTTTGTTCCTGATATATCAATTTTCACTTGTAATATATTATCTTGATTATCAAGTTACATTCTGATTCACCACAGGTCATTAGTGCGGCATTTCAAAGTTTAACAGTTTGCCGTTATATAAAATTGTGCTATTGGTTTTAATTTTATTTTTTATCTTTGTATTTACGTTATGTGGTCACGGTATCAAAATTTTGTTACATTGGAACTTTTTTTTTTGTTTGCTGCTTATGTTATGCTCTATTTTAATACTTTTGCCTTTAAAAAATGATAAAGGAGTAATAGATTTATGCAAAACCATAAGTATAATATAGGTAAAAATAATCATCAGAGACCCCATGAAGTATATATATTCATGATCAGGACGATTAGACGAGTGGATGTATTTCTGTCCGTTTGCTGTATGTCCGTTCATCCGTTTGTCAATTAGTTGACTGCGTCTCGGACCCACGACTCTTATTTTTGTGCCAGGGATGCGTGGTAGGAACCCTTCTTTATAATTTAACCACTGCACGTTTGTTAAGCAGCCGAGATCACGATATTCTAGCTGTAACACATGCTGATGATAAGCATTCAATGCTATGCATATGCAACTCAATGAATGACAGAGAAAGTAGAACATTGTACAGGCCAAAGCCACTATCGTCTCTGTGATGCCCGGCCACTGCCCTGCTATGACAATTCAAACTTATATTTTAGTATACAAAGCCATAATTAAACCAATTTGAATTTATGCTATTCAACTTTGGGATACAGCCTGAACAACCAACAAGTTATTCTGTCGATTGCAGAACACAGAGAATGCTACACATGTAGACTCCGTAGCCATGAAAAAAGTATGCCAGCTAGATTTTTTCCGAATGTAACCAATAAAACAACCACAATACATCTCAGATAATTTACTGCTTAGTCCCCAAATGATTCCTTTCCCATTAAGTCTATTATTTTGAGAACGAAGGTACTGAAGCTTTTTACTTTTATGTGCCTTAAAAAAGGTAAAGGTGAGCTATTTGATTTGTGTAAAAACCAGAAGTAGATAAGAGGTAAAAATAGTCATCTGAAACCCCATTAATAATTGATCAGGACGAGTAACTGAGTCGATCTAGCCATGTACTTATGTTCGTCTGTCTCTATGAACGCCTATTTCTCAGACACTTTAAGATATAGCAACCAAATCTGGAATCTAAGTACCTTATTTTCGGACGCTATACGGTGAACACGGAAGTTATTACATATCACGTTATGGAGAATGGGGTACTAAAACTTGAGCGCTACAGCATAGGGTGGGTAAAGTAGTGTGTATTTAGGCAAAGGGGTGTACCCCACTACAGCTCACTTGCTTTCAATTTATAAATTTCATCGAAAATTTACCACACTTAGGTAAATAATTTAGACCATGTTGAATGTATTTTTGGTTTTTCTTTTATTACTATTTAAAATAATTTATACAAGTATTTTAATGTGTTATACATATTTGCACCACTCATTTTTTACATTTTTGAATGTTTGTGCATAAATCACTATGTGTACGCTTTTTAGCCCCTTTGCCTTTTTTGTAAAAAAAAGAGCAAAGCGGAGCTATTGGAAATATGCAAAATCCAAAAGTATGTAACACATAGAAATAATCATCGGAGACCCCATAAAGTATATATATTCTGAATCAGGACGACAAGACGAGTTCATCTAGCCCTGTCCGTCTGTCTGTCCGTCCGTCCGTCCGTCCGTCCGTATGAACGCCTGTTTCTCGGAGACTATAAGAGCTAGAGCAACCAAACTTGAAATCTAGATTCGTTATGTTCGTACGCTGTACAAGTTTATTTTTGATTTTTGAATTTCCTCCCCTGACCTACGCAATTCGAAAAAATCGATTATTAAGCACAATTTTCAACCGATCAAATTAATTTCTGGCACACATCATAACTAGACCATTCTTGATCGATGTTGTGAATCTGGGTAAGATTGATCAAAAATCTCGGAAGTTATAGATCACCAAAAGTGTCGTTATGGGCCCCGGGGGGGTATAGTAGTGCGCGCAAATTAAGAGCTAGAGCAACGAAATTTGGAACGTAGATTTTTTATGTTCGTACGCTATACGAATTTGTTTAAGATTTTCAAATTTCCTCCCCTGACCACAGCAATTCGAAAAAAACGATTTTTTAGCACAATTTTTAACCGATCAAATTTATTTTTGGTACACATCATAATTAGACCATTCTTGATCGATGTTGTGAATCTGAGTTGGATTGATCAAAAATCTCGGAATTTATAGATCAGCAAAAGTGGCGTTTTGGGCCCCGAGGGGGTTATGTAGTGCGCGCCAAATAAGAGCTAGAGCAACGAAATTTGGAACGTAGATTTTTTATGTTCGTAGGCTATACAAGATTATTTTAGATTTTTCAATTTCTTTCCCTGACCCCCGCAATTTGAAAAAATCGATTTTCAGATACAATTTTTAACCGATCAAATTTCTTTTACGCACACATATTAAGTAGACCATTTTTCATGTACGTTGTGAATTTCGTTAAAATTTATCAATAAACACGGAAGTTATACAACATTAAGTACTGCGCTATGGAGCGTGGGATGCTAAAAGGTGCGTGCAATGGCTAAGTACGTGCAGTACTGTGTGTATGTATGAGTATGTGTGTGTATGGATGTATATGTAGGCAAAGGGGCTCTCGTAGTCGGATACACTCGACTACAGATTGCTTACTTGTTTAGATAAGCAAGCGTGCGAATTAATTACATATACTATGTGCCTTTCACTTAATAAGATAAAATTACTAATTTCATGGCAGTGCATTGTTGTCGTTTAAAATATATAGTATATTAACTAGAAAATACTTTTTGAAGCTTTTAAATAATCCAACTGGTAAGTTATTTGGCTTCTACCAAAATAAAACATATTAAGTTATTATCATGTATATGGGTGTGCTGATTTTCATATTGCTGTATGAGAATAATCGTTAATTTATAACGAATTGGGTTCCATTAAATGCCAGATATATTTAAACTTATATCTACTGAATTGTTTACTGTTATCAACTTGTAAATAATCGTTTCGTTTGGGCGACCATCATTGGTAAATTCCTGCTTGTCTTTTTAGCTTTATCCAACACTAGCATAGCGCAATTCTCTTTGCAAATATACTGCCACCATCCCTTGTGTTTATAGCGTCTTTCAATGTAACAAAAAATTAAAGTAAACAAGTAAGAAGTCTGTAGTCGAGTGTACCCGACTACGAGAGCCCCTTTGCCTACATATACAGCCATACACACACATACTCATACATACACACAGTTCTGCACGTACTTAGCCATTGCGCGCACCTTTTAACCCACCACGCTCTATATCGCGGTACTTAATGTTGTATAACTTCCGTGTTTTTCGTTCAATTTTAACGAAACTCACAACGTAGATGAAGAATAGTCTACTTAATATGTGTGCGACAAAGAAATCTTATCGGTTAAAAATTGTACCTTACTAATCGTTTCGATTTGCGGGGGTCAAGGGAGGAAATTTAAAAATCAAAAACAACCTTGTATAGCGTACGAACATAACAAATCTACGTTCCTAA
Source organism: Zygothrica quintamaculata (assembly GCA_037044455.1). Taxonomy (NCBI): domain Eukaryota; kingdom Metazoa; phylum Arthropoda; class Insecta; order Diptera; family Drosophilidae; genus Zygothrica; species Zygothrica quintamaculata. The sequence goes on along the minus strand of JBAMBS010000228.1, from coordinate 3,441 downwards.
TTTCGTTGGTCTATTACGCACACATATTAAGTAGACCATTCTTCATCTACGTTGTGAATTTCGTTAAAATTGAACAATAAACACGGAAGTTATACAACATTAAGTACCGCGTTATAGAGCGTGGGGGGCTAAAAGGTGCGCGCAATGGCTAAGTACGTGCAGAACTGTGTGTATGTAGGAGTATGTGTGTTTATGGCTGTATATGATGGCAAAGGGGCTCTCGTAGTCGGGGACACTCGACTACAGACTTCTTACTTGTTAGCCCCTTTGCCTTTTTTATAAAAAAAAGAGCAAAGCGGAGCTATTGGAAATATGCAAAATCCAAAAGTATGTAACACATAGAAATAATCATCGGAGACCCCATAAAGTATATATATTCTGAATCAGGACGACAAGACGAGTTCATCTAGCCCTGTCCGTCTGTCATCTAGCCCTGTCCGTCTGTCTGTCCGTCCGTCCGTCCTTCCGTTCGTCGTTTCTCAGAGACTATAAGAGCTAGATCAAGTTTGTTTTTGATTTTTAAATTTCCTCCCCTGACCCCCGCAAATCGAAAAAAACGATTATTAAGCACAATTTTCAACCGATCAAATTTACTTTTGGCACACATCTTAATTATACCCCTCTTGATCGATGTTGTGAATCTGGGTAAGATTGATCAAAAATCTCGGAAGTTATAGATCACCAAAAGTGGCGTTATGAGCCCCGGGGGGGTATAGTAGTGCGCGTAATTAAAGAGCTAGAGCAACGAAATTTGAAACGTAGATTTTTTATGTTCGTACCCTATACGAGTTTGTTTTAGATTTTCGAATTTCCTCCCCTGACCTACGCAATTTGAAAAAATCGATTTAAAGATACAATTTTTAACCGATCAAATTTATTTTTGGTACACATCATAAATCGACCATTCTTGATCCATGTTGTCAATCTGGTTAAGATTGATCAAAATTCTCGGAAGTTATACATCATCAAATGTGGTATTATTGTCCCCGGGGGGGTATAGTAGTGCGCGGAAAATAAGAGCTAGAGCAACGAAATTTGCAATATAGATTTGCTATATTAGTACGCTATACAAGTTTATTTTAGATTTTCGAATGTCCTCCCCTGACCACCGCAAATCGAAATAATCGATTATAAGGTACAATTTTTAACCGATCAATTTTCTTTTTCTTACACATATTAAGTAGACCATTATTCATCTACGTTGTAAATTTCGTTAAAATTGAACAATAATCACGGAAGTTATACAATATTAAGTACCGCGCTATAGAGCGTGGGCGGCTAAAAGGTACGCGCAATGGCTAAGTACGTGCAGAACTGTGTGTATGTATGAGTATGTGTGTGTATGGCTGTATATGTAGGCAAAAGGGCTCTCCTAGTCGGGTACACTCGACTACAGATTTCTTACTTGTTTTTCTATTCTATTAAGTAAATTAAAAATTATTGTAATAAGTAATTAGATAATTAAAAATTATATAAATTAATATGTAACAAATAATGCAATCCAATTGTGAGCTGGTGTTGTTAATATAAACATAGGATCAAGATGCAAAAGTACATATGCATCACTTTAATTTTTAATATACATATAAAATATATGGGTACTTCATTTGGCACATTAATAGAAAAATCTATTTCTTATTTGTTTTTTTTTTGTTTTAATAAGAAAATAATTGTGGTCATTCAACTCTATTATGGAAACCATATCTCCGCTCAACATTGACAAAAATGAATAAATTAAATTTTAATTCTAAATGTATCATATACAAGCTACTCTCTTTTATTCAAGTTAACGTGTAAAAAAATCGTTAGCAGTTTTTGGTACTTTTTAGTTCCAAAATTGGATTTGAAACATTTTTAAGGTGTGGAAACCGTAGTTATGTATCAAACGTTATTCAAAAGTCCAAAGTTATTTTGATGTTTAGGAATATCTGATATTCCAATAGTTTTCAGTAAAATTCTTTGGTTTTTAAATACAGAATGTTTAATTACAATTTTCCTACTATAATTAGCTATATTACTGATCTGTGTTCATCTAATGAAAAAATAATCCTAATATTTAAAAGTCTTGAAATTAAATTGCAGGAAAACATGGAGCTACACAGTTCCAAAAATCGTAAGTAATCGTTAGGCTAATTAAAACGCATAAAAAGGCTAAAAGTCATTTTTTTTAAAATTTGTATTATTTCAGAATTGCTAGAAGATCTGCACAATTTGATAATTGATTTAATTCTTGTAAGGCAAGCTTCCAGCACAATAAACATGGAAAGGGAACAGGCTGAAAACTCTTTAGATATTTTGAAAAATTCCTACAGCCAACTACTCAAAGTGGCAGACTTTCTCGATGATGACAAAACTAAAAGTGTATTAGTATTTTCAGTTCTGCACATGCACAGTGAGGTGCAATATAAACTGCATCGAATGGGAGAACTAAAAAAATGTGATTCTGAGATACACTCTGCTTTGGAGAGTCGTTCAATCGGTAAAAAAAAATAATTTATGTCTGTATACGTCTTTAAATAGAACGCTTACAGTTAAGGAGTTTCGCAAATGGCAATGGCTTCTGAAAGCAGATAAAGATCAGTACACGAACACTAAAATCGAGAGCAGTTTGCTTCACCGTCAGTGGAAAATTAAAATAGAGCGAGCCAAACTTCTTCGCAATAAGAAAATCGTTTTTTTAACTCAGTTACGTAAACAAATTTCTGAAGTACATCCGGATGTAAGTCTCTATAATAAAAGAAAATTGAATTCAGTATTAATAAGACTTAAAATATTAAAAACAAATTTTTTTTCTTGAAGCACGAAACATCTAGCGACTGTAAACAGATTTTTGCAAAAACTTATCAGACTAAAAATATTTGTGTATCTCGTAATAAAAGTGCAGGTATAACCTTACAATCGGCTTTCGATTTTCTAAGCAATTACCTTAAGAAAAGTAAAAGTCAAGACAATGTCAATTTTGGGAATACTATATGCAAGGACAACTACAAAAAGCAACCACGTTCCATATTAATAGGTCAGGATAGCATCAATGCAACAAAGTGCACTTTTCCCAAAGAGGTACATTTTGCACCGTTCTCGTTGCTGGACACAGTGGTTCATGAAACTGATAAAACTTCAAATAATTATATGTTTTTGAGAAACATACCAACATCTTTCAATTAAAATTTTTTCAGCGCAATTAATAAAGATTTAAGAGGTAAATATATATTTTTTTTCACTTGGAATACAATAATTATATATATTATAAAGTTTATTTCTTTTATTTATTAAGATTAAAAAATATTTTGAATAGGTATTAGATTGAGTAAGAAGCCATTAAATGACAATGAAAATAATTCATAAATTTATTTTGAGCAAGTGTCACAGCAAAACTTGAATCTTAAATTTCAATCAATATGTTAAGGTTTTTTATTTATAATAATTAAATAAATAATAAAC
>JBAMBS010000222.1:0-68450 GCA_037044455.1 Zygothrica quintamaculata | reverse complement strand
AATTTTTACCGATACAATTATTTTCGGCAAACATAGTAAATATACCATTTCTGATCTACGCTGTGAATCTTGTTGAAATTGAACAAAAATCACGTAAGTTATACAATATTAAGTATCATATTATTAACCGCGGGGGGCCCTAAAAAGCAGGCGAAATGGAGCTATGTGTATGGTTGTTTCGGGTACACTCAACTGCATATTTCTTACTTGTTTAATTAATGTATATTTTTAGATCCTTGTCATTTTGATGAAAGTTACTCAAGAATCGCAGGATATGGATCAATGCCTGATGGTGATGATACATCTCATTCCTTATGGGTACGACGAGGCTGTTCACGTGTCAATCAATCCAACACACTCATTAGTTGCTTCTGGGCATGTCAAAGAAACCTTCGACAGTACATAGCAAAACGAAAGGTGCATAAATAACATTTATATACATATATAGAACTTATGTTGTACAGGTATATTTTGCTCATCGCTTGTTAGATCGAACGAGGTCTAAGATTGTATGAACAGCATAATCAAACGGCAGCTGTGCGCACCTGGAGAAGTGCATTAAAAGGTACTTGTCGACGTGAAGATAGCTTTCAGCTGCTAGGATATCTTTATCAGGCACATATGGATTGGGGAAAGTATAGGGATGCTGTTGAATTTGGGCACCAACAACTGGGAATATCCGAGGAACTCGACTCTCCTAATATGCGCGCCGAAACATATCTTAATCTGAGCCGTGCCCATGCCAGCCTAGGAGGTTTGGAACGAGCTTTAGCCTACGCAAGACATTCTCTTTATAACGAATCTGGGACAAAATGTCGTAGTGGTCTTGTGCATTTGACTGTGGCTCGAGTGTATCTGGAAATGGGTGGTTTTTCAAGAGCTTTGGAGGGCTTGCAAGGAGCTCATAAGATAGCCAATGCCATTGGGGATCCTTCGCTGGAGCTGCAAGTCTATGTGGCACTTTCGGAGCTTTTTGGACGTCTACAGGATAATGATAAGAGTGCAACATATGCTTCTAAGGCGTACGATTTATCCCGATCCCTACAGCTAGGAGATCTTAATTCCTGTCACCATCGCGCCGCTTTGTTACGCATGGCAGCTTCATTGCGTAAGCAAGGTGACCTTGGAGACGCTCATGACTATTGTATGGTATGTGACGGTGTTGATAGTACAAAAGTTTTCATATCAGCACAAGACATTCGTTTTTTTTCTAAGGAAGCAACTAGGCTGTCCCTTATTTCTGGGGATCAGGCCACCTACACACGCAGTATACGTATCATGGGGGACATTTATCGCAAGAAGATGGACATTGATGTATGTAAATTTTCTATTACTGTTATATGGCATATTTCATTTATTATTCCATATTTTACCACCTTTGCCTTTGAAAAAGAAAATGGTAATTGGTTAGTGCGAAAACAAATAGTATGTAAGAAGTTAAAATTATCATCCTACAAAGTATATATATTCTTGTTTAGGATGAATAGTCGAGTCGATATATCCCTGTCTGTATGCTGTCTATCTATCTCTCTGCCTTTCTGCATCAATGGCTGTTTCTTAGAAACTGTAAGACTTAAAAAATAAAATTTAGAATCTTGGTTCCTTATTTTCTACCCTGACCACCGTAGTACGAAAAACCAATCGATTTTCTTTTTTGAACACATAATAAGTAGATGATTCTTTATCTACATTGTGAATTTCATAAAGATTGAATAAAAATCACGGAAGTTATTTAAAATTAAGTATCTCATATTGGAGCCTAAGGGGCTATAAGTCGTGTGCAACACCTTACAGAGTATATGGAACTATGTATATGCCATAATATAAGGTGTTCTCGTAGTAGGCTACACCCGACAACAGCTTTCTTACTTATTGAATATCCTTTAAGTATTAGTTGTAGACTAAAAGAATTTTTTTTCATTGTTGGCCTTGTGTCTTTTAAATGGGGTAATCTTAGAAAGCATTTCGTCAATATGAGCAGGCAATGGGTACATCGGCAACTTTAGGTGATCGTATGGCTCAAATGGAAGCAATGGATGGCGCTGCACGTTGTCTTGAGACACTGAGACTTCAGAGTAAAATCTGCAATTGTAGACCATTGGAATTTAATACACGATTATTGGAAGTTGCCAGCTCAATCGGCGCAAAGGTACTTTAATTGTACCTGTAATATGTAAACAATTAAATATATACTTATCATTATTATTTCTTTATCAATCGCAGTTGCTTGTACGCAAAATACGCAGTCGTCTTGCTCTAATATATCGTGCATTGGGCGACGAGGATCAGTGCAACACACATCTTCGGTTAGCTGATCAAACTGATACTGCCTTAGGACTTAGCTGTGGCGTCTGCGGCGAAGGTTTTGGTTTACAGCCAGCTAGCCTAGAAGCATTGCCATGCGCACATATACTTCATACCAGGTAAGTCCCAGTGACAATTAGAAATTTTTTACCAGAGAGGTGCTAAGTTCAATCTTTTCTTGGTTAAATAACCGTGTACATTTAAGACATTCTAAAATAAAAAGGATAGTAAAACAGATAAGAAAACTGTATTCAGGTGTATCCGACTACAAACACCCCTTTTAAAGCTTTAATCAAATTGTTTATATTTCAAATATGTAATAAAAAACAAGTAAGAAGTCTGTACTCGAGTGTACCCGACTACGAGACCCCTTTGCCTACATATACAGCCATACATACACATGCTCACACAGTTATACACGTACTTAGTCATTGCGCGCGCCTTTTAGCTCCCCGCGCTCTATAGCGCGATACTTAATGTTGTATAACTTTCGTGTTTATTGTTTAAACTTAACGAAATTTACAATGAAGATAAAAAATAGTCTAATTATTAAGTGTGCCATAAAGAAAGTCAATCGGTTAAAAATTACGCTGATTAATAGTTTTTTTATTCGAATTACGGGGTCAGGGGTAGAAATTTAAAAATCGAAAACAAATTCTTATACCGTTCAAATATAACAAATCTAGATTCCAAATTTGGTTGCAATAGCTCTTTTTTTTCGCTCGCGCTCCATAACACAAAATTTAAGGATGTATAACTTCCAAATTTTTTGATCAGTCTTACCGAGCTTCACAATATAGATCAAGAATAGTCTATTTATGATGTGTGCCAAAAAGAAATTCAATCGGTTGAAAATTGTGCCTAATAATCGTTTTTTTTAATTGCGTTGGTCAAGGGAAGAAATATAAAGATCTAAAATAAATTCGCATAGCGTACGAAAAAAACGAATCTGGGCTTAAAATTTGGTTGCTGTAGCTTATATAGTCTCTGAGAAACAGACAGAGGGACATCAAGAATATATAATCTTTACGGGGTCTTCGATGATTATTTCTACCTGTTACATATTTTTCGATTTTGCACAAATACATAAGTTCCGTTTTGCTCTTTTTTCAAAAGGCAAAAGTGATAAAAAATATATAAATATAAATAATTTTATAATCAAATTGTTTATATTTCAAATACCATTTTACTGAGATTGAACCATTTCTTTAGGTAATTAATAAAATTGTGTTCGGGTAGCCCCAACTGTGAGAACGGCTTTCCCAACAAATACAGATATACACATACACACATATACAAATATTCACACATTCGATACTCACATTGAGCTGTGAGCCCCCACATTTTAGCCGCCCACGGTTCAAAACGCGATACCTAATACTGAATAACTTCCGTGTTTTTTTATTCAATCTTAACGAGTACACAATATACATCAAGAAGTTTACTTATTATATGTTTAAAAAATAATTTTGATCGGTTAAAAATTGTGATTAATAATAGTGTTTTTTGTACTGTTGGGATCACGGGAGGTAATAGAAAAATCTAAAACAAACTCGTATAGCGTACGAAAATAAGAAATTCCAAATCACGTTTCTCAAATTCTTATAGTCTCTTAGACTTGGTCGACTTGGCTAGTAGTCCTGATCAAGAATATATATACTTTATGGGGTGTCAGATGATTATTTCTATCTGTTACATACTTTTCGATTTTGCACATTTTCATTAGCTTCGTTTATCCTTTTTCTAAACGAATTAGAAGTACTTGATTAGGAGGACTACTTGAGTCGATCTAGCCATGCCAGTCTGTGTCTGTATCAACGCCTGTTTCCCAGAGACTATAAGAGCTAGAACAACTAAAATTGGAATCGAGATTGTTTATTTTCGTACGCAATAGGAGTTTCTTTTATTATTATTAAGCACAATTTTTAAATAATAATTAGACCATTCTACGTTGTTCATTTCGTTAAGGATAAATAGAAAATACGGATGCTTTTAACATTAAATATCGTACTATGGAGCGAGCTGGGGCTAAGAAAACTGGAGAACTATGTATGCTTATGAAGATTAAGGGGTTCTCGTAAACGGGTACACACAACTAAAACTTTATTATTTTTTCCTCTTATAAAGGCAAAGGGGCTAAACAGGGATGTACGCAAACTAGCAAATGTCTGTAAAAAGTAAAATTAGGAATTTTAGACCCTATAGAGAACATGTATATTACATTTGAATCCGTAGCCCAGTAGATCTAACCATTTAGTTTATATTCGTCTATCCAGTTTATATGCATTTTTATGATTGAGGGACTCAAATTCGTAATTTAAAATACATTAGCGGTGCTAGATTTAGTTTTTAAATTACCAGAAAACTGAAGTTGGTTTGCAGGTTTCATTCATTAAGACAACTTTTCTCCGGTATTTTCAGTAAATCTTAATATAAAATTTCTGTTATAATTTTCATTTAACATGGTTAGATGTGCTCATGATATTTTGCGGCGTCGGGATAAGAATTTAGCACCGAGATCTTGTCCTGCATGCAATAAAGTGCTTCATTCTCGTCTACATTTCTGCGGTAGTGGATCAGCTTCTCAAAATAATAACTACGATGGGAGTGGTGTAACAACTACTGGACTTACATTTGGAGGCTTTATGCATACTTTTAATACCGATTCCATGCCTCGACTGCCAGTTTCTCTAACAGCCCGTGCTACCAATGACGTTCCTTTGGTTTTCAGCAATGGCCTCAAAAATAAATCAATGCCTAGCATTGAGAGTTCTACTTTACTACTAACAGCCAATACCTCTCCGAAGGCTGTCTATCGAAGCAACTTATCATTAGCTTCACTAAGTATGCGTGCTTCAAGTTTGACGATTGACAGTGATCGAAATGCGACATCTTCTGTATAAAATAATGAAAATGTTGAAAAAACTTTCCATGTTTTAAACTTAAGAATTTTCTTAACAACTACATTACGTTAATTATATCTCAATAGTGCGTATAGAACTGGATATATGTTTAGCGCCTTTGCCTAAATAAAGAGCAAAGCGGAGCTAATGGAAAAGTGTTGAAAATCCAAAAGTATGTAACACATAGAAATAATCATCAGAGACCCCATAAAGTATATATATTCTTGATCGGGATGACTAGCTGAATCGATCTAGTCCTGTCCGTCTATCCGTCCGTCCTTCCGTCTGTCCGTCCGTCCGTCCATCCGTATGAACGCCTGTTGCTCAGAGACTATAAGAGCTACAGCAACCAAATTTTAATCTTAGATTCGTTAAGTTCGTACGCTATACGAGTTTGTTTTTGATTTTCGAATTTCCTCCTTTGACCACCGCAAATCACATAAATCGATTATAGCGTACAATTTTTAACCGATCAAAATTTTGGCACACATACATTAGATAAAGCATTTTTGATCTAGGTTGTTAATTTCGTTAAGATTAAACAATAAACACGGAAGTGATACAACATTTAGTATCGCACTATAGAGCGCAAGGGCTAAAAGGCACGCGCAATGGCTAAGTACGTGTACTGTGTGTATGTGTGAGTATGTGTGGGTATAGCTGTATATGTCGGCAAAGGGGCACTCGTAGTCGGTTACACTCGACTACAGATTTCTAACTTGTTATATTTGTGAGTATGTGACTGACACGGATGTTATACAACATTAAGTATCGTGCTAAAATGCGCGCATAATAGTTTAAACTGCGTATAGAGTCGTATGTGTTTGTATTTATGTATATGTGACTACATGATGGCAAAAGGGGTTCTCGTTGTCGGCTACACTCGACTACAGATTTCTTACTTAAAAGCCCCTTTGCCTTTTTGTAAAAAAGAAGCAAAGCGGAGTTATTGAAAATGCGCAAAATCGAAAAGTATGTAATCATCGGAGACCCCGAAAGTATATATTCTTGATCAGGACGACAAGACGCGTTGATCTAGCCATGTCCGTTTGTATGAACGCCTGTTTCTCAGAGACTATAAGAGCTAGAGCAACCAAATTTTGATCTTAGATTCGTTATGTTCGTACGCTATACGAGTTTGTTTTTGATTTGCGAATGTTCTCCTTTGACCACCGCGATTCGAAAAATTGATTATAAGGCACAGTATTCAACCATTCAAATTTTTTTAACGCACAAAATAAATAAATAAATTTTGATCTACTTTGTGAATTTCCTTAAGATTAAACAATAAACACGGAAGTTATACAACATTAAGTATCGCACAATAGAGCGCGGGGGCCTAAACGGCCGCGTGCAGTGGCTAAGTACGTGTTGAACTGACTGTATGTGTGTGTATGGCTGTGTATGTAGGCAAAGGGGCTATGGTAGTCGGGTACACTCGACTTCAGATTTCTTACTTGTTGAGGTATTGCAAATTTAACTGTCAAGGTAAGAATTTAATTACAAAACAGTTAGAGCAGCTAAATATTAAAATAAAATGAGTGTACCGTTTTTAAAAAATTTATTTACAGTTATCATTATCAATTTTTAATTATATCATTTGTAATATTGCATCCAAGATATAATATAAATTTAAATGAAACAAAAGTGTAGAATATTTAAATACTGTAAAATATATATATTTACATTCACCCAAGCCGTTACAATAGCCACATTCTTAGCCACAGCAATAGGTTGGGCAAGAGGCTGACAAAAACACGCCCAGGACGCCGGCTCAACAGACGTCGACCATATAGTCTTATAACTTATAAGTTTCTTAAATTGTAATTATCATCATTTTATGAGTTAAAGCTACACCTCAATGGTTAGCCTGCGCACCCAACCGGGATGAATAAATTGACATAAAGGATGTAAAGAAGTTATCTATTGACCTCGTATTCCTTAATAAAAATAAATTAATAAAAAAAACAAGTAAGAAGTCTGTAGTCGAGTGTACCCGACTACGAGACCCCCTTTGCCTAAATATACAGCCATACACACACATACTCATACATACATACAGTTCTGCACGTACTTAGCCATTGCGCGCACCTTTTAGCACCCCACGCTCTATAGCGCGGTACTTAATGATGTAGAACTTCCGTGTTTATTGTTCAATCTTAACAACATTTACAACGTAGATTAGAAATGGTCTACTTAATATTTGTGCGAAGAAGACATTTGATCGGTTAAAAATTGTACCTTATAATCGATTTTTTCAAATCGCGGGGGTCAGGGAAGGAAATTCAAAAATCTAAAACAAACTCGTCTAGCGTACGAACATAACGAATCTAGATTCCAAATTTCGTTGGTCTAGCTCTTATTTTGCGCTCACTACTTACCCACCGGGGCCAATAATACCAATTTTGATGAAGTATAACTTCCGAGATTTTAGATCAATCTTACTCATATTCACAAAATGGTACTAATTATGATGTGTGCCAAAAATAATCGTTTTTCCGAATTGCGGGGGTCAGGGGAGGAAATTCGAAAATCAAAAACAAATTCGTATAACCTACGAACATAACGAATCTAGATTTTAAGTTTGGTTGCTCTAGCTCTTATAGTCTCTGAGAAACAGGCGTTCATACAGACGGACAGACGGATAGACGGTCAGACAGACAGACGGACAGGGCTAGATCAACTCGTCTTGTCGTCCTGATTCAGAATATATATACTTTATGGGGTCTCCGATGATTATTTCTATGTGTTACATACTTTTCGATTTTGCACATTTCCAATAGCTCCGCTTTGCTTCTTTTTTACAAAAAGGCAAAGGGGCTAAAAATTTAATTTTAAGCCGCTAATAATATACCAATAAAATGACAGTATTTTATTTCATTTTATTTTTATTTTTGAGTAAGTAATTAAAAATTATTGACTACCGTTAACTTATTCCTATAACGAAAACATATAAAAAAAGTACTCATATTTATTATATAAACAAGAAGTATTAATCCAGCCAGATCCTATGATATATTTATATTAAGCTGTTGATCAAAATTAATTATTTTAACAATGATTAAATGAAAGTACACAAGATACTATTTTGCACACTTACCTTATAAGTGTTATACATATTCGAATAAATGTCACGTTTGTAACTATAAGACAAAGTCAATCAATGATCAAATCAAAAATATCTGTTACAAAAATTTGTTAATAAAATACCATTAAATATCTCAAACTCTTTCAAACATAACCCGTCTTTTTTCTTTGTGACTTAAGTGTTTTGTATACTTAAAACGCTGTCTTAAAGTGACGATAATAAACTGTAATATGGGTTGTGGGTATAATCTGAAATGGTATGGTGTGGCTAAGTTGGATTGGTAACATCTGTGCAGAATCTAGGGTGTGTTATCTTTTAAGTCTTAGTATGGTTATGTTAGGATCAAGACGGTAGGTTGCGCATAGAGTTGCGGAGTCTGCATGTTTAACCTTCGCTGTGTTACTTTATCTCCTCACTTAAACAAAGATTTTCCTGATACATTAGCGTACCTGAGCCGATTGGTAACACCATATTCCCAAAGCACTGAATAATTTTTTTAGTTTTCTGGTGCTGTTCCACAAGTTTAGAATTTCTGATGATTAATTTGTATGGTAACATCTATTTGATTTTCTTGATTTGGTGGTCTCTGGATATCTCCAGTCCAGAGTTAGTCTGGGGTTTTTTTGGACTTCATAGTTTACTACCTTTTCAGCCATTTATAGAGAAAGCCGACTTGCATAGGCAAATCATTGGAATTTTCAGCCCCTTTGCCATTTTGTAAGCAAGTAAGAAGTCTGTAGTCGAGTGTACCCGACTACGAGTGCCCCTTTGCCTACATATACAGCCATACACACACATACTCATACATACACACAGTTCTGCACGTACTTAGCCATTGCGCGCACCTTTTGCCCCCTCGCTCTATAGCGCGGTACTTAATGTTGTATAACTTCTGTGTTTATCGTTTAATTTTAACGAAATTCACAACGAGGATGAAGAATGGTCTACTTAATATGTGTGCGAAAAAGACATTTTATCGGTTAAAAATCGTACCTTATAATGGATTTTTTCAAATTACGGGGGTCAGAGGAAGAAATACGAAAATCTAAAAAACTCGTATAGCGTACGAACATAACAAATCTACGTTCCAAATTTCGTTGCTCTAGCTCTACTGCGCGCACTACTATACCCCCCGGGGCCCATAACGCCACTTTTGATGATCTATAACTTCCGAGATTTTAGATCAATCTTACCCAAATTCACAACATGGTTCAAGAGAGGTCTAGTTATGTTGTGTGCCAAAAATAAATTTGATCGGTTGGAAATTGTGCTTAATAATCGTATTTTTTGAATTGCGGGGGTCAGGGGAGGAAATTCAAAAATCAGAAACAAACTCGTATAACCTACGAACATAACAAATCTACGTTCCAAATTTCGTTGCTCTAGCTCTAGTGCGCGCACTACTATACCCCCCGGGGCCCATAACGCCACTTTTGATGATCTATAACTTCCGAGATTTTAGATCAATCTTACCCAAATTCACAACATAGTTCACGAGAGGTATAGTTATGTTGTGTGCCAAAAATAAATTTGATCGGTTGGAAATTGTGCTTAATAATCGTATTTTTCGAATTGCGGTGGTCAGGGGAGGAAATTCAAAAATCAGAAACAAACTCGTATAACCTACGAACATAACGAATCTAGATTTCAAGTTTGGTTGCGCTAGCTCTTATAGTCTTTGAGAAACAGGCGTTCATACAGACGGACAGACGGACAGACAGACAGACGGACAGGGCTAGATGAACTCGTCTTGTCGTCCTGATTCAGAATATATATAATTTATGGGGTCTCCGATGATTATTTCCATGTGTTATATACTTTTCGATTTTTCACATTTCCAATAGCTCCGCTTTGCTTCTTTTTTACAAAAAGGCAAAGGGGCTAAAAAGAAGCAAAGCGAAGCTATTGCAAAAGTTGCAAAATCCAAAAGTATGTAACACATAGAAATAATCATCGGAGACCCCATAAAGTATATATATTAAGTATATATACGTGCAGAACTGTGCGTTAATATAATCTCGTAAAAATCTAAATTCTAAGTCAAAGATTAGAGATTTTACGAGAGTCAGGGATCCTTAAACACCCATCGTTTGGTAGGATCCCAAGAACTGAACCATAATCAAAAGCTAGTTCAAATAAGTTCAATGAATGAAGATGCCAGGAATACTCTGTCGGCAATTGTGCACTAAGGGATTTGCACGGGCATCTTTCAAGCCCGGCATTAGGTGTTGATAACTCACTAACCCATAATGCGAGGTATCAAACATTTATTTCTGTTACTAATCGTATGTCAAATCCGGCCTTTAGTGCAACGTGATATGATCAAAAGACTTTCAGTAACTAACACTAACTCTTTGATTTGTTGAATTTTTACTATATTTAGATACATTTGCGATGAAGCTTTGCAGCAATAGTTCGTCTGAGAATCTTGTAACAGAATCTTATTATGTAAACTTAATTATTTTTAGCCCCTTTGCCTTTAAAAAAGCCAAAAACTGAGCTAATGGAAATGTGCAAAATCGAGAAGTAAGAAATCTGTCGTCGAGTGTACCCGACTACTAGAACCCCTTTGCCTACATATACAGCTATACACACACATACTCACACATACACACAGTTCTGCACGTACCTAGCCATTGCGCGCACCTTTTAACCCCACGCGCTCTATTGCGCGATACTTAATGGTGTATAACTTCCGTGTTTATTGTTTAATATTATCGAAATTTACAACGTAGATCTAAAATGCTCTATTTAATATGTGTCCTAAAAAAAATTTTATCAGTTGAAAGTTGTGCCTTATAATCGATTTTTATTTCAGCGGTTAGGGGAAAAAATTTTAAAATCTAAAACAAACTCGTAGAGCGTTCATAAAGAATCTAGATTCCAAATTTGGTTGAAAGTTAGACCATTCTTAGTCTATGTTGTGAATCTGGATAAGATGGATTAAAAAACTCGGAATTTATACATCATTAAAAGTGGTGTTATTGTGGTTGGGGGGGGGGCATCGGTTAAGAGGTGAGCGCAAAATAAGATCTAGAGCAACCAAATTTGGAATCTAGATTCGATTTTCGTACGCTATACGAGTTTGTTTTAGATTTTTGAATTTCCTCCCCTGAGCATCGCAATACGAAAAAAAATGATTACTAAGCACAATTTTCATTCGATCAAATTTTTTTTTAACACACATAATAAATAGAGCATTTTGATTTACGCTGTGAATTTCGTTAAGGTTCGTTAAGGAAAATATACAACATTAAATAACGCGTTATAGATCGCGGGGGCTTAAGGCCCGCGCAATGGTACTTGTACAAGTGTGTGTATGTGTGAGTATGTGTGTATGGCTGTATATGTAGGCAAAGAAGCTCTCGTAGTCGGATACACTCGACTATAGATTTCTTACTTGTTCTTAACTGGATCGCCTGTTGGGGTGAGAATCTTCTAAAGATGTGTCACCCCGTGCCAACAATATGCACGGCTCGCAAGAAAACATCTCATGCGCATACGTACTAAATTCAGTCCATGCCACACACCACATTCCCCGCGGGATCACCGCAAAGTACAACTTCGCGGAGAAGTGTTGCCCAAATTAGGAAATCTCCGCCACACGTTGCTCTTTTTCGCATCGTCACATATCACTCTGGATGTTTGCTATGAGTTGGGTGATGCTCACCAACTGGTTATTGCTCTCCATCATGAATACTATCAGTCATTCTACTGTTGGCAGGTCTCCTGGTTTATCATCGTACCTGGTGCAATGATGCTCCTCGGATAGGTTGGGGATATTCTCGTGCCTGAACCTGTGCAGATACTTCCTATAGCGGGCATGGCCTGTCAGGAATTGGGTCAGGTGGAAGTTGATTTCACTCAATCAGAAATGTCCATCGTCCTTTGGTCCTTGCTTTCCACATCGCTTGCAATGTAGCACAGTGTTTAGCCTCTCCCTCCTCCGAATACTCTCTACGGGTATTGTGTTCCCGTTTTGAGAGCGAGCCTCGTATATTGCCTGCATTTCATGTATGTTGGTATGTCCACTGGGATCATAGCTGTAAGAACAAGTGAAGCGTACTCGGAAACAGTTTTGATTCCGGATATTACTCGTAGGGCTGTCAACCTGTACGGCGTCATTAATTTCCTAGCCAGGCTCTTGTTCTTTACTACTGCTGATGCCCATATGGCTTGAAGCAACTACGCTCACCATAAGTAGACGTGTACCGGGTTTTGGTCTGCCAATGTTTGGAAACATCTTTGAAAGAGCTCCCTGCATTTTCGACGCCTTTTTTTTTGACGTAATCCATGTGTGGATGGAATCTTACTCTGTTCTCTAGCATGACATCCAGAATTTATTACAGTTATTATGATAATCAATTATTAATTATATCATTTGTAATATTGCATCCAAGATGTAATATAAATTTAAATGAAACAAAAGGGTAGAATATTTAAATACTGTAATATATATATATTTACATTCACCCAAGCCGTTACAATAGCCACATTCTTAACCACAGCAATAGGTTGTGCAAGAGGCTGATAAAAACCCGCCGAGGACGCCGCCTCAACAGACGTCGACGATATAGTCTTATAACCCGTATACCGAGAATAAAAATAATTTATAAGTTTCTTAAATTGTAATTATCATCATTTTATGAGTTAAAGCTACACCTTAATGGTTAGCCGGCGGACCCAACCGGGCTGAATAAATTGACACAAAGGATGTAAAGAAGTTATCTATTGACCTCGTATTCCTTAATAAAAATAAATAAATAAAAAAAAAAATTTAATTTCAAGCCGCTAATAATATACCAATAAAATGACAGTATTTTATTTCATTTTATTTTTATTTTTGAGTAAGTAATTAAAAATTATTGACTACCGTTAACTTATTCCTATAACGAAAACAAATAAAAAGGACTCATATTTATTATATAAACAACTACACAAGATACTATTTTGCACACTTACCTTATAAGTGTTATACATATTCGAATAAATGTCACGTTTGTAACTATAAGACAAAGTCAATCAATGATCAAATCAAAAATATCTGTTACAAAAATTTGTTAATAAAATACCATTAAATATCTCAAACTCTTTCAAACATAACCCGTCTTTTTTCTTTGTGACTTAAGCGTTTTGTATACTTAAAACGCTGTCTTAAAGTGACGATAATAAACTGTAATATGGGTTGTGGGTATAATCTGAAATGGTATGGTGTGGCTAAGTTGGATTGGTAACATCTGTGCAGAATCTAGGGTGTGTTATCTTTTAAGTCTTTGTATGGTTATGTTAGGATCAAGACGGTAGGTTGCGCATAGAGTTGCGGAGTCTGCATGTTTAACCTTCGCTGTGTTACTTTATCTCCTCACTTAAACAAAGATTTTCCTGATACATTAGCGTACCTGAGCCGATTGGTAACACCATATTCCCAAAGCACTGAATAATTTTTTTAGTTTTCTGGTGCTGTTCCACAAGTTTAGAATTTCTGATGATTAATTTGTATGGTAACATCTATTTGATTTTCTTGATTTGGTGGTCTCTGGATATCTCCAATCCAGAGTTAGTCTGGGGTTTTTTTGGACTTCATAGCTTACTACCTTTTCTGCCATTTATAGAGAAAGCTGACTTGCATCTGCAAATCATTGGAATTTTTTTCAGTGATTTTATTAAACATGAAATTGTTAACAAACGCTTTCCAATCTTATTTCTTATAGACAGTAAATCTTCAAGTACCTTAACATGATATATCATATTAATGCCAAATATGATAAAAGGTTGCATGCGTTTCTATAATCTCGTAAAAATTTAAATTCCAAGTCAAAGATCAGAGATTTTACGAGAGTCAGGGATCTTTAAACACCCATCGTTTGGTAGGATCCCAAGAACTGAACCATAATCAAAAGCTAGTTCAAATCAGGGTTTAAAAAACTGCCGTCGGTTTCATTTTGCGTGCTATTGCTACTGCTACTGATACCGAAAAAAAAATGGAAGTCGTAGATGTATCAATAGCAAATTTTAAATATTACCGACAGTCGTAGAAATAGCAAACGTTCGACTGCCGAAGTTGTCAGTAGTCGCAGTCGAAAATAGCAACCAGTCGACTGTCGGCTGCATTGCTATTGCTACTGCTATTGAAATTTAGACTATTGCTGTTATTGCTATTGCTACTGCTATTAATTTGTCAACTATTGCTGCTATTGCTATTGCCATTGCTATTGATATTTTGACTGTTGCTGCTATTGCTATTTCATATTTGCCTGCTATTCCCGCTAATATTCTGCTATTTCGGCTTGCTATTTGGGCTACTGCCGCTGCTAATATTTCGACTATTGCTGCTATTGCTTCGTCTGCTATGATGATTCATCGTAGCAGCAGTAGCCAAAATATAATCAGCGCACAGTGGCCATATACGCCAAAAATCAAAAATGTGCATTTAAGTAAATTAATTAAAAACAAACTTTAAATATAGTAAACTGTCGAAACTTAATGCTCCTAATTGTTTTTTTTCTTCTTATGAATAATCATGTACTTAAGAATTAACAATTTACCGTTATAGCACTCCAAGTTACAGAGTTAATTTAATGTATTAAATATATGAATAGGTTTTTATATAGGGAAAATATTTAATTTTGTACTTATTAGAATGTATCTAACTTATTTTATGAGTCTTATCAATAAATTGTTCTATGTTTTCTGAACTTCGACAATATATAACATTTGAGCTCTATTAGTATTTATATCCGCTCTCCAATACAAGCCAGACCACTGTGCAACGGTAACAGCCGAACTAGCAATCCATCAGCAGCGTAAATATGAAAATATCATCGGCGGTATCAACCGAATTAGTACCCGAAATAGTAAGCCAGCAGCGGCAGTAGCCCAAATAGCAAGCCAACAGCAGCCCAAATAGCAAGCCAACAGCATCCGAAATAGCAAGCCGAAATAGCAGAATATTAGCGGGAATAGCAGAAAAATATCAAATAGCAATAGCAGCAATAGTCAAAATTTCAATAGCAGTAGCAATAGCAATGCAGCCGACAGTCGACTGGTTGCTATTTTCGACTGCGACTACTGACCACTTCGGCAGTCGAACGTTTGCTATTGCTACGACTACTGAAAAATTTAGTAGTCAATTGTATGCTATTGCTACGACTGTCGGCTCTTACGAAAGCAGTAGCAATAGCAAATATCAAAAACGAAAACCAACGACTATTTCTGTTATTTGATATTTGATGCTATTTCAAATTTGCTATTGCTACGACTGCGAATATCATAAATATGGCGACTATTGCTATTTTGACTGCAGTTTTTTAAACGCTGGTTCAAATAAGTTCAATGAATGAAGATGCCAGGAATACTCTGTCGGCAATTGAGCACTAAGGGATTTGCATGGGTATCAAACATTGATTTCTGTTACTAATCGTATTTCAAATCCGGCCTTTACTCCAACGTCGTATGATCAAAAGACTTTCAGTAACTAACACTTACTCTTTGATTTGTTGAATTTACAGCAACCAAATTTGGAATCTAGATTCGATTTTCGTACGCTATACGAGTTTGTTCTAGATTTTTGAATTTCCTCCGGCCATTCCTTGGCCAGTCTAAAATGATAAAAACTTGTACCGAAGTACACGCCTTCCTGAGTTGGCTAATATTATGCGTCCACCAATAGCAGGGGGTCCTACGCATGCATGGTTTGTTTAGAGACTTGCCAATTTTTAACTGGATGGATGCGGTACCAGCATTAGGCCAGCAGCCATTTCAGCCAGATTTCACCCTGCTTAATAAGATACTGATAACCGTCAGTCCAGAGGTCTTCTAGTACAAACTACGAGACCTTTTTTGCCTACATACACAGCCATACACACACATATTCAGACATACACACAGTTCTGCACGCCCTTTAAGCCTTTAAGCTCCCGCGCTCTATTCTGTAACTTCCGTGCTTATTTTTCTTTTTTTTCTTTTTTTTTATTTATTTCAATATATATTTTAATTAGGCATACGAGGTAGCAGGAAACCTCTTTGTAACCTAGGCAGTCTATTCATTTAGTTCCTCTGTTTAGATCTTTGGCAAAACGGTTTTTATGGTTTTTTAGCCTCTCGTTATATCGGCTAACGGTTAGGTTGATCTCGTCGAACACAGAAGTTAGGTGTAGGTGTCTGTGTAGCGTCGAATTCCTCATGTACCAGTCACACCCGGTGACAGCTCTGCATACACGGTTTTGCTCGACTTGAATACGCTTGATTTGGCTGTCACAGGCTAATCCCCATATTTGGCAAGTGTAACGCCAGATCGGTGAAATGACCATTTTATATATTAGGATCTTGTTGCTTAGTGCCAGTTTGCTAGTGGAGCACAGCAGCCAGGAGTGCTTTTTTGCCGCAGCACGCAGTCTACCTTTGAGTTCGCTGATGTGTTTCACGAACGTAAGCCGCAGGTCCAAAGTAACTCCAAGAAATTTGGTCGAAACCGTCTGGTGGACGTTAGCTCCATCAATAGAGATAGAAGACGGAGTTTTGAGGCGCAGGGTAAAGCAAACGTTGGTCGACTTGTCGTTGTTGATGCCAATATTCCATCTTCTAGCCCATAATGCAAATTTGGTGGCATAGTTTTACAGCTTATTGGTGGCTTCTTCTGCTGATGATGACCTGGCAATAACACAGACGTCGTCCGCAAATGTTGCCAGCATTGAAGTCTGCTCCAAGCATTCATCAGGTTTCGGCATATCGAGCGTGTATAAACTGTAGAGCAAGGGGCCCAAGACGCTTCCCTGGGGTACTCCAGCTGCCACATGGTACTTACTAGACACTGCCGAGTGGTAGCGTACAGAAAATTTTTAACAGTCCTTGGTGCCATACTCTATCAAATGCCTGCTTAACGTCCAAAAACAGGGCATTGCAGAACTGCTTTTGGTCAAATGCGACGACAATCTGATCAACCACCCTATGTAACTGCTCGACGGTGCTGTGACCTGTCCTGAATCCGAACTGGTGGTCGGTGATCAGTTCCCGAGATTCAACAATCCCAATAATCCTGGCGGCAATCAGTCTCTCAAACACCTTCGAGATCGAAGGGAGGCGACTGATTGGCCGGTAGGACGCAGGGTCCTTTTCCGGCTTGCCAGGTTTATGGATCATCGAAATTGATCCAAGCTTCCATTGGGAGGGGAAGCATTGCAACCTCACAATAGCGTTAAAGATTAACGCCATATAGAGGATTGCGTGTCTTGGGAGGGCTTTCAGGGTGGAATTGCATATGCCATCATGCCCCGGAGCTCTTTTGCTATTTTGCCTCCTGATGACAATAGCAATTTCGTCTGCCGTAATTGGGCTAATAGG
This sequence comes from Zygothrica quintamaculata, assembly GCA_037044455.1. NCBI lineage: Eukaryota > Metazoa > Arthropoda > Insecta > Diptera > Drosophilidae > Zygothrica > Zygothrica quintamaculata. The sequence continues at coordinate 50,816 of JBAMBS010000222.1, read as the reverse complement.
CAGGTCCATTTGAAGCGCTTGAGAAAGCCTGTCCTCTGTCTCTATCACTTGCTGCGGGTTGGCTAGGTCTAGCGGTTGAAAGCGCTCAGCCAGGTGTTTGGCAAATACCTCCGCTTGCTCCAGATCTGAACGACACCAAATACCATAAACAACCAAGGGTGCTTTTCTCGAGCACCTTCTTTTAATGCTTCGTGTTGCCTTCCAAAGCGAGAAGGAGGCGTCTCTGTCGATGTCAGTGGAAGCTAACCTAGCGTTAAACCACGCAGCTTTGTGGCACACCAGCGCACGACGTAGTTCTTCTGCAGCTCTGTTCCATGCCGTTTTATCTAAAGGGTGACGAGTCTTCATCCATCTGGAGCGCAGTCGCCTCTTCATCACAATGAGCTGCATGATGTCAGACGTCACCGGTATTCCAGAAGCAGCTGGCGTGAAAGGTGAATTGGGTGTGGCTGCTGTAGCTGCAGACCGGACCTTGTGTGCAAAAAGATCGATGGCATCCTCGATATCTTCTCCCGAGTTTATCTCAATGTCGAGATGCAGAGAGCGTTCGAGCTCATTATGGAATGCAGCTAAATTTGTTCGCCTAGTCAACATCCGCTCAGTTCTTGGATATGAAGTAGCAGCTGCATCCAGAGTTATTATTAGTGGGACATGATCAGACGAAAGCTCAGCAACTGCCCGTATGTCTACCTTAATGCCCAATATACCTTGCATCAGGGCAAAATCAAGATACCCAGGAGCTCCTCTTCTTCCGTAAGGGTTTCGAGTGACACCCCCAGTGGCAAGTACGTTCAATTTGGTTCTCAAGATGAGATCAGCTAGTTCACGTCCCCGCCGATTTGACCTACTGGCTCCCCAAAGCCAGTGAGAAGCATTCCAATCTCCTGCAACAAGGAATTTTTGACCAGGCTGTTCAAGGATGCTCTCGAAATCCTGAGTACTCCACGAAAACTTTGGAGGACAGTACACTGCTCCGAAATGGATGATCCCAAGTGCTGTTTGCATGGCGACAGAAGCCAGTTGAACCTTTTCTGTGGCTATAGGTCTCAGGGGGAAGTGCACCAGGTTGGACTTTACCAGAACAACTTCTCCTCCTCTAGTATTCCCAACACTGGGGTCATTTGCTGGATAAGCCTCATACCCAAACACCCTTGGTGCTGCATCTCCTCTATAGTGGGTCTCATTGATCAACAAGGCACCGTTGGCATTGGAGTACTGTTGTTCTCTTTCTCAACGGTTCAACAATGATCCTCATATGACATAGCGTCTTAATTTTTAATATATCTTTGTTGTTGTCGGCAACGGCTATGTTCAGAAAAAACATATTCACAGGCTTGGCTTCAGGACTGCTTGGCTCACTTCTTCGCTTAGGAGTGTGGACGTCAATAACTTTATGTCCGAATTTCTCCAGCTCATCCCTGATCTGGCTGTGTAATGTGCTGTGGTGCAGTCCCTTAACACATACTCTAAAAGGACGATCTTGCTTTAGCTGGTAGCAATAATACTCGTATGTCTCATCATCTAGCCAGCTAACTATGCTACGGAAAGTAGCCGCATCGGCAGCATAGAGCCGCATTAATTCGCCTATAGATGCCCTGGCCTCTACCTTATTGACGTCCACAACTTTCCTGATACCTGCCATCAGCAGATTGACATCGTTAACCCCTTCCATAACGATTGGCGGCGGTTTGGGTGGTAACTTCACGCTATTATGACCTTTTGCAGCTGCCCGCTTAGCCGCAGCAGTAGCAGCTTGATGACTGGTGCTGGGGCGATAGTCTATATCGCTACAAACACTTCCGGCCTCTATTTCCTCTAGATTTTGCAGCAGCTCAAAGCGGTTGCAATTGCTGGTTTTTGGTACCGTTGGCTTCACGCTGTCGGCGTTAACTTTATTTTTTGCGCCCGGGAAGGTTTTGCGCTTCACTGTTTGGAAGCGCTGGGTGGCTTCACTTCCAGTGCTGCTTCTGCCTATTTCAGTGCCAGGGGTCTTCTCAATCGACTTCACCTGTGCTTCGGTCTCTCCATTTGATGGGGACATAACCGCCTCAATGAGTGCCTTGCCAAGAACTAACTTGCCCTTTGGCTGTGGCTTTTTAACTAAGCCAGATTTCATTGCAGACCTAAAAGTATGCAAAGCTTATCAAAAAATGTATCAAAAAATGTGTGCAAGCAAACAGCTGTTTTGCTTGCACATGCCGTCTTGGCAGAACAGCCTGATGGCAATATGAAAAAACAATTTCACAATTTTTTCTATTGTGTAGCTTCACTATCACTTTATTTATAAAAATGTTAGGCTAACAATAGCACTGAACACAATTTTGTGCCACTTTGTGGACTTGTCTCTAATAATACGCGAATATTTAATTCTCAAGCGCGGATGTACAACTCATGCGTGCGACTCCGTCGAAAGCTTAATCAGAACTCAATTTATTTTTGGTACTCATCCTAATTACACCATTCTTGATCGATGTTGTAGATCTGGGTAAGATTGATCTAAAATCTCGGAAGTTATACATTATCAAAAGTGACGTTATGGGCCCCGGGGGGTATAGTAGTGCACGCAAAATAAGAGCTAGAGCAACGAAATTTGAACGTAGATTTGTTATGTTCGTACGCTATACGAAAATAACAAATTTGTTTTAGATTTTCGAATTTCCTCCCCTGACCCCCGCAATTTGAAAAAATCAATTATAAGGTACAATTTTGAAAATTTCATCATTGCAGCATATTTAGAGAGAATCTATTATATAATAACAAATTATTGTAATGGCTGACGAATATTTGAATAAAACATAAGAATTATTTATTTTAGAGTTTTTTATATCTTGTTGTAATATATATTTTTGTTTATTTTTCTGCATTCTTATTATTATTATTATTATATAATCAGATTTAAATTGAAAGTAACAAATAGTAAGTGTGTATAATATTTTTTTAATTTATTTTATAAATTATTATTTTATACTGTACGGATTCTGCACTTAATAAAATAAAAGTAAAATAAAAAAAAAAATTATTTTATAATTAATTAATTAAATAATTTATTTGATATGTCATCCCATGGAACTGTTGATAGGATGAATCGCTTCTACGTATATGTGAGATACACCTTGGTAGGATTTAAATACTTTACAAAGCACCAATACTAACTAAACATAGAAAAGCATTCACTGCCTCCTTTGTGAGTTCAGTTGGAAATGGATAGTTAAATAACACGTGTAACTCGTGGGAGACAAAATTGATATTAGCGTATTTTGTTAGCACAGAATACATCAGCAATACATCTGCTAGTCTGAGTAAACAACGTTTAATCGACCTTTGCGACTCATTATTCAGGCACCGCCTAACAATTAGAGACAGTAATCGTTAATATTATTTATATAATATTAAGGCAGACGTTTGTTAATACAAAATATCAAAAACGTATATCAACGTATCGGCTAGTCTGAGTAAACACGTTTACTCGACCGTTGCGTCTCATTGTTCAGGCACCGCCTAACAATTGGAGACAGCAATTGCTAATATTATTAATATAATATATATAATATAATATTAGAGCAGATACTTGTTCACACAAAAGGTTTTTTTTTTTTTTAACTTGGCTTTATTTCTTGAATCTTCTCTTTTGAGTCTAACAAAAAGTTTTTTTTTTTTTTTTTTTTAATATAAATTTTAATTAGGCATACGAGGTAGCAGGAAACCTCTTTGTAACCTAGGCAGTCTATTCATTCAGCCCAAAATGGGCGCGCCTGTTAAGTTATATTTACATATTAACATATTTACATATATACATATAAACAACTTAAACTAAATTCACAATAATTTTTAACTACTTACCCTATAAGGGATTAAGCTACAGAGGTCTAATCCTTGGGGCACGGGATAAAAGATCTCTAGGAAGTATTCGATTTAGTGTTCTCGGCGAAGTTTCTCTGTTTAGATCTTTGGCTAAACGGTTTTTATGGTTTTTTAGCCTCTCGTTATATCGGCTAGCGTGTAGGTTGATTTCGTCGAACACAGAAGTTAGGTGTAGGTGTCTGTGTAGCGTCGAATTCCTCATGTACCAGTCACACCCGGTGACAGCTCTGCATACACGGTTTTGCTCGATTTGAATACGCTTGATTTGGCTGTCACAGGCTAATCCCCATATTTGGCAAGCGTAACGCCAGATCGGTGAAATGACTGCAGCACGCAGTCTACCTTTGAGTTCGCTGATGTGTTTCACGAACGTAAGCCGCAGGTCCAAAGTAACTCCAAGAAATTTGGTCGAAACCGTCTGGTGGACGTTAGCTCCATCAATAGAGATAGAAGACGGAGTTTTGAGGCGCAGGGTAAAGCAAACGTTGGTCGACTTGTCGTTGTTGATGCCAATATTCCATCTTCTAGCCCATAATGCAAATTTGGTGGCATAGTTTTACAGCTTATTGGTGGCTTCTTCTGCTGATGATGACCTGGCAATAACACAGACGTCGTCCGCAAATGTTGCCAGCATTGAAGTCTGCTCCAAGCATTCATCAGGTTTCGGCATATCGAGCGTGTATAAACTGTAGAGCAAGGGGCCCAAGACGCTTCCCTGGGGTACTCCAGCTGCCACATGGTACTTACTAGACACTGCCGAGGTGTAGCGTACAGAAAATTTTCTTCCCTCGAGGTATGATTTTAATATCCCAAATAAAGGCGCTGACAAATTGTCCTTGATTTTGGCTAACAGTCCTTGGTGCCATACTCTATCAAATGCCTGCTTAACGTCCAGAAACAGGGCATTGCAGAACTGCTTTTGGTCAAATGCGACGACAATCTGATCAACCACCCTATGTAACTGCTCGACGGTGCTGTGACCTGTCCTGAATCCGAACTGGTGGTCGGGGATCAGTTCCCGAGATTCAACAATCTCAATAATCCTGGCGGCAATCAGTCTCTCAAACACCTTCGAGATCGAAGGTAGGAGACTGATTGGCCGGTAGGACGCAGGGTCCTTTTCCGGCTTGCCAGGTTTATGGATCATTGAAATTAATCCAAGCTTCCATTGGGAGGGGAAGCATTGAAAACCTCACAATAGCGTTAAAGATTAACGCCATATAGTGGATTGCGTGTCTTGGGAGGGCTTTCAGGGTGGAATTGCATATGCCATCATGCCCCGGAGCTCTTTTGCTATTTTGCCTCCTGATGACAATAGCAATTTCGTCTGCCGTAATTGGGCTAATAGGCAGGTCCATTTGAAGCGCTTGAGAAAGCCTGTCCTCTGTCTCTATCACTTGCTGCGGGTTGGCTAGGTCTAGCGGTTGAAAGCGAGAAGGAGGCGTCTCTGTCGGTGTCAGTGGAAGCTAACCTAGCGTCAAACCACGCAGCTTTGTGGCACACCAGCGCACGACGTAGTTCTTCTGCAGCTCTGTTCCATGCCGTTTTATCTAAAGGGTGACGAGTCTTCATCCATCTGGAGCGCAGTCGCCTCTTCATCACAATGAGCTGCATGATGTCAGACGTCACCGGTATTCCAGAAGCAGCTGGCGTGAAAGGTGAATTGGGTGTGGCTGCTGTAGCTGCAGACCGGACCTTGTGTGCAAAAAGATCGATGGCATCCTCGATATCTTCTCCCGAGTTTATCTCAATGTCGAGATGCAGAGAGCGTTCGAGCTCATTATGGAATGCAGCTAAATTTGTTCGCCTAGTCAACATCCGCTCAGTTCTTGGATATGAAGTAGCAGCTGCATCCAGAGTTATTATTAGTGGGACATGATCAGACGAAAGCTCAGCAACTGCCCGTATGTCTACCTTAATGCCCAATATACCTTGCATCAGGGCAAAATCAAGATACCCAGGAGCTCCTCTTCTTTCGTAAGGGTATCGAGTGACACCCCCAGTGGCAAGTACGTTCAATTTGGTTCTCAAGATGAGATCAGCTAGTTCACGTCCCCGCCGATTTGACCTACTGGCTCCCCAAAGCCAGTGAGAAGCATTCCAATCTCCTGCAACAAGGAATTTTTGACCAGGCTGTTCAAGGATACTCTCGAAATCCTGAGTACTCCACGAAAACTTTGGAGGACAGTACACTGCTCCGAAATGGATGATCCCAAGTGCTGTTTGCATGGCGACAGAAGCCAGTTGAACCTTTTCTGTGGCTATAGGTCTCAGGGGGAAGTGCACCAGGTTGGACTTTACCAGAACAACTTCTCCTCCTCTAGTATTCCCAACACTGGGGTCATTTGCTGGATAAGCCTCATACCCAAACACCCTTGGTGCTGCATCTCCTCTATAGTGGGTCTCATTGAGCAACAAGACATCATTGCTCCATCACTGCACAAAGCATTCAAGCTCAAGCAGCTTCGTGGAAACGCCATCGGCGTTCCACACAAGAATGCGCAATGGCGGCATTAAGGTCGTTGCGCTTGGAGAGCAGTGAGTAAATTGAGTCTTTGCCCCTGCTGCTGTATCTGTTCTTGCTGCTGTTTTAGTAGCATCATCATCAATTCGATTTGTTTCTCCTGCACCTGGCGAAGAGAGTTTATATTGTTATTGAGAGCATGCAAAAGTGACTCAACACTGTTGCCGTCCGCAATCGGGGAAGCTGCTGCATTCTGGGCTGTTCTTAGCAGACTTCTACCCATGTGCTGGTTTTGCTGGGTATGTTGCGTATGTCCTCTCGCAATGTCAGCATAGGAAACGCCTTCACGGTGGATAGCTGCCGGTCCACCTCTAGTGGGTTCTTGCATCCGTGTGCTTGTGGTTCCGCCGGCTCGCTTGGTCTTCGGCCTCAAGACAGCCTGAAATTTGGAGCATCCCGAGAAGTTAGCGGGATGCTCTTTCCCACAATTGTAGCATGTGCAGGGCTCACTCCTCGGTCTCGTGCAATTGGCAGCTTGGTGCTCCCCGGCGCATTCCACACAAATGTGCGTCTTCCGGCAGTATTTAGCCACATGTCCAAGCTGCTGGCACCGGTGGCATTGGAGTACTGTTGTTCTCTTTCTCAACGGTTCAACAATGATCCTCATATGGCATACCGTCTTAATTTTTAATATATCTTTGTTGTTGTCGGCAACGGCTATGTTCAGAAAAAACATATTCACAGGCTTGGCTTCAGGACTGCTTGGCTCACTTCTTCGCTTAGGAGTGTGGACGTCAATAACTTTATGTCCGAATTTCTCCAGCTCATCCCTGATCTGGCTGTGTAATGTGCTGTGGTGCAGTCCCTTAACACATACTCTAAAAGGACGATCTTGCTTTAGCTGGTAGCAATAATACTCGTATGTCTCATCATCTAGCCAGCTAACTATGCTACGGAAAGTAGCCGCATCGGCAGCATAGAGCCGCATTAATCCGCCTATAGATGCCACGGCCTCGACCTTATTGACGTCCACAACTTTCCTGATACCTGCCATCAGCAGATTGACATCGTTAACCCCTTCCATAACGATTGGCGGCGATTTGGGTGGTAACTTCACGCTATTATGACCTTTTGCAGCTGCCCGCTTAGCCGCAGCAGTAGCAGCTTGATGACTGGTGCTGGGGCGATAGTCTATATCGCTACAAACACTTCCCGCCAAACAGCTGTTTTGCTTGCACATGCCGTCTTGGCAGAACAGCCTGATGGCAATATGAAAAAACAATTTCACAATTTTTTCTATTGTGCAGCTTCACGATCACTTTATTTATAAAAATGTTAGGCTAACAATAGCACTGAACACAATTTTGTGCCACTTTGTGGCGCGAATATTTAATTCTCAAGCGCGGACGTACAATTCATGCGTGCGACTCCGTCGAAAGCTTAATCAGAACTACTCTAACAAAAAGTAGTACAAATCTTAAATTCTATATTATGTACCTGTTACGTCTTTAACTAGGATGTAGTGTGTGGGCCCCTAAATAATGTTCGCTGGGTTGGCAAGTCATTACGACGAAGGCGGGACTGGTCAAGTTGACGCAATAAATTTCTCGCGAGGTTATTTGGATGGGTACGGAGCTTGTTTTGATATCTAGCTCTAAATTGGGTTATAACGTCTCTGACGGGTGGAATGTTAAGATCCTTGTGGATGTGCTCGTTCCGAACGTACCACGGTGCCCCGGTGATAGTTCTAAGGATCTTGGATTGTGCCCTTTGCATAATGTCAATGTTACTGTGACAGGCAGTCCCCCACAGCTCAGAGCCATAAGTCCATATTGGCTTTAAAACTGTATTGTACAGTAAGACCTTGTAGTCGTGGCTAAGGGGAGAGTGAGACCTAATGAGCTCTCAGATTTAGAGATGTTATTTTTTTTCTATGTGTCTGCGCCAGGTAAGCCGTCTGTCGAGGTGTACACCGAGATAAGTAACCTCCGATGTGGGCGAAGGACAGTCTTGTCTGTTGAGAGTGAAAGTAACATGCTTACTTTTCTACTCATTGACTTTTATGCGCCAATCAGACAACCAACTCTCAATGTCAGCCAGGTAGGATGTTAGGTGATCTGTTGCTCGTAAAGGGCATTTGGAGCAACTGATGATCGCGGTGTCGTCGGCGAATGTAGATAGCAGCAAGTTGCTGTTTGTTGGAATATCAGCTGTGTACAGTAAATACAGTATAGGCCCAAGTACACTGCCTTGAGGAACTCCAGCTTTAATGGTATGGAATTCTGACATCGCCAAGTTGCATCACACAGAGAAAGTTCTGTTGTAGAGGTACGACTCTAAAAGGTTGTGAGTGCACTTTGGGAGCGTTGTTTTAATTTTAAACAGGCCATCTAGCCAGACTCTGTCGAAGGCTTGTGCTACGTCCAGAAAGATCGCTGAGCAATATTCTCGATGTTCGAATGCCGTGCGTATAGTTGATGTTATACGGTTGACTTGCTCGATGGTGCCGTGCCTTACACGAAAACCAAATCGGTGAGATGGTATTTTGATGTGGCTATGCAGGTATGGCATAATGTACCCCAGTAGGCATTTTACAAAAAGTTTCGATAATCACGGTAGAAGGCTAATAGGTCTATATGATGCGGGAACCAAATGATCCTTTCCGGGCTTAGGTATCATGATTATGATAGATTTCTTCCACATGTCTGGAAAGTAGCCAAGTTTGGTTATCGCATTAAATAGCAGGCAGATGGGGTGGACTGCGCATTGAGGGAGCTCAATGATCATTTTTTGATTAATTTGGTTGTTTCCTGGTGACTTCTTGGGTTGCAGTTGCTCTCTTATTATTTTTGCTATAACGTGCGGACTAAACAAGATTGAAGAATGTGTCCTCTGGTTGTCATCTGGTAGATCTGGTAGTACGAATGCATTCTTTGTAGGGTTTGGTTGAAATGCATTTTGTAGGTGCGTGGCAAATACTGTAGCTCTATCTTTGTCGCTGCGTGCCCATTCGCGTGCAGGGTTTCTTATTGGCTTAATAGCTTCTACCGGTTGGTGTAGTGTTGGCTAAGCTTTCCATAGTGGGTATTTAGTGCTAGAGGGAGATAGTTTCTCTATGTAGCGGTGTTGGCTGCAGTCCTCTTCTTGTTTTAATGCATTAGATAATCTTCGAGAGGCTTCTCTAAGGTTTTCTTTAGCGGATGGCGATCTATGGACTTGCCATTCTCGCCTTAAGTGACGTTTTTCATTAAGAAGCTGCTCTATCTGTGCGTTCGACCTTTTTTGCTTAGGCTATGCGTTTGGGGTCTTGGGAGTTGCATTGCGTGCTGCCGTGACGAAAACAGTCTCTAGATGGTGGATGACTTGGTCTACGTCGTCTGTACTGTGGAGCCTTGGATTAAGCGCGATGTGTGAACTAACGTATTTTTTAAATTTAATCCAGTTACTGGATGTCAGTGCTTGCGGTTGGTCCTCAATCTCGGTGCGTTGGGAAAGATTTAACAGAACAGGTGAGTGGTCCGATGATAAATCTATAAGAGATTGTGCTGATATCTGATACTGAGGAATATTTTTTGTTACTGCGAAGTCGATCAGGTCCGGCATGTTTGGAGCTGTAGTCACCTGCTGCTATGAAACGTTCGCCCAGTGTGTTGAAAAAATTCATGAATTCGTCCTCAGAAATTGTGTATCGAGGTGGGCAGTACACCGCGGCTACAGTTACATTGCAGTTAGGCGCAAGTATGTCGACAGATGTTGCTTGCAGGTGGACTGTGGCAAAGTCTGCGCGAAAGGCGTGGTTATGCGATTTTTAATTAGGATTCCAGTACCACCATGTGCTTTCCCGTCTGGGTGGTTTGTGCAGTACAAGGTGTAGCCGTGTATTTGGAAATTGACCTTGCTTGTGGGGTGTGTTTCAGCAAGTAACATTACGTCGATATGCTCGTTGTGAAGAAATTGAGTAATTTCTAGTTTGTGTTGTGTTACGCCATTGGCGTTCCACAGGACAATTCTAAGCGGAGCCATTATTTTAATTGTTGAGATGCAAGCATTTGCATCAAAAGATTTTGATTGCACATGAAGTCTTGCATAGTTGTGCGCATAAATGTCATGAATTCTATCAGGTTTTTGTGCAGGTCTATTAACAGAGTTTCAATGCTGTTTTGTAGAGGAGCTCTTTGTTGGTGAGCTTATTTTTGAACCTCGGAAGCTGGAGATGGTGGACGACCAATATTTGCGGGGGTATGCAGGTTTGATTTAAGTGCCTTTGCAAATGAGAAGTTTTCATTTACTTTGGATCGATAAAATGTATCTGCTAAATTTACGTTCCTATTGGATTGGGGGGCATAGAAGTATTCCATCTACTTGTTAGTGGTGCTGAAGACATTCGTTGATTAAGGCGGCATTTTAGTTCTTTATATACCGGGCATCCTCGGTAGTTTGCTGTATGGTTGCCTCCACAGTTACCACACTTCTTAGTGCTGGAGTCATCCCTATTAAGTGGGCAGCTTGCAGAATCGTGGAGTTCACCACATGATCTGCATACGGGGCGAAGCGTGCAATACGACCTTGTATGGCCGTACTCCTGACAATTAGCGCACTGCACTGGACCTTTCCCCTTGTGCGGTTCTTCCACCGTGATTCTGCGGTGCAGTAGAAGTTGAACTTTGTAGATTGGGTGCACCTCGTTCTTCTTAAGTGCGTGTGATTCCGGTTCGAGTTCGACTCTAAACATTGGTTGCGGTTTTTTTTCTTTATTTAGAATGTTGAATACCGACTTTGTGTTGAAGCCCTGTTCCTTCAACGCTTCTGAAATATCAGTAGGGCTTACATCTGGCTCAATACCTTTTAGAACCACTTGCAGGCTTTTGCTACTTTTAAGTTGATAAGTATAGAAGTTGCGATTGTTGTCGGTGAGGAATTTGGTCAGCGTTCTGAAGTAATCCTCCGTTTTGATTTGGACTTTAGTCTCTTGGATGAAATAATATATATATATAAATATAAATATATATCTATGTATCTAAAGGCGCCCACAAAACGCAGCAGGAGCAACAAATATAAACAATGGAAAACAACAGCAACAACAGCAACATGAAGGAAAAATTCATTTTTATTATCAGCAAAAAAAATACTTGACAAAAGAATGAACAGAGAATGCTAGAGTGAAAAGCTATAAGGAGTATAGGCATGTAAGAAAGAGAGACATACACACACACACACACACACAGAGACAGATACAGATTATGCTTCTGCTTTTGTGCCACGCGTACAGGAAATTATATAAAACATGTTTTTGTTGCCGAAGTGCTGGTGGCAGCACAGAGAGAGGTGAAGCAGAGAGTGTAAAGAAAAAAAAAATAACAATAAGTAAAACAGAGAAAGTAAGAGAGAAATAACAATAGATAGGGGAATAACGTGGAAGTTATCTTTTCCAATCAGCTCATCTATTTTGTTGACAAGAGCATTAGAGGTCTTTTCTCTGATAAAAATTGGTGGAGGCTTAGGTTTTTTTGTGGCATGGAGGTAGACGCAGGTATATCTGTATTTTCTGCGAGGATGGCAAATCTGTTACTATCAGTTGTTGTGTGACTTAGATTTTTACAACTAATTTTTGATTGGTTCCCTTTTACTAAGTTTTGCGGACTTAATTTGCGCTTAATTTGTATGTAGCGATCCATGCCAGTCTGTATGGTAGCACTTTTCTTTGTTGACAATGCAGAGAGCGTTGCTGACTTAGTTGTAGCTGACGATGCAATCGGGCGACCGAATGTTGCTGTTGTAGTTGTTGTTGTTATAGCGCACGTGTTTGAGAGAGAAGTTACAGTGCTAGTTACAGTTGGAGTGCATAATATTTTCGTATGCACTTGTTGCGGTGTGGGGTTCGGCAAGGGAGAAGTGCACTGATCGCTCACTAGCGAGTTGTTAATTGTTGGGATTGACGGTGAGCAAGACCGCGCTCTGTCGATTGTTCTTATTACGTTTAGAAAGCACGAGGTTAGTGACCTCATTTGGGTGTCACTTAGTTCGGCGTTAGTTAAGCGTTGTTACGCTGCTTAGAGAGACGGCGTTCGTCTTCCTCACGTTGACGTATGGCCCAAACATTGTTTTGGCTCATTGTTTTATGCGCTATCAGCGTTATCACCACTTCAGCACACAAGAAATAATTGTTTTTTTTTTTTTTCTTTTTTTTTCCGGTAAAGAAAAACACGTCTGCAATCGCCGACGTCTGAATTGGTCAAAGATATATTTTCTTAGAACTAAATATATCAATTATATTAATCACAGCATACGCTGTGATGAGCCACTCGATGACCTGATTTTGTCGGGGTACAGGATGCTTATGTATCTTGGAGGCAGGCGGCGCTAGCTGCTTATTACATTTTCAAACCTTATGATGGTAGTTCGCGTCATTATCAGGCCGTTATTATCATACGAGGTAAAATCAGAGGTCCGGCTGATGCGGTATTGGTTTCGTTTGGCACAGTATTAAATTACGACGCTATTATTAGTCGCCTTGATTTTACATACTGACAAACGCCCGATATATTTCATAGAACAGGAGCTGGGAATATTAAGGCAAGGCAATCTACCTCTATTACAATATTATAACGAAGTAGACAAGAAGCTCACTTTATTGACCATCAAGGTTAACATGTCGTATGAACGAGCAATGGCAAAGGTTCTTTGTGAAAAATTTCGTGATGACGCGCTGCGAGTTTTCATTTCAGGGCTTAAGCGTAGTCTTACTGATGTCCTCTTTGCAGCCAAGCCCAAAAACTTACCTTCTGCTTTAGCGCTAGCGCAAGAAGTCGAATCAAATCACGAAGGATATGTGTTCGCGACAAATTTCGCAAGGAATCTTGAAGATAGAGACGGGCATATGGATTCATATGCCAATGGTACAGAGAGTCCGCATTTTAAAAAGCAGGGCGAATGCCAAGTTCAGTCTGATCACAAAAGTGGTAGAAATCGAGGTGGTGACAGTTCACAGGTCCCCATGGATATCGACCCATCCGTATCTCGAAGCATTTCAGCCTAACCAGGCAGCTACTTTTAAGAGATCAACCAGATCCGATCGCTCGGGTGGCCCAAACAAACAACAGCGGGTCAACCATATCTCACAGAACGCGAGAGAAGGGACAGAGTCGTATGAGGCTGTAGCCGCTTGTGCTTTAGCACAAATTAATGACGCAGCCAACGATTATGAGTCGGACGCTGCTAATTTTTTAAGAGTAGGTTCCTGCTACCGGTCATCACGCGAAGAGTAGCAGGGATTGATATGAAGTTTCTTCTAGATACGGGCGCGTCTAAAAATTTCATTCGGTCATGTGAGCGGCTGAAATGCGTTCGTCCCGTTAATTCTGAGTTCACAATACATTATATACATGGTATAACCAGAATCACCCACAAATGCATGTTATCAATGTTTAATTTAAAAGCGACATTCTTTATCTTACCAGACCTATCGACGTTTGATGGGATCATAGGCCTTGACTTGTTAACACAAGCAAAGGCATCGCTTTGTTTTGCTTCCGGCCAGCTCAAATGGGGCGTGGAAGTCGAGAAAATCTCCTTTCATACTTGCGCCAACGTCAATTTCACTAACGTGGATTGCTGCGGTGCGCCGCCGGCTGTAAGGAGCGCATTCTTAAAAGATGTCCTAACGGACAGAAAGAGAGCTTTTACAGACCCCAATGAGGCGCTACCATACAATACGTCTGTAGTTGTTACTATTAGAACGGTAAATGAACAACCCATTTACGCCAGACTTTACCCATATCCCATGGGGGCAGCTGATTTCGTTAACAAAAAAGTTCTAAGTTTACTGAAGAGTGGCATTATTCAAAAGTCGGTCTACCCTTATAATAACCCTGTTTGGGTAGTAGATAAGAAAGGCACTGACGAAGCAGGCAATCGAAACAGGCGGTTGGTCATGGATTTTCGCAAGCTTAACGAAAACACAGTTTCCGACAAATACCCCATGCCAAACATCTCTATGATATTGGGAAACCTTGGCAAAGCCAAGTATTTTTCCATCTTTAGATCTCAAGTCCGGATACCACCAAATCACGCTAGCAGAGCGTAATCGAGAGAAGACTACTTTCTCAGTCAATGGCGGGCAGTACGAATTCAATAGACTCCCCTTTGGTCTGAAAAACGCGGCTAACATATTTCAGGGAACCATTGATGATATCCTGAGGGAACAGATAGGGAAATTTTGTTACGTTTACGTGGACGACGTGATAATATTCTCAGAAAATGAAGAGTCTCATATCTCTCACGTAGACTGGGTTCTCAAAAGCCTTCATGATGCAAATATGCGAGTGTCAGCCGAAAAATCAAGCTTTTTTAAGAAAACTGTGAAGTATCTGGGATTCGTCGTCACAAGTGACGGACCCGGAAAAAGTTAAAGCCATTCAGGATTAAACAGATCCGAAAAATTTATATGAAGTTAGGTCATTCTTGGGCCTGGCAAGCTACTATAGATGCTTTATTAAGGTCTTTGCAGCATTAGCAAGAATTATATCTAACATTCTGAAAGGGGAAAACGGCAACGTTAGTAAGCACAGGTTGCGATCCATTAAAGTTAACTTTTCAAAAGCACAGCAACGTGCATTTCAAAAGTTGCGTAACGTTCTGGCATCAGAAGACGTCATGCTCAGGTATACTGACTATAAAAAGCCATTCGATCTAACGACCGATGCATCAGCATATGGGATAGGCGCGATTTTGTCCCAAGAGGGTCGTCCGATCACAATGATCTCTAGGATACTAAAGGATAGGGAAGTAAATTATGCCACCAATGGAAGGGAATTACTGGCTATTGTATGGGCGTTGGGTAAACTGCGGCATTGCCTTTATGGAGTCAAAGACATTAAAATCTTTACCGACCACCAGCCTTTAACCATTGTAGTAGCGGATTCCAACCCTAATGCTTAAATTAAAAGGTGGAAAGCGCGCATGAGTCCAATGCTCGAATCTTTTACAAGCCTGGTAAGGAGAATCTAGTGGCAGATGCTTTATCCAGACAACAGCTTAACGCCCTAGACGAGAACGATGATGGGTCTTTAGCACAGCGAAATTTTTCTTATTCGAGCTATTGAGGCAATAGAAAAACCGTTAAACTGTTTCCAAAACCAAATAGTATTGGATGAAGACCGATTTCCATTGGAACGCAGCTTTATTCTATTTGGGAACAAAAGGCGGTACTCTATCAGTTTCACATGCAAGGAGTCTCTGCTCGATGAACTGATGGACGTGATTGTGCCAAAAGGTGTAAATGCCTTTCACTGTAACCTCCATAACTTTGCAATGATACAAGACGAGGTGTTTAGGAGATTCCCAGCCACTAAGTTTCACTACTGCCAAAATCGCGTCTCATTTTCGACATTGGGGAAAGGCGAGAGATCCTTACCATGGAGCATAACAGGGCTCACAGGTCAGCACAAGAGAACGTGAAGCAAGTCCTCCCAGAGTATTACTTCCCAAAAATGGCGAGGTTAGCGAATGAAATTGTTCAAAACTGCAAGACCTGCGCGAGTGCAAAGTATGACAGGCACCCAAGAACATAGGAAATTGGTGAAGCTCCAATTCCATCGTTTATAGGAGAGTTGCTACATATCGACATCTTTACGACAGATAAAAAATATTTTCTTACTTGCATAGACAAGTTTTCCAAGTTTGCTGTTGTGCAACCAATCCCTTCCAGAACAATTGAGGATCTGAAACCGGCAATCCTCCAATTAATGAATTTCTTTCCGAAAGTCAAGTCAATTTATTGCGACAATGAGCCGTCCTTGAACTCCCACACAATTTCAACCATGCTGACCGATAATTATGGAGTTTCCATCTCAAATACGCCACCATTACACAGTTTCTCCAACGGACAGGTAGAAAGGTTCCATAGCAAAAGACTCGTAGATGTGATTCACGATCGGTCAAAAAGAGTGCAAGGAGTGCAGAAGGTTCAGCATAAGTTGAGAAATGCACAAAATGCACTTAGCGCCTGAGAAAATGCATCTCGGGAGAATAGGGTCTTTGATATGGGCGAAAAAGTTTTCGTCAAATCTAATCGAAGGCTTGGCAATAAGCTCACACCCTTGTGCGAGGAGAAGATCATAGAAGCAGACCTGGGAACCACGGTCTTCATTAAACGGAGGGTGGTCCACAAGGACAACTTGCAATGGAAACGCCCTCAATCCGTCCTTTGGAAGAGTTTGCTGCCCGCAAGAGATAGCTTTGCGTTGAACGTTGTCGGTGGTGGGATAACTCTTGACAGACTCGAAATCGGGTTTGCTAGAGAAGCCCACAAACACTCCAGTTGGAGATCTGTTGTGTCCAGGCTTTAAACCGTTAGCACTTTTTTTTAATCAATAAGCATTTATGATAAAGACGCAGAAGTGCAGGCTTACAGGTCATGATAAAAATATGATATCATGAAATAATCATCGGAGATCCCATAAAGTGTGTATATTCTGAATCAGGACGACAAAACAAGTTGATCTAGGCCTGTCCGTCTGTCCGTTCGTCTGTCTGTCTGTCCGTCTGTCCGTGCGTATGAACGCCTGTTTCTTCTTCTTTCACAACGTAGATAAGGAATGGTTCAATTAATATGTGTGCGAAAAAAAAATTCAATCGGTTAAAAATTGTGCTTAAAAATCTTTTTTTTCGAATTGCGGGGGTCAGGGGAGGAAATGGAAAAATCTAAAACAAACTCGTATAACGGACATAACGAATCTTGATCCCAAATTTCGTTGCTCTAGCTCTTATTTTGCGCGCACTACTAAACCCCCACCGGGCCACATAACGCTACTTTTGATGATGTATAACTTCCGAGCTTTAAGATCAATCTTACCCAGAATCACAACATGGATCAAAAATGGTCTAATTATGATGTGTGCTAAAAATAAATTCAATCGGTTGAAAATTGTGCGTAATAATCGTGTTTTTCAAATTGCGGTGGTCAGGGGAGGAAATTGATCTAGCCCTGTCCGTCTGTCTGTCTGACCGTCTGTATGAACGCCTGTTTCTCAGAGACTATAAGAGCTAGAGCAACCAATCATGAAATTTAGATTCCTTATATTCGTAGTTTTTACAAGTTTGTTTTTGATTTTTGAATTTCCTCACCTGACCACCACAATTCGAAAAAAAAAAAAACGATTACTAAGCATAGTTTTGAACCGATGAAATTTTTTTTTTGGCACACATCATAAATAGAACATTCTTGATCCAAGTTGTGAATATGGGTAAAATTGATCTAAAATCTCAGAAGTTATAGATCATTAAACGTGGTGTTATGCGTCCCGGGGGGTATAGTAGTGTGCGCAAAATAAGAGCTAGAGCAACGAAATTTGGAATCTAGATTTGCTATGTTCGTACGCTATACAATTTTGTTTTAGATTTTCGAATTTCCTCCCCTGACCCCCGCAATTCGAAAAAATCGATTACAGGACACAATTTTCAACCGATCAATTATATTTTTGTCAAACATATTAATTAGACCCGATTGAACAATAAACACGGAAATTATACAACATTAAGTATCGCGCAATAGAGCGTGGGGGCTAAGAGGAGCGCGCAAAGTCCACGTACGTGCAGAACTGTGTGTATGTATGAGTATGTGTGTGTATGGCTGTATATGTAGGCAAAGGGGCTCTCGTAGTCGGGTACACTCGACTACAGATTTCATAATTTTTTTTTCGAATGGCGGGGGTCAGTGGAGCAATTGAAAAATCTAAAACAATTCGAACAGCGTATGAAAATAACGAATCTCTGTTTAAAATTTGGTTCCTCTACCTCTTATAGTTTCGGAGAAACAGGCGTTCATAAAGACGGACGGACAGACAGAAATGGCTAGATCAACGCGTCTTGTCGACCTGATCAAGATAATAAATATATACCTTATGGGGTCTCCAATGATTATTTCTATGTGTTACATACTTTTAGACTTTGCATATTTCCGGCTGGCTTCTTTTTTATGGCATATTAATTACTCTAACATTCGCCATGAATCGACCACGACCACGACTATGGCGATATCGTATGCAAATCCCGGTATTCGGGTCCACTGCAGCGCATCAGGTTGCATTACTGCGTGATACATTACGTTCCACAGTACTGGGGCTAGCACCGAGCCTTGTGGAACACCGCCTGTGATGTTGTACTGCCGTCCACCTTCTGCAGCGTCGTAGAGCAGTCTATCCGTATGCCTGTCCGTAATCGGTATGGTGAATCAAGCTCCTCAGGTACACTGGTAGACCTAGATGTTCTAAGGTGCTGCTTATGCAATGCCAATTTGCGGAGTTGAAGGCATTTTTGACATCTAGAGTCGTGACCAGGCAATAGTGCTTTGTACTACCTTTCCCTGATAGGATGGATGGTACCTCTCTTTTTCCGGAACCCATATTGCCAATTTGAGAGCCCTTGCCGTTCTTCCACCTCCATTACTAGTCTGTCGGTGATCATCCGTTCGAACAATTTATCGGTCACGTCTAGCATACAGAGCAGGGCCAGTCTTTGTAGCTTCCACTTTTTCGGGAATACCCGTTTCCCTATGCACCCATTGAAGAGATCAGCGAGCACTTATGTCTTCATGACAGCAAAGGTTTTTACGGCTTGAGACAGCACCTCATCGGCTTCCGTCCATTCCAGAATGTCTCGTATACCTTTTCCGTAATGATCTTAACTATTGATCGATCTCCGCGAGCCTCCTGTGCGGCCCGCTGCAGCTTGGCAGGTGAGTCGTCTGCTAAATTCCGCATTTCGAGCAATAGTTTTCCTGCCGCTGTGCGTCTTACGCAGTGCACGCTGTCCTTATATATTTTCAGTGCGCTGTTGGTTTGCACCATTGCTAGGACATTCGCATAATTCGCAGGGTCAGGGCACTTTACCACTTCTTTTCCATTACTAGGAAGAGAATTTTGTCCAGTATAGTGTCCATCTCCATAATTTGGGCATCAGGAGTTGGGGAGCATTCCCGTGCGCGTTTAGGTGGTGTGTTTCTCTTCTCGCTTACTGGGCTTATTGCGTTTCGTCGCTTCCTCTGCGTTTCAGAGGTTCCTTCCGGGGTGGGTGGGGATCTACACATCCTCTCCTTTCTTGCATGGATCTGCCTACACTTTGCTTGTAGCTGTGTCCACTGCGCCGGCCAAGCATGCCACCGACGCAGTACTCATCTTCTCTGCAATGGGTGCTGGGGCCTCCAGAATCCGTGCCCCTGCCGTGGATGGTTCCACGGGTGGATTTTCGCTATTGTGACTTCCACCTGGAGTAATTAAGTTTTCCATAACCATTACACTTTTTATTTGTATTTTATGCCTACTGCTAGGCTGATGCTATTTGTTGGCCAGCATCTGGCGCTGATAGCCAGCCGGACGCAGACCAATACACCGCTCAGTATGAGGCAGACGTGTAGTGGATTTCAGTCTTCTCATCTTGGCTAGTCTCCTGTCGGGTGACGGGGGTTGTTACCTGACAGTGACCACGTATGGATCGCGGTGGATTTTGCCATGTTAAAGCAGTCAGACACTTTCCCATACAAGTGTGTATGTGAACTGTGTGTATGTAGACAAAGGGGTCCTCGTAGTCAGGTACATTCGACTACAGAATTTTTACTTGTTTTTTGTGTATACATATATTTCCCATACAAGTGTGTATGTGAACTGTGTGTGTGTAGACAAAGGGGTCCTTGTAGTCAGGTACATTCGACTACAGAATTTTTACTTGTTTTTTGTGTATATATATATTTATGTATTTATTTATATGAAGCAGTTCCCCATGAATTAGTAGAAGGACTTACAGTCGCCGTCTCAATAAAAAAGGGAGAGATATCCTGCTGATTGTGAGCTCAATCAAATGGTCTCTTCTGAGCCATCTTTTGAGCATTAATTCTCAGTCTATCTGTGTGGTGACTTATATGACGTGTGATCCGCTCCTCCACGGCCTCCAGGCGTACCTCACGTTGCAGATATGAGTTGAGAACAAATAAATATTAATTATATAAATTTATATATTATTTTTATAAATATAAAATATATAAATGTATTTATATACATATTATTTATTTATTTGTGTGGTGGTTATTATAGAAACCTTTTAGATTTCATTGTTTTATAAAAAAATATAAATAAAAACAAACTAAATGGCAAAATAAATGGAATGACAAAAATAAAGACAAATGTGCTTTAGGAGAACTTTAAAATTTGTGTCAAATCGTAAAAACACACATGTATGCATACATAAAATCATCATCTAAGATAGAGCAAGTTTCCAAGTCTGTTGGGGCTGTAGTTGTAATTAAACAAGAAGTACATGCAAAAGTGTTATAGTTTGCAATATTATCATAGTTACTAAGGTAAATGAATACACAGCGTCTAAAAGATGACAATAAGAATGTTAAAATATAGAGAGTGAAAAGCGCATGTGCCCTTTTTAAATAAGGGGTAGGTTAAGCGTTGTCAGATCTAAAATAAGGATTTAAGAATGTGTACGTTAAGGAACTTAATATTTCTGTTTTAATTTTATTTTTTATACAAAATTTCAAATGGGATGAAAAGAACAATAATTATTAATGTTTTACAAATATAAAGATTAATCATATGGCAACGCTGGTTAAAAAACAGGGGGTGGTTTATGGGTGGGTAGTAGTTTACATACGCATTGTTGGGGATGAAGTAAGCGCAGGGGTGTCGGAAACCGACTCGCTGTGGTTACTCGCTCAATGGCTAGCTGGTTGCCTACTGCATGGTAATGGGTGGCTTTTGTTGGCTCGGTCATCAAGCTACATAAATGGAGAAACGTTGTGCTGATTAATCCTCTGTCGCATCTAGCGTGAATATATGTAACTCATTTTGGTTCAGTTCAAATTGGTTATATTCTGCGTGAGGCCGATACTAACGCGCAACGCAGACTTTCGGTCATTTAAAAAAGTTATACCCACATATACATACACACGTTTATATAGTAATATATATATATATATATATATATATATATATATATATATATATATATATATATATATATATATATATAACTCAGCGTTACATATTTGCCGCGAAAATTATAAAAACTGCTTGACACCCTTGACGAGTTTATAACCAAAGATATAAATTTTAAAATTAGCAAAGTGAAATTATTTTTTTTTATTTATAAAAATAATTGTACAATGTTGACGATTAGGAAATGTGCTTGCTTTATATATAGTGTATATATATGTATATTCCGCTCTTTATTATGG
Organism: Zygothrica quintamaculata; assembly: GCA_037044455.1. Taxonomy (NCBI): domain Eukaryota; kingdom Metazoa; phylum Arthropoda; class Insecta; order Diptera; family Drosophilidae; genus Zygothrica; species Zygothrica quintamaculata. The sequence continues at coordinate 29,256 of JBAMBS010000222.1, read as the reverse complement.
TGATCTGTGCCTGCAATGAACCAATTCATGGTATCCAAATAAGATGTAGTCAACGCATACCCAGATTTGAGGTAAACTTATAATATTGTAAATGTATAAAAAATATTAAATAAACATTTTATTTTGACAAAGTGTTAAAAACAATAAAAAAAATGGTAGTTAAAGCTAAAAACAACCCCAATCAAGCCCTTTTTAAAACATATGTATATAAATATGTACTTGTTCTTACATAAACACGCATACAACTAACAAATGTACATGTTATATTAGTGTGTGTGCACGTATGTGGAAAAGAGTGTATCCTTGTTTTTATAATATTCAAACTGTATATATTCTCAATCAAAATATTTGCAATATTATAAAATTGATAAAAAGACGAACCGAAATAAATACTTTTACCAGTTTCGGTTATTTTTTAAAAATGTAAGTGAACGGCTAAAAATGAAAGTAAGTTACATGTATACCCAGTTTACACACATCTACAATACATACATACATACATACAAATACACATACAGACATAAACATATCATGTGTATATTGTGTGTATAGTGTTATACGGAAACAACCCTTAAGGTTTTGGCGACGATAGCAACAGACCCGACAAAAACAAATCGAGCCAACGCAGCTGACAACTAATAAGAAACAAATGCATATACATTTAAATGTATATACATACATATATTTGTATACAGTTATGTGCATGCATTTTGCAAGCACATTTATAAAATTGATACAAAAATTTAAAAATTCCATCAAAAAACAAGTAAGAAGTCTGTAGTCGAGTGTACCCGACTACGAGAACCCCTTTGCCAACATATACACCCATACACACACATACTCATACATACACACAGTTTTGCACGTAATTAGCCATTGCGCGCACCTTTTAGCCCCCCACGCTCTATAGCGCGATACTTAATGATGTATAACTTCCGTGTTTATTGTTCAATTTTAACGAAATTGACAACGTAGATGAAGAATGGTCTACTCAATATGTGTGCGAAAAATATATTTGATAAGTTAAAATTGTACCTTATAATCGAATTTTTCAAATTGCGGGGGTCAGGAGAGGAAATATGAAAATCTAAAACAAACTCGTATAGCGTACGAACATAACAAATCTACGTTCCAAATTTCGTTGCTATAGCTCTTATTTTGCGCGCACAACTACACCCCCCCGGGGCCCATAACACCACTTTTGATAATGTATAACTTCCGAGATTTTTGATCAATCTTACCCAGAATCACATCATCGATCAATAATGGCCTAATTATGATGTGTGCCAAAAATAATTTGATCGGTTGAAAATTGTGCTTAATAATCGATTTTTTCGAATTGCGGGGGTCAGGGGAAAAAATTCAAAAATAAACTTGTACAGCGTACGAAAATGATAAATCTAGGTTTAAAATTTGGTTGCTCTAGCTCTTATAGTCTCTGAGAAACAAGCGTTCATATGGACGGACGGACGGACGGACGGACAGACAGACGGACAGGGCTAGATCGATTCAGCTAGTCGTCCTGATCAAGAATATATATACCTTATGGGGTCTCCGATAATTATTTCTATGTGTTACATACTTTTGGATTTTGCACATTTTCAATAGCTCTGCTTTGCTTCTTTTTTACAAAAAGGCAATGGGGCTAACTAGCAAAAAACTTGTCATCTTATAAAGAGGCTTTCATGACAGAAAAAATTTTTTAACATAAGCTAGAACTCACTTTATAGTATGCTTTATAAAAATATGTAATAAAAGTACCAAATAAAATAAGTAAATAAGATATTTAATCCTAACAGTGTTTGCTTAGCTGCTACATGTATTTATACTAGGTTTTAATCAGAAGTTTTCAAAACTTACAGGTAAACCTCAAAATAAAGTGAATACAGGTAACACTCCCACAACGCGAATTCGCTCCAACGCGGTTCGAAAATTGCGGACTATTTCTTACAACGCTGTTCTTACAACGCGATTATTACGAATAATTTTCAGTTATCTACTATTTATATTTGAAAACGGTTTAGTTGCCCAAATAAAATTCTTTGCATTTTGTTCATATAATATTTTCATACTTATCTACACTACACTTAAACATTTTTTGCAAAGTAAACAAGTAAGAAGTCTGTAGTCTCTGGAACCAAACTCGGATTTTTGTATGGAGTTAGAGTCCCCTACAACGCGTAGTTTTTCAGCAACCCAACCCCCGTTGTAAGAGTTTTACCTGTATTTACATATTATTTATAGGTGAGCTGGCTACATGATCGCTTTAAGTAATAGAAATAATTCATCGTAGGCTTGCTGGTATTCACGTCCAGATAGGTGTTATAAGGTTAAAAGATGAAGGACTTTTTGTTAACAGCTAAAATTATATTTACACTTTCTATGGATCTAGTCCTACTAGCCCCTTTGCCTTTAAAAAATGCCAAAAGGGGACTATTGGAAATCTGCTAAATCGAAAAGTATGTAACAGATAGAAATAATTATCGGAGACCTTATCAAGTATATATAATCTTGATCAGGAAGAGAAGACGAGTTGATCTAGCCATGTCCGTCTGTCTGTCTGTCCGTCTGTATGAACGCATGTTTCTCAGAGACTATAAGATCTACAGCAACTTTGTAAATTTTGTTAAGATCGATGGGCAAAGAGGCTCGGGTACCCTCGCTTAAGAATTTCACCTTATTTAAACTTTTGATAAATTTTTATTTTTAATGTTATAAAAAGTTTTTTTTTATATTTCTTAATATAGTTAACGTTCTGGGGAAAGCAAGAACTGCATACGATTTAGATATTAAAGCATTTTTTAAATTTGCTGCTTCATAAATTTTATGGTGATATCATGAGGAATGGAATCGATTAACGATATAATTGATACACAGACGTTCAGCCAGCAGCTGGTTGAAGATAATAGTGAATTTATAGCAGTTGGAGAACAGGATCAGGTTCAGGATCGCCAAGGACAGGAAGGCGAATCGGATTGCGATGTTACTGAATCAACGTTGACTGGAATTAAATATATAAGACATAGAACAGATACCGAATCTCCAGCAATTTTAAGTGACGCCATGCAAACGTTAATTGCAACGACGACTACACCGACAACGGAAATACATGGAGATGACGAGTCTAGCTCCTGTCCAGTTGTTATGGTAATCGATGAAATGGGTCATAGTAATGTTCAGACAACGTATCAGATTGTCCCACAGCAGCTGCAGGTGCAGCCTGGCATTTGCAGATCATTGCCAGTGTCCATTCTTCCCTTACATTCCAGCCCTCATGAACGATTGGCTGTAAGTAGTCCAGTTGATTTTGTGGGCTCTGATATCAGTCTAGATGGATTGAGTGTAAGCACAGTAAAGCAAGAGCAAAAAATGATAATTGTTAATACGGATACTGTTGACGGTAGTTCCAGCAATGGAATTCAGCATCACTCGATTAACCGTAGATCCAATCCACGTCTTGATGTAAATTTATCGAATATTAATGTAAGCGTTATTGATGATTTATCATCGGATGGTGGTGTTGAGGAGGTCACATTAAATCAACATCACCGACAGATTATGGAGCAACAACAGCATCTTCATCATCATCTTCATAATCATCATCATCATCATCCTCATCATCATGTACATAACCAGCAATATAGCCATCGTCTGACAGCACCACAGGAATTAAACCATCATCATCATCATCAACGTCATCATCGGCAACGGCCAGTACAATTAGGTATAATGGGTGAGGATCACAGGGAGGCTCTGTCGGTCATTGTACAAACACACGGTGAGGATGAGGATGATGCTGATGAGGATGAGGATGGGGATGGGGATGATGATGACCGTAATCATGATTCTGGAGGACACCTAATCAGCCCTGCACTAAGTGTTGATAACACACTAGCACATAGTACGACGTATCAAACATTGACTTCGGTCAGCAACCGCATATCAACACCGGACTTTAGTCCAACGTCATATGCTACACTGACTCCCATTCAGCCACTTCCGCCCATATCAACCATGTCGGATAAATTTGCCTACACGGGCCACATTTCCGGTAACACTAATTCATCTGGCGGCTCTAACGAAAATAGTGTCACTTCTACAGTTAGAATAAACTCTTGTCTTGGCGGAGGAAGTACAGCTGACACAAGCAATGAAGAGTGCGCTTCATTTACAAGCTTACCTATACCTTTAGGAGGTGCACACCAAGGCTCTTTAGGCAACTTAAGCTTAAGTGGATTAGATGGTACTCAATCACCATATTCTTCTTATGAAAAATTATCCTCTTTGATTTCACCTCCGCCTCACAGCTATGTCACCTCACCACCACATGGTTTGTCAGCCATAGTTGGCTCATGCGATCTGCATACACAGAATTCATCGGTACCTTCACCGGTACGTGGTTCAGTTGTACAAGATAGTTGCATAGTTGATGGTGCAATTTCACCTTCATCGGAATTACATACACACTCACCACGACTTCATCTTAATGTGCATAAAACAGTCTCAGTTGAGCAAGTACTTGGTCATGGACATGAACACGGAAACGGACATGGACTCAATCACGCGCACGTACACAATCAAAACAATCAGACTATGCAATTGATACCGGAGGCACTACGGAAACATGTCATATGCCTCTCTCCGATAAGCGGTATAGCTGATACCATTGTTGGCAACGATTACGAGGCTTCATACAGCACACATCAACAGGATCATGATCTTGTCCTGGCTACATCACACTTATCAACTAATTCGACAGGAGGACGCAGTTCCCAGTTACGCCTACAACAAAGCCCAACCGTTAGTCCACATTCGGTGTCTGCTGGATCGGTAATCTCCATGTCAGTACACTCACCTGCATCGGGAGTAACATTAAATCCTCATATTAATGGTGGATCCGTTGCAAATCTATCGGTTGAACTACCCGTTATTGTGTCACTATCTTCAACACCCCAACCGGGCTCCGGGTCTGATAATTGCAGCACTGTGAGGATTGGGGAAATTGGGCAAAGACAAGGGCAGCATCTACCTCAAGGACTACTCCATACAAATATAAAAATTCAGCAAGATATAAATGAATGCAATGTACATCATAATGAGCATAGTTTTGCTAGTCCTAATTCTAATGTGAGCAATATAAATCATCATCAAAATGGATTCCTCCGAGAACAGGCATCAAAGGGGACAACGCATTCATTACCCAAGCCAACTTCAGAAGCGACTTCAGTAGCAGCGGCACTCAACTCTCAACCAATAGGTAATGGAAACATAGCTGCTACTCGTTCTAGTGGTAGCACAGCCAATGATATGGAGGAGATTAATACTAAGGAATTGGCACAACGCATCTCCGCTGAGCTAAAGCGTTATAGTATTCCGCAGGCAATTTTTGCGCAACGAGTGCTTTGCCGTTCGCAGGGCACATTGTCTGATCTTTTGCGCAATCCAAAGCCATGGTCAAAGCTTAAATCTGGACGCGAGACATTTCGCAGAATGTTTAAATGGCTGCAGGAACCGGAATTTCAACGTATGTCTGCTCTACGCATGGCTGCCGCACAGATCCCTCAGCGTCCGACAACAGTAACTACTTCTGGGGGATCAGGCTCAGGACCCATTGGGCTTTCTGCAAACTCAACATCGATAACATCAACGACATCTACTTCAGTTCTTGCAAATTCAAATCTAGATGCAAACCATTCATCAAGCATATCGGGAAATGGTCAGTAAAAAATCTTAATGTATATTTTTCGCAAATATAATGTAATATATTATTAGCTATGCTATGCTCATCTGTTTCTGGAGGTTCTACTGGATCATCCAATGTTAATTGCCGGCGTAAGGAGGAGCCACATATAGAGCAGATGCCACATCCAAAAAAGCCCCGTTTAGTGTTTACTGATCTGCAGCGGCGGACATTACAAGCTATTTTTAAGGTAAGGTTATAGTCAAGATATAGTACGATTGAAAATTACTAATCAAGAACTGTTCAATTCAATTTAAAGTGAATTTATTACTATGCAATAAGATTTACTCAGTTCCTGAGTAAAAACCAGCTTATTCAGAAGAAGATATAAGTTATGTATACGCTGACGTATTACCCATATATTTATTAACTCAACAAAACTAACGTTTAACGAGTCCATAACTCATAAACACCCACAAATTTGTATCCGATCTTTCGAACTTCGACCTTGCCCTGCATCTTAAATTTAGTTCTGAATGCAAACTTAGCATAAATGAAATGTAATAAATGGCAAGCAGTCTAACACCTTTTACTCATTTGGGTGCATCCTATTTGTTTATGTATATGTCTTTAAGTGGCTTTTGACCATTTTGATTTGGTTGAAACAACCATCAAAACGATACCATTTAGCCATGTCCGACTATCCGTCCGTGCGTCTGCAAATTTTAAACCACCATACATTCATTGTTTTTGTACGCTATACGAGTTTGTTTTATATTTTTAAATTTCCTCCCCTAACCCTCCGCAATACGAAAAAAAAGATTACTTGTCACAATTTTCAACCGATGAAATTTCTTTTTCGCTCACATCATAATTAGGCCATACGTTGTGATTTTCCTTAAGATTGAACAAAAAACACGGAAGTTATACAACATTAAGTATCGCGTTATGGAGCACGGGGGTTAAAAAGTGCTCGAAATGGCTTAAAGTGCTTCTAGATTTGTATGTATATGTGCATATGTGTGTTATTATTATTTATTTAATCTTTGTGTAATGTTCTCAGTTTCTAATGTAAATACATTGATTTTAGGAAACAAAGAGGCCTTCAAAGGAGATGCAAGTTACAATAGCACGTCAGCTGGGACTGGAACCAACCACAGTGGGTAATTTTTTTATGAATGCACGTAGACGCTCTATGGACAAGTGGCGTGATGATGATGGAAATAAGAATGTACAACATACGAATGATAGGCATATAGCACAAGCACAAGATGAACTAGATGAAGAACGGGAGGAGAGCAATAATGCAACGTCGCATGGGCATTATAGTAGTAGTCTACATACAACAGCAATGTCACCTATTGGTAACTTTGATGATGAGAATGAAATGGATCTGGAGCTGGAGCACCATGATTTCTTGGCTGACGATCATGATGGCGATGATCATAATGATATATTGTGACATAATAGCAAATCCAATCGATTACAACATGATCAGCACAGTCATCTACCTACAAATTCCTACAATGGAACTCGCACGTACATTTATTCTGGGGTGTGTAATCACATCCGCACCCCCACCCGCACCTACACCGATTCTGATTCTAGTTCCAATTTTAATTCGGAAGATCAGAATACCGGTACAAGTTTTAGCAAAGTGCACATTAGTCCTTGCACCCCAGAGAAACCAAAAAGAAACGGTTTTCTTACGCGCACTAATCAACGGCCAAAACGGGAGGAACGGGCGCATGAAGAGACACAAATTCAGGATTATATACAGCATATTGTCAGGACAAACTTTATACTGAAAAGTGAGAGGGTTGATAGTTATGTGAATTGTGGTGATCCTTCGCATATGGATTTTTTCGAAATAACACTCCCACAAAAATTACAATCATATAATTTAAATAAATCAATTGATTCAGATTCTGAATCTGGTAAATGGTTACCAACTATTGACAATTTAGAGGTTTCTGATGGTATTGAATACTTAAACAGTCAAGTCAATGACAATGATGTAGATACTGTTAATAGTCACAGTATAAGCAGCTTCAATACACCAAAACTTGCATCTACTGACTTTACAAAGCACTTCAAATACAAGAGATCTCTAGTGCACTAAGCTTTATTTACTATGCACTAAATAAAATAAATCAACCCAAGTTCAAATTATAAAATATTTTCCAACCAAAGCTCTCCGCAATTATCTTTTCAAAAATTTAGTGGTAAAATTGTGTCTATCTTAACTTTAAAAAAGAAACTAGTTTTATTAAAGGCTCTAAATTGTATATTACTTAAAAGATTAAAAACCAATAGCATCAATTTCAGGTTAATTAAACGATACGGCTTTAAAATTTTCTCCTTAATTACATTGTGATTATATATATTTTTTTTTATTATATTATAGTATAAATAAAATTTTATATTTGTTATTTTATTATAGTTATAATTTTTAATAATTTATAACACTAATAATTTTTTATTTTTTATTTAATATTTTTCTTATTATTACATACTCCTTATTGGTGTACATATTTTATTATTATATTATTATTTAATTTGTAATATGCTTTCTGTGTACTGATTCTATAAATTATATTTATATTACTTCAACAATTTAAACTATCCGTAATTACTTATTTATCTATAAATTTATATTATCTAATTTCTTCGTGGCAAAATGGCAATATTAGTTAAAAAATTTTTTTATTTAATAAAATATGTATGTTTTTAATTAATGACTTAAATAACTGTAATATATTCATTGAATGCGATCCAAAACAAAAAACTAAACAATACAAATATTTGTGAAATATGTAACTAAATCTAGTCAAATTAATAAGAAAAATAGTAATAGATCAAGTTAATAATGAATATAGCAAAACAAATTTACATAATTATCTTACTGGCTTACTCAGTTATATAACAAAACCTTTCCAAATTTATTAAATTTTAAATGTAAATATGTAATACAATTATAATATTGTATAATAAACAATAATTAAAATTTGGTGGGTAAATGTACATTTTTGAAAATAAGCTGAGTGTGTATCCAATATGCTTAGAATACGTAAAACGCAAAAATGTATTTGTATTTTTCCCACTTAAGTTAGTGGAACACAAGAAACAAAAATTTATTGAAAAATAATTAGCATATTCACTTAGCAATAATAAGTACATTCACACAAAAGTTCATTATTAATAAAAGCAATTAAATTCAATAATAACTTTCAGGTAAAAGTGCAGAGGAAATGATATTTTAGTCAATTTAGTTTAAAAAGTGCAAAAATTATCATACTCAAACACAATAGTATATATAGTGCACAGAAATACACAAACACCAGCAGTTGCATAAAAAATACTCGTATTTCGTATTTGGAATACAAAGCGTAAGTTTATGTTAAGCCATTCGAAGAATAAATAAAAATACTTGAGTGTGTATAAAACAAGTAAATAAAGTAATAAATAAAAACCGAATATAAACAAATATGTGGTTAATCTTCTTTTCCCATATTTTATGGGTTGGGTCATACCAATTATTAATGTAATAAAAACCTACCATCAATGGAAATTCAGTTTTAGCCTCTGCGTTTAAAAAATGTTAAAAAGCAGCTGTAACAGGTTGAAATAATCATCTGTTCATAAAGAACATATATTCCTGATCAGGATGACTAGCTGGGTCGATCTAGCCATATCCGTCTGTCCATCTGTATGTGCGTATTTGTGTGTATGTCTGTGTATGTAGGCTAAGGGGCTCTCGTTGTCGGGTACACTCGAATACAGATTTATTACTAGTTTAAAGTTTAGATTGACACAATTTTACCAATAAATTTATGAAATATATAAATTATGATAATTGCAGAGAACTATGGTTCGAATATATTTTATACACAAATTTACTCACAGATTTCTTCAGGTTAACCAGACTATTATAATTAAATTTGCCCTTGTTATTCCAAGTATTGACAGTACACTCAAAACTGTGCTTAATAATCGTGTTTTTTGTACTGCGGTCAGGGGAGGAAATTCAAAAATATAAATCAAACTCATGTAGCGTACGAAAATAACGAATCTAGATTCTAAATTTGATTGCTCTAGGTTTTATAGTGTCTGAGAAACATGCGTTCCTACGGACGGAAAGACAGATTGACTAGATACATTGACTCGGCTAGTCAACCTGATCTAAAATATATGTACTTAATGGGGCCTCCAATGATTATTTCCACCTGTTACATAGATTTGCATTGGATCCCTATTAAAGGCAAAGGGGCTAAAATGTAAAAAAATCTGTAAACGAGTGTATTCGACCACGAGAGCCCCTTTGGCTACATACACAGTCATACACACACATTTGCACACCTACACACAGTTCCACATGCACTTTAATGGGACGGGATGGGGTCTTATATGGTAAAGTGTCTGATTGGCTTTAACCTGGCAAGGCCTGCCAAGATCCATAACAATGAACATCCAAGCAACTTATCGCCTCCACATGGTATCCCTGGTAGCAAGCTCCTCGTCGACCGACGAGAAGACTGACTGAGAAGGCGATAAAAGAAAAATTCTGAATGCGTCTGTACCCGAATCCGGCGGCATTCTAGTTACCGTCTGCCCCATTCGGGGTGGCTATCTCGAACGACGCAACACTCTGTGTGCCCCTGTGAGTAGGGAAAAAATGCACGAGTACTACCCAAATATGAAAGATTCAAAAAGGAATGCTCCTACGGTGCAGGAAGTCGGAAACTCAGTGCCGGCGACTATGAGGGGTGAGAAAGCAGGCTCCCATTCGTTCATATCCAGCGACCGCAGTGTTGGAGAGGTGGTAAACTTGGCCTCCCCAAGATCGACTACTACAAGTCATCAACAGAAGCAGAGGACTGTCCATATGATTATCGTACCGACTCAGAGATCAGCCTCAAGATCACCCTCGGATACGCCACTTTGCCCATAAGACTTGTCCATTGTGGGAATAAATGAGGTTCTACAGAGCCTGGTCGTAAGTATGTGGGAACGGATAGCTTCCTGTTTACGGCCTTCGAGACACAGCACACGAGCAGAAAAAGAAGCTTCGGCAGACACGGGACAATAAGCACAGGCCTAAGAATGGAGGCACCGTACACCCGATGCAAAAGATACCTCCGCCCCTGAAGAAGGGTACAGCAGCAGTTTCCTACAAGGATTTTAGACGGCTAAAAATGGAAGTCACACCAAGAAAGAACTTGCGCCACAAGCCGGAGGCAATCATTGTTTCCAAGTACGAAGATTGTCTCTACGCTGATATACTTTTGAAACTCAAGTCTGATCCCACCCTGAGCCAGATCGCGAAAAACGTATTTCAAAATACGTAGGATCCAGAAAGGCAAGATATTGCTTGAAGTCCCGAGCCAAGCTACCGGGTGTGTAGCCACCTTTAAAGCGGGGATACAGAAAACGGTAGCAAGTCAGGCGCGAAACGGACAATTCTGCTTTGTAACGCTGGATGAATCTGTATTTTCGGAGGACCTTTGCTTGGGTCTGACTATCCAGCTGGAGGATATTACGATCTACAAAGAGGACGTATGAGGCATACGCGGGCATCCCTATCGCTTACACTAAATGATGCCATCAAACTGCTAAAACCGGCACCGTCGTAGTAGGATGGTCTAGATGCAAAACGGACAATTCTGCTTTGTAACGCTGGATGAATCTGTATTTTCGGAGGACCTTTGCTTGGGTCTGACTATCCAGCTGGAGGATATTACGATCTACAAAGAGAACGTATGAGGCATACGCGGGCATCCCTATCGCTTACACTAAATGATGCCATCAAACTGCTAAAACCGGCACCGTCGTAGTAGGATGGTCTAGATGCCGCGTCACACAAGACGAAACCCATCAGAAGCTACAGATGCCTGGGACATGGACACAAATCAGGCTCGTGCAAAGAGCACGACAGAGGTCACTCAGACATGATATTGAATGCGTCGGGCAAGGCAGCAATAAGGTGCTGTGGTAATTACAGCGCCCAGGAGATACACTCCCTCAGGAAACGCTGCTTCGCCTACGCCAAAATCAAAACCTTCAATATGGACAGTATGCTCCGCCAAGCAAATAACTAAAGGAGTTTGAGCATATGCTCGCGCTGCTTGTCAACGACGGCAATGGCAAGTCCCCAGTACTCGTGAAGCAGTCCTTGTACCATTAGAAGCGGACTTTGGCTTTTAAACGCAATGTGCCAACTTCATCTGGTCCTAAACGACGGGTGGAAGCTTACGTTTACTAACGACAGAGGTTCATCATCTTTGTAAGTGCTGCACTACAGGTTTGGCATTGGACGGTGAATGACGTAACGAGATGGCAGGTATTGAGCAATGACCGGCGGACACACAAACTTATCCCGGACGCGGCGAAATGGATCCAGTGTAAACACAAAAAACTGGAACACCACTTGACGCAGCTCCTAACAGATCTTGGATGTTTCCGATCCTATTTATATAGATTTAAACACACATGCACTCCTAATACACCACTAGACACCCAAAGGTTGGATACGGTGCCATGAGGTGATCGTCAGCATCATGCAACGGGTGCGGGCTGATGAAATAGCCAACCGAACCAACAGCGTTGCATAAATTCGGACGACCTGTGTGATGGCGGGTCAAGAATACCATCGCAGCTCCCTCAGATTGTCGTAAAAGGCGACTAAAGAGCCCACCCAAGGAACCGAAAATAGGTAGCTTTTAGTAGCAAGCGTGCGCTTGTTTGGGCACTACATCCTGCTTACCGATGGAATACCCTTAGCAACAGTGCCGGTGAGCACACGAAAGGATATAAAGAGCATACGACGGCTTTTAGTGCTTAGGCGAACCCTTAAGTCCCGAGTCCCACATATTCATCTACCTCCCGTAGATGTCGAAAGTCTTGAAGATTTTCTGGCACAGGTGCAACACCAAAAAAAAAAAACAGGTAAAAAATCTGTGGTCGAGTGTAGAAATTTAATTAGTTGAAAATTGTGCTTCATAATCGTGTTTTTCGTATTGCGGGGTCAAAATACCGAATCTAGATTTCAAATTTGGTTGCTGTATCTCTTATAGTATAGGACAGATATAGCTAGATCGACCTTATGGGGTTTCCGATTCTTATTTGTACCTGTTACACACTTTTCAATTTTGCACAAATCCATTACTTCTGCTATTTTTCAAGGGAAACGGACTTAAAATATTAAAAATAATAACAATCATAATAACAATTATAACAAGTAAAAAAATCTGTAGTCAAGTGTACCCGACTACGACATTCTCTTTGCTTACAGACACAGCCAAGCACACACATACGTAATGTATAACTTTCATGTTTTTTGTTCAATCTTATTGAGATTTACAACGTATGTGACAAAAAAAAATTGATCAGTTGAATATTGTGCTTGGTAATCGTCAGGGGAGAAAATTCAAAAATCTAAAACAACCTCGTATAGCGAAAATAATGAATCTATATTTTAGGTATCTAGGAGAAACAGACGTTCATACAGACGAATGGACAAACGGACATGGCAAGATCGACTCAGCTGGTCGTCGTGATTAAGAATATATATACTTTACGGGGTCCGATGGTTATTTCTACCTTTTACATAATTTTCGTTTTTGCACAAGTCCATTAGTTCCATTTTGGTCTTTTTGAAGGCAAACGGACTAATGATAATAAATTACCTCATACTATTAATATGAATATTAATTATATATTCAGTACTCATGGCACATTAGCTGATTCAAAACAAACTTAGTCAAACATGTGTTGCTATACGAATAAATAATATTGTTTCGTGCAAAGACCCCATAGTACTAAAATAAACTGTCAGTATAATATTCACTATAACTGGTTCCAAAAGTGCATGAAGATTGGTATGCAAACAGATCGTATCATACATACATCGTTCCGTGGCACGACCCCATTATACTTAAATAGTATTTTAAGTATTTTCTAACACAGAATGTAAATTTGTAGACGACCATGCCAAGTGGCTATACTATTTGTATTTATAAATTTAAATTTATGAATTTTTTGGAGGAGTTTTAACTCATTAGATACCTTAAAACTTAATCAAAATGAAAATATTTAAGACTTGTACATTGGTTTACTTAGATAAAAACTAAAATCAAGATATTTTTCACTAATGGTGACATTTCTCTGCAAGTGTGTTTTGTATGTATACAGAATTTTTTTGGTTGTTTTGTTTGATTGTGTTTATACACAAACGCATACTCATAAACATGTGCGTGTGTGCGATGTCTAGTTAAAATTAGTTTGATTAAAATCCATTTCTAAGTTTTGTTTTTATGGTAGTTTAATGTATAAATATATAACGTGTTCAAGTAGGAGTGTATTTGAAAAATATGTGTAAAAACGACCTATACAACTCCAACAAGAAAATCGAAAACTGTAAACCGAACTGCATCAGCACACAGATAATCTTATTTAGAGAATTTACAGGGTAGAAACCGAACATAAGAGAAGTTGCCTTCTATGTAGGCTGACTTAGAATGCTGTCCACAACATCTAGAGGCGCTAGCCAATCACCAACTAACACTGATGCATCAGCAACAGCAACAAAAATTGAGTGTATTGAAAGCTTGAGAACAGTTAAAGGTAAGCTTAAAATAAACCAAAAATATTTGTATAGAATTTATAAAATTTATATGTCAAAATAGAGAATATCGGCATCACGAAGACAGCACAAACAATGTCTGATGAGACAGCCGGTACTTCCAAGAACGTTACTAACGCCAGTAGCAGCAGTAACAGTAGCAACAACAACACTAGTAGCAACAACATCAGTAGTAACAGCAATAACAATTCTGGTAACAATGTAAGTTCGTCCGGGCAAACAGAACCAGTTGCACCCCAAGGAGCAATAGCAGCTTGTAGTGCACGGACGAGTAATACTGTCAACTCTCCAACACATGTACAAAATGGCAGTGAGCTTTCAAATAAAATCGCTAACGTCAACAGCAGCAATAATAGCAATAGCAATAGTAACAACATATCCTCAAGTTTAGCTCAAATAGTGGAAAGTGAATTACATCAGGAGGATATGTTAAAGAGAAAAAAAATCAATATAACAGAGGAAGATAACGGTAAGATGCTAAAAAAATGAGTGCAATTTAAAAATCTAGATTTAGGAGTTTTATATAACATTAAAAAATTATAAATACAAATTCGATTGTTTTTTCACAGTCAAGGTTAATGCCACGATAACAAATGTAAACACAGCACTAGATAAAGTTAGTCAAAGTAGCGGACTACTTGGTAATAGCAATTCAAAAATTGGACATGTTAATGCAACCTTAACTGTTGTTAAAGAAGAGCCTGCAGATCTGTTAAGTAGCTTGGTGAACATGAAGAAAGAGGAGAGCTTCTCACCAAGTATATCTCCAGTAGGTTTTGGATCTATTGGTATTTCTTCTGCTAATAGTAGTGCACCGGATAGATCTGTTACACCTGGTATGTAGCATTGGTTTTCTTAAACTATTTGTTTTTCATAATTGTTAATTTTTTATTGCTAGTTAAAATGGAACTTAATGCAGATAAGCCTACATTAGTTATGGGTCTGAACACTGAAGATATTGTTAGTTGCAATCCACATTTAAACACATTAGCTGCTGATCGTATAAATGAAGGCGCACACTCCAATGCGTCTGGCCCATGTGTTGGTGCTGGATTAACTGGTTCTGGTCAAGGCACAACACTTGGCCTTACCGCACCAAACTTTATAGGCAGTAATAGTATGGGAAATGCACTTGGAAGTTTGGATTATATGCAGCAACAAAATCATATATTCGTCTTCTCTACGCAGCTGGCGAACAAAGGCGCCGAATCCGTGCTTAGTGGTCAGTTCCAGACAATCATTGCTTACCATTGCACGCAGCCAGCCACAAAAAGTTTTCTTGACGATTTTTTTATAAAAAATCCAATGAAAATAAATAAAATACAGCGCCAAAATAATTTAGGATTAAATATTTGCAATATGCCTGGTTCTGGTAGTGTACAACCTTGGCAAAATTCAAACATTAATAATAATCCAACTGGAAATATGAATCCAAGTCCAAACCCGAATCTAACAAAAACACTACAACCACCACAGAAACAAGCAGGTGGCATCAAAACACATTTTAATAACCAAAATGATAACAGCAAGCGAAACAGTTTTACCGATCCTTCCCCAGCTGACTCCCTTGTGAATGAAGGTGATTTGATGTGCTGGGAAACGGAAAGTGCGGGCGTACGTGAGATAGCGTCAGGACCAAGTGAATCCTTAAAGCTTATAGATGGTGTTGAAAACGTGATTGGCAGCCTGGGAAAATGCAACAACGATATGAGCACTGATAGCAATACTATGTCATTGCAAGGTGTCAAAGTGCCGGATGAAAATCTGACACCACAGCAACGCCAGCATCGAGAGGAGCAACTGGCAAAAATCAAAAAAATGAATCAATTTTTGTTTCCGGAAAACGATGGTGCAGGTAATCAGTCAAACAAAATGCCAAGTGACACTGCAATGGCAAACATAATAATGAATATGCCAGGTACAACAAATGCACAAATGCGACAAATGCAGTTGGGTGAGGATGTATTGATGCAAATGCCTTTGGCAGCTGATGTTATTTGTGACATTGGGGCCGTTATATCGTGCAATAATGGTCAAAAAAGCAGTCAGTCAGCAACGGGAGGGTCGGGGTCTGGAATAGGCCCAGGGCCAGTAGCAGGAGTTGGACCCGGTGCTGGAGTTGGCAATGTCAATATGAACGTTGTTAGCATGCAATGTCCCAATACCCCTAACTTGATGAGCAATTCACCTGAAATGATTGGATCTTTTGCTAATACAAATTGTGGCATGATGGGAGTATCAACGGGAACGGGCGATAAAGTGGGAGGAACACTCGGTAACCAGGATACCCATATATCTATGCCTCAAGGTAACATGTCACAGTTAGAATGGACGAAGATTCAACAGCAATATTTTGAGGAGCGACTGAAAAGCGGCAAAACTGGGTGCAGACCGACTGGAATTTCTATCTCTGGCCCGGGATCTGGCCAAAGTTCAGCTCAAGGTATACAGCACGCGATTGGAGTTGGAGTTGGTTCTGCTCCCGTTGGATCATCAACTACAGCAATGCGTAATAACGTACAGGGACCTCCTCCACCTTATCATCCCACACAACGTTCAGCTTCGGTGCCAATTGCCACGCAATCACCCAACCCATCAAGTCCAAATAATCTCTCCCTTCCATCCCCACGCACAGCTGGTGCCCTGGGTTTGCCATCAAATTCACCAAACATAGAATTACCGACAACAAATTCAACTTCAAACACAACTACTTCAGGTGGTATGGGTTCATTGACGACGTCGAAAAACTGCTTTCAAGCAGAAGCAGGTTCACCATCAAGCCGTCATCGAGGTGGCACCAATCCGACGAATGTCTTGAATCATCATCTTAATAGCAATCCCAGTACGCCGCTTTCCCATATCTCACCGAAAGAACTAGAGTCTTTTACTACAACACCAACTGCAGGTAAAAATTATTCCTTTTTAACCCCTTTGCCTTTTTGTAAAAAAGAAAAAAATCGGAGCTATTGGAAATGTGCAAAATCCAAAAGTATGTAACACATAGAAATAATCATCGGAGACCCCATAAAGTATATATATTCTTGATCAGGACGACTAGCTGAATCGATCTAACCCTGTCCGTCTGTCTGTCCGTCTGTTCGTCCGTCCGTCCGTCCGTCCGTCCGTCCGTCCGTCTGTTCGTCCGTCCGTCCGTCCGTCCGTCCGTCCGTCCGTCCGTCCGTCCGTCCGTCCGTCCGTCCGTCCGTCCGTCCGTCCGTCCGTCCTCCGTAGGAACGCCTGTTTCTCAGAGACTATAAGAGCTAGAGCAACCAAATTTTAAAAAACCAAATTTTATAAAAGTTTGTTTTTGATTTTTAAATTTCTTCCCCTGACCCCCGCAATTCGAAAAAATCGATTATTAAGCACAATTTTCAACCGATCAAATTTATTTTTGGCACACATTATAACTAGGCGATTTTTGATCTATGTTGTAAATTTGGGTAGGATTAATCAAAAAAATCGGAAACATCATCAAAAGTGGCATTATAGGTCTGCGGCGGGGGGGGGGGGGGGGTATAGTAGTGCGCGCAAAATAAGAGCTAGAGCAACGAAATTTGGAACCTAAATTTGCTATGTTCGTACGCTATACCAGTTTGTTTCAGATTTTAGAATTTCCTCCCCTGACCCCCGTAATTCGAAAAAATTGATTATAAGACACAATTTTCAACCGATAAAATTTCTTTTTGGCACACGTATTAATTAGACCATTCCTAATTTACGTTAAGATCGTTAAGATTGAACAATAAACACGGAAGTTACAGAACATTAAGTATCGCGTAATAGAGCGCGGGGGCTAAAGGTCTTAAAGTTCGTGCAGAACTGTGTGTATGTGTGTGTATGGCTGTATATGTTCGCAAAGGGGCTCTCGTAGTCGGGTACACTTTACTACAGATTTCAATTTTTTTTCATATTTTAAGGTGACCTTAAAAATACGCGGCCAAGTCCCCAACGACTACGTTCACCTGGCAATGGTGGAAATCCGAACACCAACAATGCAAATCATTTAATTGAACCTATCAACATGGATGGCCGGTTTCCCGCCTCTAGTCCAGGACTGAACTTCAACCAACATACTCATTTACAAGGCAATCAAAGTACAATTATGAATGCTTATAAAGGACCTAATGGTAATAGTCCCCTGGAAATAAATGTAAATATAATTATGTTTATTTTTATTATATTGTATTACTAATTTTAAAATTGTTAAGCGACAAAACTGTGGCCCTGGTGTGACTGTTGGAGCCATTGGACCTAATGGAACTGGTGTACCTGGACCCATACAATTTGCGCGTCGCTCTGATAATATGCCGCTTAATCCAAATAGCTCCAACAGTCGACCAGCTCAGAACAAACTGACACAAAATTTTGATCCTATATCATCTTTGGCTCAGATGTCACAGCAACTAACCAGCTGTGTCTCTGGCGTTGGTGGTAGTCCCGCCGGCGGGATGAATATGATGGGCTCTGGCCCGACGGACATGACTATAGAGCAAACTGGTATGATGCCTACTTTAGATGCGACGGGTATTGATAATATGAGTCATGGAAGTGCGGGCAATGCTCCTAATAATTGTAATACAATTAATCCGTTGATGAACTCAATGGGTCAACGCATGTTAAATCCCAAAATTTGTGGTTTAGGAGCTGGATTTAATACAGGATCTAATGGTGTTGTGCGTGATGCACCTGGTGGTGTTTCTGGTCAAGGTTCAGGTCCTGGCCCAGGGTTTCATGGCATACTACCCCCTGGCGCACGCATGATGGGACGCATGCCCGTTAACTTTGGACCCAATTTTAATCCTAATATCCAAGTAAGAGCAAGTGGACCCAACACCATACAGTATATGCCAGTACGTCCAAACGTTCAAAACAACAACAATACTAACAATGGAAACAATGTGAGGATGCCGCCCAGCTTGGAGTTTTTACAACGTTATGCCAACAATCAGATGAGTGGAAATGGTGGCGGTGGACCGCCAATTGGTCATGTGATTGGTAACGAAGGCGGAGGATCACTGTTACTTGGGCCTGGTTCATTGACATTAAACGCTGCTGGCGATCAACAACAACAACAAAGCAAAATAGGCAACAATCCGAGTGTTAATAGCACCAACGGTATTGGCATAAACTTTTTTCAAAATTGTAATCAATTACCTGTACTTGATAATGAGGCTGCAACCGGCGGCATGCCAGTGCATGAAATGGGCATAGGGCAAGGACCAATGATACGTGGCATGCGTCCACAAGGCGGCATACGTCAACATGGAACCATGAATACTAGAATGCAGGCCCCTGTTAATAGGCAACAAGGACAATTTCCAGTAAATCCCGACAACTTGGAATGCAATGACTCCAATGTAATGTTTACCAATGGACCAGGTAATTGCAACAACGCTGCAGCAGCCATGTTTGCGAGCCAACCAAAACCACAGCATCTGAAGACCATGTCAGCTGGCATGTGTCCCAGTCAAGTGCCTGCTAATGTTGGTATGCAAGGACCTACAGCACAGTTACAAAGTCAAGTTCAAGGACATCACAATAACAGTAACCTTATGACAGCTGGTGTTGGCGGCAACAATGGGCACAATGCTGTCCCTGGTAATGGAGTGAATATCAACTATGTGGGCCCATCTTCAAACGATCTAAAGTATGCACAACAATATCACAGCTTTCAGCAGCAACTCTATGCAACGAATACAAGGAGCCAGCAGCAGCAACAACAACAACAGGTTGCTGGTGGCAACATGTTAACTATTCCACCAAATCTCTCACCGAATCCTGCATTTTTTGTGAACAAGTAATTGATGCAATTCGAAGAACTATTTAAGTGCTAGTCTCCACATCTCAAAGCATCTTGAGCAGCTCCAAATAAGATTTGTTATTAGCTCATAAATGATAATTTGATACAGGATCAGGGCGGAGGAAGAGTATGAAAAGCCAAGTTAATTACAAAGATAAAGAAAAGAGTTTTCATAGTAGACAAAAAATTTTTAAATCCAATCAAATCAAATCAAATGGAATCAGTTCGTTAATTAATTGGTAGGCATATATAATAAATAAAAATACATATACATATATATACATACATTTTATATATATTTATATATATATAAAGTTGAACTGGTTGCAGCTCTATTTACTTATTGTAACATGTACGCTGAACTCTGTATTAAATGCAATAAAGCAAGTATATGTAAAATAATAATTAAATCTTATATATTAATACTTATAGTCTTATTATTATTATCAAAAGTTATTTAAGAGAATTAAATATACACATATAAACGCATGTATATACTTCCATTAAACATGTGAATGTCGAAATTTACGGTATTTTAATAAAATATCTTTCATTTTATGTGTTAAAATTTTGCTAAATATCTAAGAGTTGTTTGTATTCAAACCATACTCTAACCTGAAATAATGGTTTTAATTCCAAACCACAATAATGTAAGCTTTGTCCGGATAGCTATACTAGTGTAATGGTCACATAATGTACCAAGAATTGTAATACAACCAGTATTGTTCCACGAAGCGTCATTTTTAATTGTCGACACTACGAAGTCGACAATGTCGTCAATGTCGACAATGTCGATATTTGTGTCGTTTACAGTATTGTTCAGTTACGTCGTTTATAATCAGCTTCTTCTAGTAAATATTTTACACAGCTTTTTTTGTTAAACACATCACTAATTTTGACGCGTAAGAAGTAAAACAATAAAATGAGTGGACTTAAAAAAACAATGTATATGATGAGCTGGGGTATGATCTCATCAAAATGAATAACAAACATGCTGCATTTTGCAAGAATTGCCAGAAAAATTTACATAATACAGCCGAAGCGCGACTAAGAGCACATAGGTAAATATTCTACACTAGACCAATTATTAATATTGCCTTTTTATTATTTTTAAGAAACGTGTGTAAGATTATTAACGAAAATAATGTGAGTGTTCAAAATTCTGATACATCTACACCAATGGACACCACTATTACTAATATCGTTTGTGAGGATAGTGAGCTGATTATTTTAGATGCTAGCGAGCTTGACTTTAGTGTAAATTTCAACCGGTTTCATTGAATGGTTACTTTATATAAAAAGTACTGTTTTTATTATAGATGGAAAATAGCAAAAATAATACAGATGAATCAGGGATTACACCTTCAAGCCACAAGCCACAAGGCGGCATACGTCAACATGGAACCATGAATACTAAAATGCAGGCCCCTGTTAATAGGCAACAAGGACAATTTCCAGTAAATCCCGACAACTTGGAATGCAATGACTCCAATGTAATGTTTACCAATGGACCAGGTAATTGCAACAACGCTGCAGCAGCCATGTTTGCGAGCCAACCAAAACCACAGCATCTGAAGACCATGTCAGCTGGCATGTGTCCCAGTCAAGTGCCTGCTAATGTTGGTATGCAAGGACCTACAGCACAGTTACAAAGTCAAGTTCAAGGACATCACAATAACAGTAACCTTATGACAGCTGGTGTTGGCGGCAACAATGGGCACAATGCTGTCCCTGGTAATGGAGTGAATATCAACTATGTGGGCCCATCTTCAAACGATCTAAAGTATGCACAACAATATCACAGCTTTCAGCAGCAACTCTATGCAACGAATACAAGGAGCCAGCAGCAGCAACAACAACAACAGGTTGCTGGTGGCAACATGTTAACTATTCCACCAAATCTCTCACCGAATCCTGCATTTTTTGTGAACAAGTAATTGATGCAATTCGAAGAACTATTTAAGTGCTAGTCTCCACATCTCAAAGCATCTTGAGCAGCTCCAAATAAGATTTGTTATTAGCTCATAAATGATAATTTGATACAGGATCAGGGCGGAGGAAGAGTATGAAAAGCCAAATTAATTACAAAGATAAAGAAAAGAGTTTTCATAGTAGACAAAAAATTTTTAAATCCAATCAAATCAAATCAAATGGAATCAGTTCGTTAATTAATTGGTAGGCATATATAATAAATAAAAATACATATACATATATTTACATACATTTTATATATATTTATATATATATAAAGTTGAACTGGTTGCAGCTCTATTTACTTATTGTAACATGTACGCTGAACTCTGTATTAAATGCAATAAAGCAAGTATATGTAAAATAATAATTAAATCTTATATATTAATACTTATAGTCTTATTATTATTATCAAAAGTTATTTAAGAGAATTAAATATACACATATAAACGCATGTATATACTTCCATTAAACATGTGAATGTCGAAATTTACGGTATTTTAATAAAATATCTTTCATTTTATGTGTTAAAATTTTGCTAAATATCTAAGAGTTGTTTGTATTCAAACCATACTCTAACCTGAAATAATGGTTTTAATTCCAAACCACAATAATGTAAGCTTTGTCCGGATAGCTATACTAGTGTAATGGTCACATAATGTACCAAGAATTGTAATACAACCAGTATTGTTCCACGAAGCGTCGTTTTTAATTGTCGACACTACGAAGTCGACAATGTCGTCAATGTCGACAATGTCGATATTTGTGTCGTTTACAGTATTGTTCAGTTACGTCGTTTATAATCAGCTTCTTCTAGTAAATATTTTACACAGCTTTTTTTGTTAAACACATCACTAATTTTGACGCGTAAGAAGTAAAACAATAAAATGAGTGGACTTAAAAAAACAATGTATATGATGAGCTGGGGTATGATCTCATCAAAATGAATAACAAACATGCTGCATTTTGCAAGAATTGCCAGAAAAATTTACATAATACAGCCGAAGCGCGACTAAGAGCACATAGGTAAATATTCTACACTAGACCAATTATTAATATTGCCTTTTTATTATTTTTAAGAAACGTGTGTAAGATTATTAACGAAAATAATGTGAGTGTTCAAAATTCTGATACATCTACACCAATGGACACCACTATTACTAATATCGTTTGTGAGGATAGTGAGCTGATTATTTTAGATGCTAGCGAGCTTGACTTTAGTGTAAATTTCAACCGGTTTCATTGAATGGTTACTTTATATAAAAAGTACTGTTTTTATTATAGATGGAAAATAGCAAAAATAATACAGATGAATCAGGGATTACACCTTCAAGCCACAAGCCACAAGGCGGCATACGTCAACATGGAACCATGAATACTAAAATGCAGGCCCCTGTTAATAGGCAACAAGGACAATTTCCAGTAAATCCCGACAACTTGGAATGCAATGACTCCAATGTAATGTTTACCAATGGACCAGGTAATTGCAACAACGCTGCAGCAGCCATGTTTGCGAGCCAACCAAAACCACAGCATCTGAAGACCATGTCAGCTGGCATGTGTCCCAGTCAAGTGCCTGCTAATGTTGGTATGCAAGGACCTACAGCACAGTTACAAAGTCAAGTTCAAGGACATCACAATAACAGTAACCTTATGACAGCTGGTGTTGGCGGCAACAATGGGCACAATGCTGTCCCTGGTAATGGAGTGAATATCAACTATGTGGGCCCATCTTCAAACGATCTAAAGTATGCACAACAATATCACAGCTTTCAGCAGCAACTCTATGCAACGAATACAAGGAGCCAGCAGCAGCAACAACAACAACAGGTTGCTGGTGGCAACATGTTAACTATTCCACCAAATCTCTCACCGAATCCTGCATTTTTTGTGAACAAGTAATTGATGCAATTCGAAGAACTATTTAAGTGCTAGTCTCCACATCTCAAAGCATCTTGAGCAGCTCCAAATAAGATTTGTTATTAGCTCATAAATGATAATTTGATACAGGATCAGGGCGGAGGAAGAGTATGAAAAGCCAAATTAATTACAAAGATAAAGAAAAGAGTTTTCATAGTAGACAAAAAATTTTTAAATCCAATCAAATCAAATCAAATGGAATCAGTTCGTTAATTAATTGGTAGGCATATATAATAAATAAAAATACATATACATATATTTACATACATTTTATATATATTTATATATATATAAAGTTGAACTGGTTGCAGCTCTATTTACTTATTGTAACATGTACGCTGAACTCTGTATTAAATGCAATAAAGCAAGTATATGTAAAATAATAATTAAATCTTATATATTAATACTTATAGTCTTATTATTATTATCAAAAGTTATTTAAGAGAATTAAATATACACATATAAACGCATGTATATACTTCCATTAAACATGTGAATGTCGAAATTTACGGTATTTTAATAAAATATCTTTCATTTTATGTGTTAAAATTTTGCTAAATATCTAAGAGTTGTTTGTATTCAAACCATACTCTAACCTGAAATAATGGTTTTAATTCCAAACCACAATAATGTAAGCTTTGTCCGGATAGCTATACTAGTGTAATGGTCACATAATGTACCAAGAATTGTAATACAACCAGTATTGTTCCACGAAGCGTCATTTTTAATTGTCGACACTACGAAGTCGACAATGTCGTCAATGTCGACAATGTCGATATTTGTGTCGTTTACAGTATTGTTCAGTTACGTCGTTTATAATCAGCTTCTTCTAGTAAATATTTTACACAGCTTTTTTTGTTAAACACATCACTAATTTTGACGCGTAAGAAGTAAAACAATAAAATGAGTGGACTTAAAAAAACAATGTATATGATGAGCTGGGGTATGATCTCATCAAAATGAATAACAAACATGCTGCATTTTGCAAGAATTGCCAGAAAAATTTACATAATACAGCCGAAGCGCGACTAAGAGCACATAGGTAAATATTCTACACTAGACCAATTATTAATATTGCCTTTTTATTATTTTTAAGAAACGTGTGTAAGATTATTAACGAAAATAATGTGTGTGTTCAAAATTCTGATACATCTACACCAATGGACACCACTATTACTAATATCGTTTGTGAGGATAGTGAGCTGATTATTTTAGATGCTAGCGAGCTTCACTTTAGTGTAAATTTCAACCGGTCTCATTGAATGGTTACTTTATATAAAAAGTACTGTTTTTATTATAGATGGAAAATAGCAAAAATAATACAGATGAATCAGGGATTGCACCTTCAAGCTCGTTATCTTCTCTATGCTCGAGTATTACAAGATCTCCAATGGTACCATCAACCAATAGAAAGCGTCTAAATTCTAAAAGAGGTAGTCCCTTCATTTCCCAATTTCTTGATCGACTTCCCCAATCAGAGTTAGATGAGATCAACGAATCATTGTACATAGTATATTTCTAATAAAATAAGATATAAATTTTATACATTAAGTTTATTTTTAATTTGATTTTAATTTACTTAATAAAAACTAAGAAAATAATATAATCTGTATTTAATCAATTGTCGACGTGTCGACGACGTGTCGACATTCAACATTGACGACACGTCGACAATTGTGTAGTCTACACGGTGTAGTCTACACGGCACATCACTGAATACAACTAATCCGATGATGTATTTAGTGGATCAATGTAAATTGTGTGTGGCTTACGACCCGTTTTAATACAGGTGTTGATGGTGTTGTGTATGATGCACTTGTGGCTGTGGCCCAGGCCAAACATCGAAGTAACGTAATTGCTAAATGCAGGGCATGCCAGTACGTCATATGCCGCTCAATTTGGATTTTCTCCAGCAATACGGTTTTCCCACAGTAGTTTGTATACGCAGTTTGAGCATTCGAATATGTGCGAAAAATGCCACCCTTCTGTTCAGATTAAGACCTCGATATTTTCCGTAATTTTGGTGCTGCACTGGTGCGTTGTCAACTATAACCGGCAGTGGGGTGCGATGTTTCAATGTAAGACACATTCGATTATTTTTGGGTGTTAATGGCGTTTTTCTGGTACATATTTTCTTGATAGCAATGTTGTATAACTACCTTGTTTTTCGTTCAATCAAAATGAAATTCACAACGTCTAAAAAAATAGTATTGGTTGAAAATTGTGCTTAATAATGGATTTTTAGCCCGTTTGCCTTTTTGTAAAAAAAGAGCAAAGCGGAGCTATTGGAAATGTGCAAAATCCAAAAGTATGTAACACATAGAAATAATCATCGGAGACCCCATAAAGTATATATATTCTGAATCAGGACGACAAGACGAGTTCATCTAGCCCTGTCCGTCTGTCTGTCTGTCCGTCTGTCCGTCTGTCCGTCTGTCCGTCTGTATGAACGCCTGTTTCTCAGAGACTATAAAAGCTAGAGCAACCAAACTTGAAATCTAGATTCGTTATGTTCGTAGGTTATACGAGTTTGTTTTTGATTTTTGAATTTCCTCCCCTGACCCCCGCAAATCGAAAAAAACGATTATTAAGCACAATTTTCAACCGATCAAATTTATTTTTGGCACACATCATAATTAGATCATTCTTGATCGATGTTGTAAATCTGGGTAAGATTGGTCAAAAATCTCGGAAGTTATAGATCATCAAAAGTGGCGTTTTGGGCCCCGGGGGGGTATAGTAGCGCGCGCAAAATAAGAGCTACAGCAACGAAATTTGGAACGTAGATTCGTTATGTTCGTACGCTATACGAGTTTGTTTTTGATTTTTAAATTTCCTCCCCTGACCCCCGCAAATCGAAAAAAACGATTATAAGGTACATTTTTTAGCCGATAAGATTTCTTTTTCGCACACATATTAAGTAGACCATTCTTCATCTACGTTGTGAGTTTCGTTAAAATTGAACGAAAAACACGGAAGTTATACAACAATAAGTACCGCGCTATAGAGCGTGGGGGGCTAAAAGGCGCGCGCAATGGCTAAGTACGTGCAGAACTGTGTGTATGTATGAGTATGTGTGTGTATGGCTGTATATGTAGGCAAAGGGGCTCTCGTAGTCGGGTACACTCGACTACAGACTTCTTACTTGTTTTTTTTTCGTACTGCGGTGGTCGGGGGAGAAAATTCAGCGTACGAAAATAACGAATCTAGATTTTAAATTTGGTTGCTCTACCTCTTATAACATACACACAACATAGCTCCTCCTCGCTCTATAGCTCATCAACACGGCCAGTCGTCCTGATTAAGAATATATATACTTCATGGGGTCTCATATGATTATTTTTACCTGTCATAGTTTACAATTTTGCACAAATTTATTAGCTCCCTTTTTGCCTCTTTTAATGGTAAATTGACTAAAAAGGGAGCTATTCGAATCTTTGTGGAAGATTAATGATGTTAAGGTTTCTGGTACCCCGTATATCTTAAATAAAAAACAAGTAAGAAGTCTGTAGTCGAGTGTACCCGACTACGAGAGCCCCTTTGCCTACATATACAGCCATACACACATACTCATACATACACACTGTTCTGCACGTACTTGGCCATTGCGCGCGCCTTTTAGCCCCCCACGCTCTATAGCGCGGTACTTATTGTTGTATAACTTCCGTGTTTTTCGTTCAATTTTAACGAAACTCACAACGTAGATGAAGAATGGTCTACTTAATATGTGTGCGAAAAAGAAATCTTATCGGCTAAAAATTGTACCTTATAATCGTTTTTTTCGATTTGCGGGGGTCAGGGGAGGAAATTGAAAAATCAAAAACAAACTCGTATAGCGTACGAACATAACAAATCTACGTTCCAAATTTTGTTGCTGTAGCTCTTATTTTGCGCGCGCTACTATACCCCCCCGGGGCCCATAACGCCACTTTTGTTGATGTATAACTTCCGAGATTTTTGACCAATCTTACCCAGATTCACAACATCGATCAAGAATGGTCTAATTATGATGTGTGCCAAAAATAAATTTGATCGGTTGAAAATTGTGCTTAATAATCGTTTTTTTCGATTTGCGGGGGTCAGGGGAGGAAATTGAAAAATCAAAAACAAACTCGTATAGCGTACGAACATAACGAATCTAGATGCCAAATTTCGTTGCTGTAGCTCTTATTTTGCGCGCGCTATTATACCCCCCCCGGGGCCCATAACGCCACATTTGATGATCTATTACTTCCGAGATTTTTGATCAATCTTACCCAAATTTACAACATCGATCAAGAATGGTCTAATTATGATGTGTGCCAAAAATAAATTTGATCGGTTGAAAATTGTGCTTAATAATCGTTTTTTTCGATTTGCGGGGGTCAGGGGAGGAAATTCAAAAATCAAAAACATACTCGTATAGCGTACGAACATAACGAATCTAGATGCCAAATGTCGTTGCTGTAGCTCTTATTTTGCGCGCGCTACTATACCCCCCCGGGACCCATAACGCCACTTTTGATGATCTATAACTTCCGAGATTTTTGATCAATCTTACCCAGACTTACAACATCGATCAAGAATGGTCTAATTATGATGTGTGCCAAAAATAAATTTGATCGGTTGAAAATTGTGCTTAATAATCGTTTTTTTCGATTTGCGGGGGTCAGGGGAGGAAATTCAAAAATCAAAAACAAACTCGTATAACCTACGAACATAACGAATCTAGATTTCAAGTTTGGTTGCTCTAGCTCTTATAGTCTCTGAGAAACAGGCGTTCATACAGACGGACAGACGGACAGACGGACAGACGGACAGACAGACAGACGGACAGGGCTAGATGAACTCGTCTTGTCGTCCTGATTCAGAATATATATACTTTATGGGGTCTCCGATGATTATTTCTATGTGTTACATACTTTTGGATTTTGCACATTTCCAATAGCTCCGCTTTGCTCTTTTTTTACAAAAAGGCAAACGGGCTAGAAAAAAAACAAGTAAGAAGTCTGTAGTCGAGTGTACCCGACTACGAGAGCCCCTTTGCCTACATATACAGCCATACACACACATACTCATACATACACACAGTTCTGCACGTACTTAGCCATTGCGCGCACCTTTTAGCCCCCCACGCTCTATAGCGCGGTACTTAATGTTGTATAACTTCCGTGTTTATTGTTCAAATCTAACGAAATTCACAACGTAGATGAAGAATGGTCTACTTAATATGTGTGCGAAAAAGAAATCTTATCGGCTAAAAAA